>JAWWEW010000088.1:58864566-58878674 GCA_035583185.1 Anabacerthia variegaticeps | reverse complement strand
AGCCCCGTCCAGCAGCACTCCCGGGGCCGGCCATCCAGCCAGTTCCTAACCCAGCACAGACTGCCCCTGTCCAAGCCAAGCACCAATCACATTTGTCAATTAGAATACCCTCTTCTATCACCTCAGTCAGCCCAGTATGCACATTCCCCATCAGATAGTCTGGAGGACTTACTCTGCATCCATGATTTGATTATAAAACAAGCCCATATATTATTCCTTATTAAGGGACTCTACTCTGCAGTATTTAAAAATAGTAGTTCCTGCTATTTCTAATGACTGTTGTTTCCTAATGTGAAGAGTTGGCCTAACTACAGCTTAAAAGCTTTTGTCATCCTTTTAATAACTTGGGTTCAGTATTAAAAACTACACCTCTGGTATTACAATGGGCCCAACCAGTGTGACAAGTTCCCATGCAGGTTCATGAAACATAATTCTAGTTTCTTTTCCTAGGTTTGCTCAGTCACACTTTCCCTGTTCCTTGAGGGATCCAAGGAGTTTATAACTCTGAGTCATCAATAAGTAATGGTGGTCATTTCTGGAGAGCTACATCTTGCCACTCACTGCTGTTCTGCTGTCATGAAGCTCTGGAAGAGGAAGAGTTAATCTGACTGACGGCATGTCCTTGGAGATCCAATCTCAGAAAACATGAGACACCAACACAGCATTTGGCTAATCCTGCTCTTCTTCATTCCACTCACAAATTTCAAACTCAGAAAAATTCCACTTCTTAAAATAAAATGTTCCATTTTACTTTAAACCCAGGAACAGATTCTCATGAACAGACAAGAGCAAAGCTGAAGCACAGAGCTAACAACCCTGCTGTTTGGGGATGAACAGCATGGAGGGTGGGATGTTTTTAGTTCTGACAGTTTTTTCTAGATTACCATGAGTTAATATCCTAGATACACATACATTGGGATCATCGAGAACACATGGGCAGTTCTAGATCCAACAAGTTACATCCTTATGGTCATATCACAAAGTATTTGGACAATGCTGTCAGACACATGATAACATTTTCAGGGTTGTTCTGTGCTGGTACAGGAGCTGGGTTCAATGATCATGGTGGGTCCCATCCAACTCAGGAGATTCCATGTTTCTCATCCCATAGATTTTGAAGATTTTCTGTACAAAAATTAACATAAATTCACACCATTCTGGCTGTCAGCTGTGGAAAGTTAAGGGGATGCCTATACATAGATTTGGGGACCTAGATTAATCATTCTTCTATATCATTTTGACGACATTGCTGAAAGTGCTTCTGGGCAAAGATTTACATATAAAAGTGTAGATTGTTTTATTATGACTATTGTTATTAAAGCTATCACTGTAGAAACAAGTCTGTTGATTTCTGTTCTGCTACATAAACCTCATTTACTATGCTAAGCAGAAGAATACACAATCTCATCTTTTTTATTGAAACAGGATTCTCCCCATGTTATACATGGAAAATTGAAAATACATTACACTGTGTTGCCATATTCACAAAGATTGCAGAATAAAAGGTTCTGAAATTGATGTAGCCACATTCTCTGTGTTGTTTTAAATAGTTGGGTATTTTTATTTCTGGCTAATGCAAATGTTTATCATTATCTAAAATAGCTACTATGATTCAATATCTTCCATGAGCCTGATGCAGAAATTGTTTGGTCAAGATGGCTGACATTTAATTCATTCCTAAAATTAATTAAGATTCACATTTAAAAAAAAAAAAATAGAAGCTACCTCATCTGCTTTATGGATAAGGGAAAGGGAGGGGAAATATGATGCATAAGGAGCTAGAAACAATGTCAGTCACTCTTCAGCTTAACCCATATCTTTCTACTTAGCAAGAATAGCTGAGATTTCAGAGCATTTTTTTTTTCAAGCCCATAACACAGAACGTTTAATAAAATTTTAGCAGAGTGGAAGGTACCCTGATGTTTCAGACACCATCTGCAATACTGAAAGACTCAGACCACAGATCCATTTTGGCCTCATCCAGAGCAGGTTGCTTCACCTACAAGGTTTCAAACTACATATCGTGACTACCCTGAAGGTCAAGAAGATCTGATGTCAGTCTGCTTTTCTACCATCAGATAAGATCATGGAATTCACACAGAAATTTTTCACAGCAACAATTTTCCAACTCAAATGGGGTAAAGAATGGAAAAGAAATAAAAGGAGAAATTAACATAGGGGAAAGTCAGACACGAAATGATTATAGAATTACAGTAAACTCATTTCAAAGCGGGGGAAAGTGGAATTCTCTTAAATCAGTTAACAGGAAGAACAACATTTTTGTGTACCTGTTCTGAACTGAATTTTGAACCTAAAACAACTGTACATAAATTAAGAGGTGAGTGGTTCTACGTAAATACTCACAAAGAAAGGTAGTGTTGTTCTCAGCTTTGTGTTGTTAGTGGTAACAGTTCTCAGATCCCACTATCTGCTTTTATCATCACCATTGCTACTTTTATTATTAATCTCATGTTGTGCACATCAATGTAATGACTTTCTAAGCTAATAAAAGTGATAGAAATTGGCAAGAAGGGTATTAATTTGGAGAAAGTGCAATATTTTTTTTATTTAAAATGTCCTTAACCATTGCTCTGTTTCAACCTGGTCTCTAGTTATTCCTTGAAAATGAAATTGCTGCCAGTTGCTTTCCAGAGTATGAAACAGATGTATTATACACATTTAGCTCAAAGCAGATCAGTTTCGCACATGCGAAATGCATCTCATCTCCCATAATGGCAATGCCTTTCTACTGTCACACACTATGCACATGTGTAGGTAAACAAAGAGGTGAATTTCTTCTTCATTCCTACATGGTTCTATAAAATGCTATATTTATTATGTGTCAATAAGTACTAGTATACACAGAATACAAAGCATGTGCATTGTACAGATTCCTAACAGCTGTAAATTAAATATTCCCTGTATCTTAAGAACTAAAATGAAAAGCAATCAAGTTTACAGCACAATAGGTTTTCAGCTAAAGCCCATATCACTCTGAGAAGAGATAAATTAATCTTGTATAAAACTTTAGACTTCTTGGATACTGCTCACCATCAGTAAATATTATCCATTTGGATGTCCTCAGAAACAACACACAAGAAGCATCCAGACTTCTACAACAGGCATTATTCTTGTGTTTGAATAAACATTTCCTTTTTTAACCGCAGTCCATTCATTTATTTGCTTGTGCTCTTATTTCCTTTGGAATCTCTAACTGTTATGGAAAAATCCACAGCCAAAAGTGAGGCACGAGGAAAAAAAGACAAAGTTTCCACAAAGAGCTCTGTCACTCCTATGGCATGTTGCAGATCTGTGGGTCTCCCTAGATCCACCACTATCAGCAGTATCGGTGCTATCTATGGTATTTGTAGCATGCTGATCAGTATCTCAGCACCAGAGGAAGCATTTTTTAAGTAGTGAAATCAAAATCAACTCTGGTATCACCTTCTTTGGAGTTGAGCCCTAAATTCTGAAGGCTTTTTCTTCTCCTTTCTCTCAACTGATTTGTCATCTTCTCTTTCATTTTTCACTAAAAGTCTTTGGTAGTAAGTTCATGGGGAACAGAAATTGAAGTTGTCATTATCTCTGACAAGAGATGGTCTAGGATTTGTCCAAACGTCCTGGCAGAGAAATACTAGAAAGACTTTCTCACAAGTTCCTTGGCTAATGCAGGGTTAGACAGTTTCTTCTCAAGGGATTTCACCTCATCACTTTTTATAAACTCATCTCAAATACTTGCAAAGATTAAATATGTTTTGAAATGGTAATAATAATGTGGAATTTATATCTACTTGTACATATGTGTTTGTGTGTTTTATGTTTTCTCATAGGAAGAAAAAGCTGCTTTCTCCAGCTTTCTCAAAACAATCTTCATCTTTTTCCGATGCATCACATCCTAAAAAGAGCACAATGTACTGAACAATTACCTCACTTAGAGAAGTTCTCAAGAAGATAATAGAAATGCTTTTAATGCAATTCGTCTTCCCTAAGGATATATCTACATGGATAGATGCTTTCTGAGACAGGCTGATCTTGAAAGAAGATGCAGCAAAATCATCTAGAAAAGATAGTCCTTCCTAAACTGAACTCCATTAATCTGTCTCCCACTTCTCACTTGTGGAATTTGCAACAAATTTTTATTTTGCCAAATTTTTGCTATTGTTTTAGCACACTATTGTTTTACAGTAAAATGCAAGGAAACAAAACTCTTTGCAAATGTCTTGTGGAAGCTTTAGTCTTGGTATCAGTTATTATCACTGCTCCAAAGATTATTACCATAATGCATTGAAAAGAGGAGCACTATTAAGACAATACTTATTTAGGTCATCCAGTGGGATTTTCATAGTGTCAGGATAAAACCTCATGCAGAAGGACAAATATATAAACCTGAGTCATCTTAGAGGAATCATGTTAAGGATGTATGTTTCAAAATGTTTACCCTTGACTATGTTTTAGCACTGATATAGACCACACAGAAGGATGTTTTGAATTTATTTTATTTGAATGAAAAGCTCAGATTTTGGTGAAGGACACATGAAAATGGCATCTCCACTGTGATCTGAAGCACAAAGAGGTGTTTAGAAGAGCAGAAAAAAACTCCTCATTGAAAAGGAAATTCAAAGTATTTTGAAAGTTTCTTATGGAGTGTTCTATTCATATTCTCAGTGCTAAACCTGGACCCACTATTCCTCCAAGTCCAGCTGGCAGCAGAGAAGTGATGCATCATTTTGTAGAAGTGGACTCATTTCCTAGGCTCATGCGGGCATTTTCACCTAGCAAACATTTTGCTCTTGCAGGACTCTGAACACTGGCTTGGCAGTTATCTTTTCTGCTTTCCTCCTTTGGCAAATTGCTTTTCTGTGATATTTGGAGGCTAGTACTAAAGGTCTTGACTTGTTAAAAGGCTTCAGAAAATGTTTTGTGAATAATGGGCTGCAGAAGGCTGTGACGCACAAGAAACTTTTCCGATGTCTTCATGCAAGGCATGGACTCTTTCACTGCCAGGGCCACTTCCAGTACAATTCCAAGTGGGACAATATAAAACAGACTTGTTCTTGTCTGCATTAAATGCTGACTAGTATTCATATCTTGCTAGTTGAAATAACTTAGCTTTTTGATTCAACGCCTTAAGCCCATGTAGGTAAGTATCCTGCAGCCAGAGCAGGCAGAGGTATGTTCTCAGATCTGCAGTCCCTAGAATATGGCAGACTTCAGAAAATGGCACACACACTCTGAAGGAAACACCGATGATTTTCATCTGCATTTGTATATGTTTTCCCAACCACGAAGAAAAGAAAGCCAAGTCATCTTTTTTGCCCTTTAACCCCAAACTTCCCTTAAATTTACTGTTTATGACTGAAATCTTTGTTGTCTTGCTCTGGAAAAAAAAAAATGCAGTCAATAGAAAGACCCATTGTTCAGGAGTTAGTGATAGCGTTTCTTGGAACTGCCAGAACAAGATGCAATGTCCTACCAACAGAAGTTTTATTACTAGTAAGACAAAAGCACAACAGTCCCATCAAACAGATGGATCAAGTGCAATCCACTTTAAATGAAAGCATGCAAACCAGGAAACCTCGGGTTTTTACAAGGCTAAACTGTAAATGAATTTAGTAGGAAGACGTATCAAAGTTTAAAGGTATAAAACATAAAAGTGCCTATGAATTCCAGGATAGTCTTTGATCTCAGCTGACGTCACTAGTATGTTTGTTATTGAATGATTTCAAGAAAGAACAATTTTCCCACTTTTCTGACAAACACTGGTATCACTGCTATTATCTCTGCACAGTAATTCAATACATGGGGGATTTTATCAGAGTAGAGTAACAGTTAACCAGGCCTTTGGAATTGGAAATATTAAAAAACTTTCCAAATGTCAGTTAGTATCATCATGCTCATAAAGTAGGGGAAATATGAGGGTCAGAAAAGCAATGCCAAAACCAGAGTAAATTTTCATTTTGATTCTCCCACGTGGGTTGTATTTCTGTGCACTTAGTCCATGTTGACTCTTATTTGCCATCCTTATAAAGATGAGCAGAGAAGAGACAAGTGATTGGAATCTACTTTCAGGGTGATTCACAGCTTCTTGCCACATGAAAAGAGAAGTATGCACAGAGGAGGGAGAAATAAGGTTTTCCACTTAAAATATTTCAAAACTGTTGATAGAAATGCAAGCACTCTGGTTTTAACTACTTTTCTGGAAGCTGAGTTCAGAGCACTGCAAAAGTGGAAATCTGCATTATAAACAATAACTCTGTGAAGAGTTCTTCACATAAGAACACCAGAAATGGATTTTTGCTGCCCAAAAGATTAATAGGCATTTTTAAATGAATTCATGGGTTACAGCAGTTCTGGACAACTAGACGAGCAACTTCACGCATATTGTTAAGAAAGAAGGGTATGCCAGTTGAAATCTAACTCTTCACAATGTACAGGTTTCATTTTAATGAGTAACAGTTGTTTCAAAGGGTGGCTCCGTGCAGAGATTTTTTTCTCTATTGCTTGGATTACACACAGTCTTTCTCACAGATGGCCTGAAACAGCAGCACCAATGTCAGTAGTACACCCAGACATCTACCAGTAAATATTGAACAACATGTCCTTTTTAAACAAGGTCACATGTAAAGCATTTTAAAAGAGGTGCCTGTCTTAAAATCTTGAGTCAGAGATACCACCTTGCATACACTTCTTGTAAGATCCTTGTGAAGCTGAATAACATTAATGTGAATAGCACTTTCCTGCCTGACACTGCATTTAACTCTAATACATGTTAGGATACCTAAAGTGGCAATTGTTCTGAGGACTCTCTTATGTCAAAGTCTACAAAAAAAAGCAGCAATATAAAACTGAGTCTAAATTGTAGATATTTCCCAATTAAATGGGAACACTTTTATCTATATGCAAATTTAGAGTTACCCTCAAAATTAAACTAATTTTTTTCATGTTGGAAGACCAAACTATCTATAAAGAATGCTTGCAGAGTCTTATTTTATAACAAATTCTCCCTGTTGATCAAAAATGACATGTTGGGAATTACAGAATACTTTCAAAAGATGGCTTGACAGAGTTGGCAGAGTTAATCAGATTTGAAGTATGATGAATATGAGTTAAAGAGCTGACATTTTGCAGCTCAGAATCAGTGTCAGAAACTTCCACAGATTATCTGCTGTCAGCTTGGTTCAGGGTCAACTTGTGACGAAAACAGTTCAGAAAATTCTGTTTATTGTTTTACCTTCAACAACTGTAAGAACCATTTGTCAAACTTCAGAGGAATCTGCAGGAGACAGCAGCACAGTATGTCAGCTTTCACAGCAGCTGGCAGCAGCCTGGGTATTCATCTGCTGCAGAAGTGGTTTTACTGAAATCCTACAAGTTGCTACAAACAAGTTTGATGACAATATAAAGTCACTGTGAGGTCAGTTATAATCAACAGCAAACCCTGCCTGTTACTAAGTCAAGGTAAATAGCAATAAACTATATTAGGCTCAACTTGAGGTTTAGCTAGTCAATCTTTCTTTAACCTCACTCCACAGTCCTGAAATAGACTAACACCAAAAGTCTTTAAAAACGTTTTTTATGATTATGACATACAGGCCAGTAATTTCACCTTGCTGGTATTCACATGCATGTTATTTGAATTTAATGGCAAGTAAATATAATTTTAAAATGAAAGAAGAAAAATTTAAAAAAATATTAATTTCCTTTGTTGTGTCCTGCATCTCTCTTTTAGTCAAATTTCACAGTTTACAGGAATTACTGCAGGGAGACATTACAAAATGTTAGAATACAACAAAAGACCAGGATTGTATGTAATTCCTTGCCTGCTTCCTTCAGCTTTTAAGTTTTCCAAGGCCTATGCTTTCTAGACTTGACTTAATGATCCTAAATATTTTGGGGTTGTCAACACTTCAGTGGTGACTAATCTTGTCCATCTTGAAGATCGTGGAATTCTTTAAGGGTTACAGAAGTGCCACACCAAGAGTCTTTCTGCTACTCCCCTGTTCTGGCAGGACAGCCTTTGCAGTCTGACAGCGAGCACTTTTACCATTTTGGGAAGTACATGTTGCCAACATTGAAGTGATTGTGAAGGTAAATCAAACAGAATAGCCCAAGGGATCAAGCAAAGATTAATACCCAAAAGCTTTTGTGGAAGTTTAAAAGTTTATTGAAGAAAAAGCTATATATGAAAGTAATGTATTTACTGAAAATAGATCTGCTTTATCAGCACAGTCTCTGCTTTTGTTTAAAAGGTAGAGCAATAAAATACCAATGACAATGTCAAGCAATAAAAGACCATTGTTATGGACAATGTCCTATTTGCATATCTCTGAACAGTCATTTCTTCAAGGATAGGACTGAAGAATTCTATAGAGAGATCCCTGTAGCCAGAAAACCATATATTTTTTCCCTCATCACTTTGTATCTCCCTATTACAGCTTATAACATTTTTAATTATCAAAAGTCTGGAGTCATAAAAGGAGATCCCTTGGCATTCATTGGCAAACCAAATCAAGAATAAGGGAGGGATAGTTCCCACCTTGAGGACTTGATCTAAGCAGACAGTAAAAACAGAGGAGAAAGGAGAGAATATTAGTGACAAGAGAAGGAAAAAGTCTATCTAAACATTTTTAGGCCCTAAAATGGATTTGTGAATGCATATTTGTATATAACTACCTGCTCACAAAAACATGACCACCGGTGACTTTCTCAAAGTGTGTTTTGCACCTTGATTTTTACAGTGTCTGTCAGCCTGAATGATTTAACTGTATTTTTGATTTTTGACATCGTTATCCAGCAACCAAACATTGTATATTTGTATGACAGTAATGTAAATAAGTCCCATCTAGACCATATATTCAGAGGTGCTTGCATCTTTCTCTGTGCCCCAGCCCCAGTCAAAGTTGCAGCACCATAGCAATTCAGTTCCTTTTTTACAAAAAACTGAAAACTTTCTGGATGCATTGTTTTGCTGAAAATTTGGATCTTGTGACTGTGAAACATACTGAAAATCTAGTCTTTCACTTGTGAGATTACTGCCCAATCTAATGAGGGAGTTTTGGGAGAGATGTATGTAGGAGAGGAACTAGGTGACTACAGAGAAAACTGTGGCGTCCAAAGAGGAGGCAAGCCAGAAATATGATAGTTCACGGGCATTTAATTTGTAATTTGCACTGGTAATAGACACGACAGTAAGTTAATTCAAGGGTGAAAGCCAGGGCAAGTAAAGTCAGCATGTTGGGTTATGAATTGTTTTGCAAAATAATTCAAATTCTATTTTAAATGTTCATTTTCCAAGGGAGGAATGAAGGATGTTGTTACTTAATAAGCTGGGATAATATTTTGTTTAATTTAAAGCAATTTGTATTTTTACATTATATTTATCCCCCATAATAAGAAAAAACCCCGAAAGTTCAGAGTGATAGTTTTTGGGGGGATTTTCCTAAAGTGTTTCTGCTTTATTGCTTTTCAAGAGATTCTCTTTAACTTACAAGTGAGCCTGTGAAGGAAGGAAAACTATCTGAACTGGTTTGCTTTGCAGTTGTGTTTATCTGCTAACACTACCTCCAGCTCTCTCCCAGCCTGCATAAAAACATCTCCTGTAGCCTCAAGCAATGAAGCCTGCTACTCTGGTTTTCAAAGGTCAAACTGAAGGATTTTTTTGTAGTTGCTTTAATATGGGCCTTCCAACTCAGGAATTTAGGGCATGATGCTCAAAGGTCTTCCAGCAAACTTTCTACACTTTGGGAAGGGCTAGTGATACAAAATAATGTTAATGAGGTGTATGTGCATGTTCTTGACAGAAAAAAAATAAAAGCACAGGTGCTGTGAGAAAAAACCATCAAGGAAGAAAATGTGTGACAGAGGCAGAATTTAGACATCTACACCCTATTGTCCCAATAAAATTGCTGTTCATCTGAAACAACAGCACCAGTTGGTGCACGTAGCATGGGCAGCCAAGCACAGGTTTTTGGGCAGAAAATCCCAGGTGGAACTGTCCCATGACAAAGAAAGCAGGTGGAGACTGCACAGGCAGGTGGCGATCCCACAGTGGGGAGGCAGGTGGTAGCAATCTGGCAACATGCAGTCTGCAGCTGCCCTTATGACTGACTTTCCAAACCAGTGATGAAGTACAAACCACCAGTAGTTTGCTACCTGTTGCAACTACTTTTCCTTACCTGTGCCATTTGCACTTCTTTGAACTCATGGTTTCCCACTCAGGCACAGAAAACCAGAAACCAGACCTTGCAGCTCATTATTTTGATCACTGCAATCTCATCTGGGATCAAACCTTACACACCGAATGGGCAACATCAGACCTACCTACAACTGCCCAAGTATTCCTTTAGGCAGTATTTGATGCACATACTTCCAACAATGTATCCAGGCAGGTCCTTCCCAGCACCATCTAGAGGCATTTCTAGCTCACTAGGCAGCAAAATGAAGTACCAATGCATGGTAAGAAGCAATCACTTTCTTGGGGCTGGATGCATAACACTCTCCTAAATTCTGCCATTCTACCAATGATCCAGAGAGGGAAGTGCCAAAATGCTGGGGTTTGTAGAGTCTTGCGGCTGGAGCAAAAGTCATATATTATCAACGTTCAAAAACAAATGCATAAAACATTCTTCATGCTCAAGATTCTGAGTAGATGGGATGATCTCAAAACAAGATCTAGTTTCAGTACTATAGCTCCAAGGAGGAGTTGCACTGCAGAATTATTCCTGAACTTGGGTTTTGATTGGAAATTGTTGAAGGTCAGTGTCTATAGATTACCCTTCACAGGTATCCAAGTGATAGTCTGCATAGCCTTCCTTACAATCACTGTCTACTCTTTCAGTCTTGATGAGCTCACTTTGATCAGGAGATGGTCTCCAAACATCTTGTTGCCAACTTCTGCAGTATTGATCACAGGGGGTTTTTTGCCCTCTTAGTTATGCAGCATTGCAATGGACCCACTGCAAGTGGTGTCATGTAACATGCCCCACTCACAATAATTTCTTGTGAATTCTGAAATGTATGGGTCCCAGAAATCTCTGGGACAACATGTTGCTACCATCACATAACAGGATTCTGTAGAAGAGACTGATTTCAGGGAGCACTAGAAAATGACACTTTTGCATAAGGCCACTGCAGGATGTCTAAAGCAAGAGACATTGAGAAACCCTAGCACTCCCAAATTTAAGAAGCAATCAGAAAATATTTTGCCATATAGATAAAAGCCGTGAACTCAATAGCATTGCAATGCAACCTTCATTTCTGAAGTCCCAGGCAGAGAAGTCATCACAGGCCTTAAAGCTATTTTGCTATATTGCCAAATAGTCCCTTTTCCAGTAAAACTAATTAGTTTGCATCCAGCATGATGCAGACTTTGCTGTAATTTCCTTTTCTTGTACTGGCTCCTTTCCTGCCATCTTATAAGTTTTTAAACTGGGTTCTACTGGAGAATTCACACATCCAGAGAGTCCTCTTCTTTTTAATGCAAAGCCTCTGCTACAATAACCTTCATGCCCTTGCAGTGTCTGCCAACAGATAAGGATGAGACTGTAACATGATTCATGGGTGAACCTTTCCACAATTACCTTATAAAGCAAGAGGATTAAGGACAGGAACCCTGTGACTCCATCCAGTTCATGCACACACTCCCAATATCTTTGTTTGCCATGTTGCTAAGTGTTCTACATGCCATATCCATCCTACACTAATGTCAGGAGTTTTAAAAATTTTAAAAACAATTAAATATTAATAACAGCCTGAGCTAAGCATAGTGTCAGTATCTATTATGCCCAATTGACATACTTCTGTCAGTGTATATGCACATGTCTGTAAGTGTACATACTATTCTAGGGTGTGAGCTAGTGTTAAAGATGGTGTCACAATGGAAAACCAAGTACTAACAAAACCAAAACAAACAAAAAAACCCAAAATGCTCTGAGGCACCAGATAACGTCTTCATGCAGAGTTGTCCCTTAACCTGAGACTCTCAAGTTAAAAAAGAGTATTTACCAAAAAAAAAAAAAGACTGGCCCCAATGCTGTAGTATCAACAAGGGTTTTCTTTTAAATAAAAGATGGCCTCCAAGAATTTACAATTCATTGAAAGTTCAGTATGGAAGATTTGTAATACATGAAAAGGTCAGTACAATGCACAGTGAAAGACTTCAATGCCAAAAGAAAAACTGGGGAAGAACTGAAGAATTAACTACAGAATTGCAATCCAGCAACACCCCACCCAACCACCCAGAGCATGTCCTTGTGCTTAACACTTTCTTTTGGCTCTCTTTCAACAGCTAGTGGGGTTTGAGGATACCTTCTCGGCACCTGACTGTTCCCACACACTGCAGGAAGCCTGAGTACATGAATACCTCTCCATCCAGAATATCACTGTGGAAGTCAGATGTTAAAGGAGTTAGCTGCTTTGGCAACAAACCTGTGAGTATAACAATTTCATATTGGATCTAACCCAAAATTCTCGAATGCAGTGAAAGAACTTAGCACAGTTAAAGCCAGAAGAGTCAAGTTGATTAGCACTAGCTATAGAACTAGTCCAAAGTGTGCAATATATCAACTAGAGGTTTTGGACCACAAATGAAGTCTTTCCTTTGAATTCAATAGACCTTGAATCTCAAAGTCTGTGAAAAGAACATTACCAGATGTATTTATAACAAGTTTTTCCTCTCCATTATTTAGCATCATCATTAAAATCTAAACAATTACTGTGCTTTTATCAGTTTTATGCAGTGAAAAGTATAGTCTACACTTGCCAAATCAGTTCTGGTTTTACTGTAACGCCTCTCAAAAGTCATGGCTGGCATGAAGATCTTATTCTTACCTTCTCTGCCCTGCCAAAACCTGAAAACAATCAAAATATTTTCATATTTCCAACATAGTGAAGCAAGCTATCAAACAAACAAAAAAAAATATTTATACATATTTGGGGAGAAAAAATTAGAAAAATGAAACGCTGTGTAGATCAGCTTTAGTGAAAGGTTCAGGTTTTCCTCAGTCAGTGTAAAATGATCACACAACATTTAGTCATGCTGTGCTTGGTCATGTGCTTGGCCTTACGTGCATGCTGCTTTAAGAAGTGAAAGTCATTATTTCTGCTGAAGCATTTGTCTTCTGGGTGGGGAAGTCCCCAGACTGGTGCTGATGACTCTGCTGCCTGACCACTGGCTTTCTGGGGACACCATGCACTCAGACTTCTCTGGGGTTAGCTTTAAGACATTTTTATTCCTCCTTTAGACTTACATCATAGTAATAGGTCACAAATGACCTTTGGAGACATGTGGTGTGCCTAGCAATGTCTTTTACTATAGATAAGGAGTGACTGCCATCCATTTCATCAGTTGTAATTATAAGGCTCAAGAGTTTTGCCTTAGGGCTAGGTGTGCTCGGTTTAAAACACTTGACTATCATACCTGAAGAAAACTGGCAGAGCACTTCATCAGCTTGTTCACTGCTTTTCCCTCTCTTAGCAGGAAAATTAACCTGTATCTAAGCTTGTGCTCTGGTAAAGAGATATGTATGTGTCAAAGAAAGTTCAAATGGCCATCTTTATAGTCAGTTCCAAACTATACTGTAGTTTATAGCACAGGGCTCTCCAGAGCGGATTTAGCTGTGTTGTAAGTGAATGGTGGAGAAAAAGAAAGGGAAATATGAAGAAGAATGCAGGATAAAGAGAAAGCTGAGAAATCTGACATACTTGGGGTTAACGATATCAGTAAAACATGTATATTTAGATCACTGAGTCACAGTGATTTTTTCCCTCTGTACAACTGTACATCCCCCATGTTCCACTGCAGTCTTTCCCTCCTCTCTCTGTGATTCCAGAAAAGGAGAGAGACAAAGTCAGGTCATCCTGTTTCCTATATCAAAGTAGAGAGTATATCACTCAGGCACATGACTGTGAAGTGTGAAGGAGCAAAATGGTGCAATCTGTGGGTTTATGTCCACAACTGTACCACCCAATCTGTCTCATCACACATGCTTCATTGTGTTTAAAGTAAGAAAGGGCATGGCTTGGATGCCAGGATATGATGAGCAGCTTAAGCTCACACAGTTCATGCTATCAGAGCTGTCAAGATGACTTTTTGCTATTTCTGCAAATGA
>JAWWEW010000088.1:58838427-58854883 GCA_035583185.1 Anabacerthia variegaticeps | reverse complement strand
CAAGACTGCTGTGGGAATCGTATAGCCATTGAAACGGCACCTTCACACACAAACCAAACATTGCTTCTGTTTCCTCATGCCTTGTTTCCAACATCATCCCTTTTGGTTGTTATTTTTCTGGGAAGAACCCCCTTGGCTTTCCCCAGCTACTAGAATACTTCAGAAGTACATTTAAGTACATTTAAGCCTCTGTTAATAAGGTGGCAATGCACTCAACCAACAGTGTCACTAGTGCCATGGGTGTGCAGACTGACTCAGGGAAAATCAAAAGAGCACACTGGCTCCTTGCATTTCAGAAAGAAAAGTAGTCCTTCACTGGACTCTGAACTACTATTGTATGTCACTGTTGGTTTAACATTCAACAGCCACGCTGAGGTCCTCAGACTTTTCCCACTTATGATTCATTAGGTTCCTGCTCAGTGTGCTGCTATGTTCTGAGTCCAATTTTAAGTAACCTGTTACTCCTTGTGCATAGCAGAGGGAAACAAAGGCCACTTTCAGCTCTGGACTCTGCTGTGGTGATTATGTACCTTAGTTCTGAAAGCCTCAGCATTGCAACACTTGAATTCCCGTTTGGATGTAGCCCTAATGTATTGTACTCCTCTTCGCACCTAGAGTGGTATATTGGTAATGCATACTGAAACACTGATCAAACTGCTATGCCTGATAAAGACATTAAAAACTTCTCCCTGGGAGACCAGTCTAAATTTTTACATACAGAAGAAACCCTGGCACATTATCACAATTTGTGATTCAGAGCCATACACAGAGTTTCCTTCTGGACTTCACCAAGAGAAGTGGACCTTAAGAAGTTGTCTGTCCTCCTGTAAGTAACAGGAAACTGTACAAATGTCTATGGACAAGGCATTGGCAAAGCAACATGCCTTGATTTAGAGCTGTGGGTGCTGTACAGCATAAGATATTACCAGCACTGTGACCTTGATGCATGCTGCTCTCCTTGGCTGAGGCAATTCTCCTCAAAAGTACAGTGGCTGTTATGGTTTTCATCTTTACATATCTGCCCATCTCCATTCAATGTATGCAAAGTCTTAGAGCCTAATGGAGGGTCAAATACAACCAGGCAGCATAGTATGGTCATTTAAATTTTGTCATCTAAATATGGACTCACCTAAGGCACATAAAATGATACACTAGTCACTCTCTATCCTCTGCACAGCTGAAAGATCCAGCTGAGGGCACCTACAGAGGATCAACAGGATCTGACGTGAGCTGAATTACCTTCCAGAGGTGCTTGTACTCTACAATTAGACATGAAGGCAACATAAAGTAAGCTCCTAGTTTAGATGCCTCAGATAAATGCCATGGCTCTAGATAGGATGTATCCGGGCCCATGTGTCCATGTGTCAGCTTCAGGATAAGATGACAACACACCCAGCTCTAATGTGGAAGTGCAGAATGTTATGCATCACTTGTAAATTGGCACCCTGACATCTCCTTCATCTCTGTAGCTCTGCACTCAAGGATTTGGTTGTGATTTACCCCACTGCAACAGCTGCCAAGTCCACATCCAGATCACCTTAATTAAAAGCAATTGTGTTAGATAAGGACAAGTAAAGACATATCAGATAAAAGAAGTCAGACAGAAGGAAAAATCTTGAATATGTCTCATGTTAAAATTACTCTGAAAATTGCTAGGAAGGCTAAAGATTGTGGATTTTGTTTCTGTGGTGCCTTTTATAAGATGATAAAGATTTAGTTTGTAGTTCCTTGTCTGAGAAAATTCACCTTCTTCCTTTTGTCTGTCTGGTAATCCATGTGATTGGAGACATTTGTCTTCGGTAAACTCCATCATCGCTAGCTACTTAAAATTGCATTTAACTTAACATTACTTCTGTGTTTCACACTGGCTAGCATTCAAAAACAATTGTAATGGTTTAGGAACATTTCCTCTAGCCAAACCAATGTTGTTGCATGAATAACTGATTGTTCTCTTTTTCCTCCCCTGAAAGTTGTTTGCTCAATATAAACAAGATTTTCTGAGGGACTTTCATGAAGAAAGTCAGTTTGGCAAGGCTCTATACTAACTGTGTTGGAGAATGATTCCCTGACCTTGTGTGAGGTATGTGAGCTAAATCTCCCAGGATAAAAGAGTTACGTATCTACACAAAAGAAGAGAATTTGGGCATTGCACGCACAATGCATTTCTTACACAAAGGATCAGGACCAGCCTTAGACAAAGATGAGCACAGTTACCTAGGGCAGTATTCTGCTAGGGGTGACAAAGCAACCATAAAGTCACAGTGCACTGGAAAGGCAATTTTACTGGTGCTGCTTCCACCACCAATGCAGAATTAAGATTTTTGAGAAACATAGAGAGTTTTTCTAACAGCAAGGTACCCTTTCTCTCTTACCTGCACCTGCAGCAGCAGGAGTAGCAAAACCAAAGCTGATTTCTCTCACCCTCTGTCATGGCTTTATTCCCTCCCCAATGACAGTGGGAGAAAACTGATAATGGTTTGCCACTCTTTGTGTAGCAAATTCACTTGTTCCCACATGACTAAGATGTCTTAAGACTACTCTCGTTGCCTAGAAGTTGTCCCTTTGCTTAAACACCCAGGGAGAAATGAGTCTTTAATATTAAAGTCAGAATCCAGATCTTGACTCAACTCAGAAAAGGGAAGAGTCCCTATGAGAAAAGATGACTAAGTATCAAAAGAGGTACTGGTTAGGGAGAGGACTGCCTGCCCAGAAAGAAACTCAAAACACTGACTGGAGCTTCAGAGGCACGACCAAGGAAATGTCTGATTGCAGAAATACCTAGATGAAGGCAGAAGCAGGTATTACCAAATGTGAGAATTAAATGTCCTGATCCAGAAGCTGGAGACAAAAACACATGGAAGTCCTTTGGGGAAAACATGGTGTTAAAAGGACTTCTGCTTCTATGGACTTACGTTTCTTCAAAATATTTAGAGGATTTATCTTGCACACTACTATTTCAGCATTAGTCTGAATGCTATTATCATTTGCAGCCATGCAGGTGCACTCACCTTGGAACTGCTGTAGACTGCCTGACTAAGTACACTTACAATACAGCTCCTGGATTTCAAAAATAATACAAAGATCTGTACTCAGCAGACAATTAAAATTTAAATATATGCAGAAGCAAGCTGTTCCAAGACCTGCAATTAAACTGCTAACTGGATTAGGAGACTGTTTCTGTGAACAAGTTTTTCTACTAAATCGCGTTGGCTTTCATCAGCGTGTCATAACATACAGGGTTTCAGTAAACAGCATTGCCTAGGAAAATCTAGCCAAAGCTTGCTGGTTTTCATACAGAAACAGGATCAGCATTCTAGAAAAAGGTTCCACGCAGAAAAAAACTACTTTTGCACCACAATGTTTAATGACTGTGTGAAGAAACACAGACATAAACACTGCATAGGCAAATACATCCTCATTTCAGTGATCAAACTGCAAGTTTTACATTACACATGAACTAAATAAGTATCCTTCTATTAGTTAACTGTAGTTATTCCTGATCTTTTCTTTATACAGTAACTTAGGTCTTAAGTAGGGTATCAAAAGACGTGTCTTCTCATCTGTAGGTTAGACTCTCTCACCAAATATTAACTACATGAAAGGTACACAGCCAGGATAAACTACTGTTGTAGTTAACCTGGAAGAGACTTCCCAAGAACAACACATCCTACCTACCCTATCTGTATGGAATTAATATACCTCTTCCAGCACAAACACAGAGACAACTTAAACCACTGGTTTTGGACTAGATGACTAATTTGCTGGTGACCTAGACAAAACCCAGACTGTGTATGCAACTGGTAGAACAAGAGTCCATAGTTTTGATGTGATCATTAAAAAAAACAATAAAAATAGCATTTAGAAATCCAAAAGAGCAGAATAAGCATGAAGATATATTACTGAATTTATGATAAGCTAATTTTAAAAGGTCTTTATTGTTTTAGATACTGTCTTTAATATTTCTTTAGAATCTATCAAGGAATATCTTTTCATGCCATTCAAGCTCTGTTTCTCCATAATCTTTCCACATTATAGACCAAAACTCTGGCTCTCTGCAGCCAATATCAACTTCAGAAACATTCTTGCAGTACATATTTTTTTTCAGATCACAGAATCACAGAAAATGTTGAAAAAGTCCTCCAAGTTCATCAAGTTCAACCTTCAACCAAACGCCACCAAGCCTATTAAATCATATGCTATGTTAGCTGGTTTGTTGAATACTTCCAGGGACAGTGACTCCACCACTTCCCTGAGGATCAGTTTGAAATCTCAGGATATTTTACCTTCTCTGACTGTATCTTCTTCCAATTTTTTTTCTTCTCATTTGAAAAATAACTCTTCATCCTCATCTTGTTCCAATATTTTTTAAGGTAATTTCCAGCACAATCCTTTGTTTCTAAGTTATCCATGCCTAGTTAAATACTTACATGCACTTTAGTGAAACAAGGGGTATAAGCTGAACTGTTTTGAAAATGTGTTTTTACAATTGTATTGTGTTATTGGTTATTCCTTTTCATTTAACTCAAAGGTAGTTCAAACACCAATGAAATGTCCCTCCAGCTTTGTAACATACTCTTTGCATCAGAACAAATTAAGAATCAACTAATGTGTTGATTCTTAATTTAATGCCATTGATGCTGATCTTGCTGTCAATAGTTATAGCTATAAGGAAACAACTGTCACTATAGCCTCTGGTTAGAGTTCTGAAACTTTCGATTTCAGGCTGAAAACATCCTCTTCTTTGTGTCAGCTTGTAGCTTATTTATAATAAACTCATAAATATAAATATATAAATATTTATATTAAATTAAACTTTCTCTGTAGCAAAGGCTGATGCTGGAAATTTGAACCTTACTCATGTCCAAGGATACCACAACTACAACTTTACACCTTGATGAAAAAGATACCATGAAAAATAATGGAAAGTTGAAGTTGTCACGATAACCTGGTGTCCAGTACAACATTTATTTTTATAATTATATGGGAATTGCCAAAAGCTCTAGAATGTGGCTAAAGTATGGATAGTGGTGTTCATCTTTTTACACCAGATTTCTTTTAAAGGAGGGTGACTGGAATTTCTCTAGTTTGTGCTGAAATTACTGACCCCCTTCGGGATATACTGCCTATGTTAAGCAGGGCGAGAGTGCCATTAAGAGACTGTGTTTCCCGTTTTGCAGCGCTTTTCAGTGTTTCTTTATTGGAGCAGGCCATGGAGATAAGCGACTATACGGTAGGTGCAGATACATACAAGACAAATCTTCAAGGATTCTCTTTTTGTTTTAAAATTTCTCTGAATGACTTGTATGTCAAAGGCTATGCCATGGTAGTCAGCCTCTTAGCCAGGGATTTTTAAGGGATTTTACACTTCTGGATATGTGATTTACCATCTGGATATCTCTCATTCAGCTATCTTCTCTCTCTTTATTAAAATCTGATCTTTGTCCCTGTCTCCTAGTAAGCATCAGTGAGGAGATCTAATATACAGAAGAAGTGTCTTCAAATAATAGCCAGCCTTCCTAATCACTTAATATTTAATAAATCTCATTTGTACAGTCCTACTTCAAACCAGAGTTCCAGACTTTTGTGTTTAAGGCAGACCAAAGCCTTTTACTCTATATATTGTACAGTGGAAGTAATTTACATCTGCAATTTTCTTGAATGATGAAATAAAACCAACAGTGTCCTGGCATAAATCAGACACAGAATTGCCAGACGGTCAAGGGATGAGTCTGTTCTGCTCTGCTCTGCACTGGTGCAGCCTCACCTTGAATATTGTGTGCAGTTTTGGGCACTAAAATATAAAAAAAATATAAAGATATTAGCATCCAAAGGAGGGCCACAAAGACAGTGAAGAGTCTGGAGAGGAAGTCTGCTGAGGTCACTTGGCTTGTACAGACTGGAGAAGAGGAGTTTGAAGGGACACCTCGTTGCTCTTTGCAGCTTCCTCATGAAGGGGACAAAGGGCAGGCACTGATCTCTGCTCTGTGGTGACCAGTGACAGGACCCAAGGGAATGGCCTGAAGTTGTGTGAGAGGAGGTTTGAGTTGGATATTAGAGAGAGATTCTTCACCCAGAGAGTGTTTGGGCACTGAACAGGCTCCCCAGGGAATTGGCCACAGCACAAGCCTGGCAGAGTTCAGAAAGTGTTTGGACAATGCTCTCAGGCACATGGTGTGACTCTGGGGTGTCTGATTGTGGGTCCCTTCCAACTCAGGATGTTCTATGATTCTATGAAAGTTAGCTCCTAAATGGCCTTAAATTTGGCAGCTGCTAAGGCATTTCTTATAATAGATATAGATACTCACTTATTCCACAAATATCTTACACAAAACTGTCATGTTTTCCAACACAGAATTACAAATCACTACAGAACAACTACAGAAAATTTGTTGATGCTTTTAGTTTATTCCATTTGATTTTGTTTGGGTTTAAAATGTTAAATAAGCAATTTTATTTAAATTACTGCTTCTGTTATAGTCATCATTATTCAACTAGTAGTTTAATACAATAAGTTATCTTGTAATAGTTTACAAATGTCATTGCTTTTAGGCTAAAATCTTGAGGAGCATTTTTGCCAGAGGATTTTGTTGTAATTTATATTCCTCAATGTGAAATGCAAAAGACATGAGGAAAAGACAAATGTTCTTTTTCAATGAGAATGCTAACAACTGTATTTCTTGGAATCATGGTAAGTTTAATTACTGAAGTATTAATCTTTACAGTTTATCTGTTACTCCTAGGCAGGAATCGAATAGGTAATAACCTGTAGGAAAAAAAGGTGTAGTAAAACCACTTGAAAAACAAACAAACAAACCCCCAGAAATTCAGGCCTTTTTTGCAATAGACAGGTATATTGAGTCAAGAAAACTTTGTGTTCTGGTCTTGACATTTTTCTTCATGTTAGGATATTAAATACTTTCTTCTCAGGAAAATGCCAAAATTGCCAGTTAGGTTAGATACATCCTATCAATTACAGATTTTCCTTATGTGAGGGTTACAAGAAGGCCAGAATGTTTGATGGGTGAAAAAAAAATGCTGTTCAGCAAAGATGAGTATCACAGCTGAGATAATGTGGTTCCAGAGAGGAACTTCCTGATCTTACTGTAGACCACTTAAATTTCTTTCACATGGGGAGGGTTTTGTTTTTAAATATAATGTTGCTGCATTTTGGACTCACTAAAACATTTAATTATGAAACTATTTCTTTAATTAGTTAACCTTTTGACACTCCTTTCAACACAGTAGTGGAATATAAATTATAAATCAAGATATTAATATTTTTTAAAAAGCACTCCAAATATAAATAAAAGCTCTTTTTTTGCTCTAATTTCTGATTATGTAAAAACAGGCTGAGGAGCTGAAGAGAGGAGTGTTGGTTTTTTTGTTGTTGTTGTTCTAATTAAAAGTTTATCCAAATTTTCCAGTCTTATCAAGTATGACTACAAAGAATAAAAATTATTTCATTCTTTTTGGTGTTGAATAGCATCAAAAGCTGGTTAGTTCTAGAACATGTTTGAAAATATTCAGAATTTTTTTAACTGAAATTATAGTTTTATAGTAAAAAATTATAGGTTTATGGAAATAAGCATCACTCTCTTGCAGTTCATTCCCAGAGCCTATGTTAGAAGTATAAAACCAACAATGTGTACAGGCTTCTAATTAAAAAAAAAAAAAATAGTAAATCAAAACAAATATCTTTATTTTAAATGTGTTAACACAAGAACAAGTGGCTGCTAGATTATCAACAAAGTGCTATTTTCAGGGCAGCCTATGAATTACTTCAGTAATCATGAACTATGAAAAGGAATTGACCCGCGAGTATTACCTGTCATCGACTCTGGTTGCATTTTGATCTCTTTCCATGAAAACACACATTTTCCACATATTAACTAGCACACTGGGTTTAGAATTTTTTTTCCTGATTTTCTTGGTTTTCTTGCATGAGGCTCTCTTACCAGCTGAAGATGCTGCTATTCAATATGTACTTGGTATACAATCCCAGCTCTCCTGTTGGAGTTAATAGGACAAATCAATTTTTTTTCCTCATTCTGTCATAGTAGACGAAGGAAAGATGCACAGTTCAGTGGACACTGCTTTCATTTGACTTTTCAGTTGACGCAGCTGAGATTTAATTATTTATTTCTTTAAACTTTCCTGAATGACTGAAGATACTGGGAAAAGTTTAGTTTTGTCATCTTAATAAACAATTAAAGGGGTCGTTTATTCCCTGAACATTAAGTGCAAACTTTGTATTATTATTTAAAACAAAGTTGACTTTCAGTCTCAGCAACTAACAAAACTATGCAAACCTGCACACGTGATACACGTGTGTAAGTACAAAAGTGCATGTAAATACTCTGCACTTGTAAATACTCAGAAGCCTTGTTATCCTCCTCTCAGAGTAAATGCAACCCTCTAAGCAACAGCATTTGACAAGTAAGTTTACATTGACAGGGTTTGTTCACTAATACTGAGCCTGGTCCATAGTTCCTGTTTCTCAGGCTCTGAACTGAGCCTGGTCCTTAGTTCCCTGTTTCTCAGGCTCTGACTTACCATTTTCCCTACAGCTGAAATACGTCAACTGGCTAGAAATGCTGGGCTAGATCCTGCATTCTGCTGAGATTTCCTGAGTAGCTGCTTGGCAAATGCAATGGAAGAGAAGAGAGAGAGGTGATGGAAGCATGGATTAAGGAAAAGAGGATAGTGTGAGGGCCAGCAGAAGGATCAAACTGTGGAGACTGCCAGAGGAGTCAGATGAAGTCCTACAGCTGTGGTCAAGGCAAGCTTTCATATCTCTTTTCATCATGGTTTGATGTGGCACGTGCCCATGATCAAACTGGTAATGTTTAGTTTTGTGCATCAAAAATAGCCCATCAAATTTCTTATTAAAATTGAAAGCAGGGACCTACAGTTGTTGGCAGGAAGATAAGCAAAGTTAATTGAGAGGGGATCCTCTACTGATAGTAGATCATTATATGTTATTTTTTTTCCCCTTTTTCCCTTATGAACAACTTGTGAACCTCTTTGAGAGCAAAGTTAAAAAAGTTTTGACAGTTTGAGGGCAATATAACTGCCTATTATCTTCCCACCATTTAGTCCCCTGTTGGAAGCCATCCAGTTGTCATGAATCTAACAACATCCAGAGAAAGAAAAACATCTGTTGTTACTAAAACCAAGATGGAACAAATAACATGCTTCACAATCTAGCAAACCAGAATACTCTGAAAAAAACCCAAGAACTTAATGTTGCATAAAAAATCTGAAAGCATTATCATGCCTTATTCACATTAATACTGAGATCAGGAGTGTCTCATGACACCATAGAAAATATCATGCTTCCCTGTCCTTGTCTGGTGATCAGTTATTTTCAATAAATATTACCAAAACATGATAATACAAAGTTCATGCTGATTAATCCTAGATAATGAGATGTTAATAGTTTTTCTCCACCTCTTTCTGCTTTCATAATCCTGAGACCTAAATATATTCTTTAATGAAATGAGAACCAAGATTCTAAAACCACATGATTAAAAACTTGATGAAAAATATGAGCCTTGACATCATAAGACAAACTATGTAGAGTACATAATATGTAGGATTTTATTACAATTATTATTGTGATTCTTCTGTTTCGTTTGATTAGGGTGTATAATGCTTTGCAATGATCACACAACTGCTCTGTAAGAAATGCAAAATATGTAACATGTTTATGAGTGCTGAATAATGAGACAGTTAAGGTAACTGTAAATGTTCGCTTGTATCCTTTGTATTTGTGAAGTGACCCAGCCTTACAGAGGCACTGGAATAACACGTGGGAAAGTTGTACATGACATTTAGATAACCAGCCTCTTAACAAGTCCTACAAAGCAACTATCAGACACCAGTTCTCTTCCAAATTAACTCTGTTTTAGGCAGGTTTGGAAACCTGAAGATGAAGGCTGATGAGAACTAAATTTACTTCAGAATTTACTATTAGTGTGTTTGATTTTCAGAAACCTATGTCTTAACTTTTCCTTAAGTACATCCCAACTCAGAAAAATAACTACTTCTGGCTGCCTCAACAGCCAGCAATATAGCTCTCCTGCTTGAAAATTGCTGAATGGACTCAAAACTTTCTATTTCTATTTTTTTCTAGTTTGCAATTTTAAATCCTTTCTAGCACATGGAGCAGAGAGACACTTAAAGTCAGTGAAATGGTCAAGAACCCACCTACATGTAGGAAGGCAGTGCCGAGGGAGTGCCAAGCTGAGCTGAAGGACAGTCCTGGAATGGACTTTATTGCACAAACGTCAAGCTGCTGCAAATCTTATTTCTACTTTGAAGTGCTTTGAATCATCAGAAAATTTCTCATCCTTTAGCCTTATTTCAAAACTTATATGGTGCAAACTGCATCTTCTGAAATAAACTTTTCTAGTGAGGCCATTCAATATTCAATTACTCTTTCCTTACTGAGGCATGCTCCTCCTCTTTCTTTTTCTGCTTTTGCATCTAAACTGGGGGCATTCTCCAGGCCCCACCTCCTTTTGCACAAATATATGCCTTTTTCATATTGCACACTAGGTTTTACAAAAATCTTATCAGGGAGAGGAAAAAGAAGGCTGGTAGCAAACTCCTGTTCAAACACTGACAAAACATCTATGAAACAAATCTTTAACTGGAAATGAAAAGTAGACATTTTATTAAATTAATGACCTCACATTGTGCTTCCTGTTCTATTAAAAGTCACTCTAAGTTTACAGGATATCAGGTCCCACAGCAGGGCTGCAAGATTAAGCTGGCAATGAAGAGCTATCATGACAAATGAAATGCAGTCCAAGAGACAAGTGCCCCAAGTTCCTGAATGATGTAATAATTTCTCCCCACATTCTTCAGTGTAGTACATTTTGAATTGATAATCTTGTTTTTCCAATCTGAGTCCTCAGTGATGTTTTTTATTTGTCAAATGGCACCATTTGTACTGGGGGATAGCCTGAAAATGGAAAAGGGAAATAATCATACATCTCCCAGAGGGCCTCATTATCTGGTGTTCTTTGGACAGGCACAGTAAGCTCCTGTTAGCTGCATGTTCTTTCCTGAAATTCTGCTGTAAGGAGGTAGCATCTCCCTGGAATTCATCACAGCTGAATCTCAGCTAGTGTAAACTCTGTGCACTCTCTGCCCAACTTCCTGGCAAAGGTGACAGGCCATTTTTCTGTCCAGCGGTCTGCAGGAACTAAAGTTTGCATTCCCTTCCCTTGCAGCAAAGGACACACAAGTTCTTTTCCTTCTTCACAAGGACCTAATACCCAGTTCCTTTTCCTTAGGAAACAATATTAAACTTGAGAGCACTAAATGCATTTAATTTTGTCTGAGGCACAGCAGTGATCCATGTCAGCTCCAATGATCTAAGATCAGCTGCAAAAATGTCAGTGCTCATGCCAGTGCTTCTCCATATGCTCTGCCTAAGATTCGCACCTGTAGTAAACACTGTCACAGGAACCAGGCACATTTGCTCCCAGCTATGTTCAGGAGGAGCCAATCCTTAATTCATTGCTCTCTGAGAGTAACAGGAGGATTTGAAGCTCTTTTCAGGCGGTAATTCCTCAGTAGCTTTTTTTGGAATGGTAGAATGAAGATATATCAATAGTCTTCTATTTATTTTTAAAGTAAATTTCACTCTTCAAAAAATGTAAGTAAATAAACTAGCACCTTTTTTTCTATTTGGAATCTGGACACATGCTTTTGAGAGAAGATAAAGTGATGCAGATAGAAATTAAGTACCACCACTGTTTTTGTCTGTTAAAATAACATCCAAAAGCACTGATGAAGTTAAAGCATTTCTGCTTATTCATATGCTGTTGAGACTGTGTCAAAAGAAAAGGCACAGAGGAGATGGTGAGGCATGAAAAGACTTGTTGAAACATATCAATATTATCGGAAAAACTACAAGTAGGGTCACATCTCCAGAATGTCAGCCTGGTGTGTTTAACTAGGAAAGAATACTGTTGCCCCTTTAACACTTAATTTTAGTAAATTCTCTATCTTCCTATCAACAAGTAGTAAAGGACTTATTGGTCATAGGAAATTATAAACTGCATTTGTATATTATGTGTACACAGAGGACACAAAGTATTTTAAGCATCATAATTCAGTGTTTGCCATTTAGTTCTGTACCTCCTAGGAACACAGAAAGTGGTTTATAGCAAAGCCAGCCGCGAACAAACTGTAGGTGAGCTACTCTGCAAAAAGTGAAATATCTCTGCCCCCTTTCCTGAAGGCACTTACTTCTCTCACTCTTATATTTCACAAAACTCAGCTTTCAGGTTTGTTGGCAGACTGCATTAGAAGTCTTGAACCAAGCTCTGTACAGATTCAGAGTTACAAAGCAATGTCACACAATCTTTTTGTAAACTGTACTCCAATTTCTGGATTCTTGAAGTGTTTACATTTTTCATGGCATTTTACTCTTTTTTTTTTTTTTTCTTTTTTTTTTTTAGATTTACTCTCAATGTGAAAAAATAACACATTGTGGTTCCACCTAAAACCTTTCCTGGGAAGGATTGGTCGTGCCTGATGTTTCTCATTAACAACATTCTTTCCTTGAGAAAAAATTACTTTTTTTTTCTCTGTGAAAATTCATAAAATTCTTAAATCAACAGACACAACATGGATTTGATTTTGTTCTGTCATGCTACAAAGGTTGGCAAGAGATTCTAATAACAGAGTCAAAGGCTGAAGTGATGAAAGTTTCCTTTCAAATACCAGAATTACATGGATACCTACAAGAGACATTTTCTTTGTCAGAGTTACAGAATTCTTAACATAAACATGGGAAAGAAAGATGGAAACCAAAAGATGGACAGGCTAACTCACTAACTTCCAGAACTAGGCAGTATCACATGTCTCTCTGAAAAAGATCTACAATAAATGTATAATGGTAGTTGCATTATACAATATTTAAACTACATAAAAGAAACAGACTTATACTTTGAAGAGAACAAGACAAGCTAGCATTAACCATAAACAATGTGGATAAATAGTGCCTCTCAACCACATAAAATCAGGATGGAGAAATTCTGTAAGACCTTTACTTACCAGAAACTATGAATTCCCCTGTGCCTCTAAAATAATATTATTGCAAAATATAGAATCACTTCATACCAGTTGTCTCTGGTTTAAATTCTGTTTTATCCTTCAGGTATTTTAATTTTGTATTTAACGCCAATTTTAGTATTCAACAGTAATTCTGAAGTACACTTTTTGTTCAAAACCATATAATGCCATAATATAAAGCAGTTCTTCCCACTTTCCTCTCCAAAATCCCATACCAAAAATTTGCTTATCATACTTTCAAATACAATTTTGCCTGTTTTGTTTAGTTTTGTTTTTAAAGTTTAAAAATTCTCAACTGAAATAAGGATCAGAAGTTTTAGTGGACACAAATCAATAACTTTTTCTAACACAGATAATTTATACAAAACAAGTCATCCATCAAAATCAGCCTCTTTTCAGAAGCAATCCCCAGCAAGAAGTGCTCAACCCATCTCAAAATTAATTAGTAAATGTTTATTTGTGCTAGGTAAGTTGGCATCTTGAGGAATCAGTACATTTTGAGAGATTGTAAACTGTAACACTACTTTGAAAACTCCAGGTCTTGCAGGAAGCGCTCAGCTCCCACCTAAAAATGTTTTTTACATCATTAAACTTAGTGGTTTCGTTCTGGGGTTTGTTGGTTTTGTTTTTATTAAGAGAAAATATACTAGAGCAACTCACTGATAGCTTAAAGCATAGCATTCTTTTCTGTGCCTCACTACACCAGAAGACACTCCTCCAGGGGTTTGGGTTAGTGTATATTCTTCTTGTGATTTCAACATAGGACAGGTAGGACTCATTATTTTAAAAAAAAAAAGAAAGGTGTTAATGTTTCTAAAAGCATTTCTTAATTTTATGAATGATATAAAATCAATAGAAAAAGTAGACACAGTTTAAATAAGTAATGCTAGAAGATGTTTGAAAACTGTCTATAGCTGTAGACTCTGTAATATTCAGCTTACAGTCATTTAGACTTTTATCCTGCAAGCTTTTGTAATTATGAGAAACTCTTACTTACTTGAGTAAAGCAACTGATGTCAAGCATTCTTACAAATGTCAGGAATCATGGCCCAACTTTACAGTTGGCTACTCTCTTTGTAACCCCAGATGCAAAATAAATATTCACAGAATCATGGAATGGTTTAGGTTGGAAACAGCCTTAAACATCCTCTAGTTCCAACCCTCCTGCCATGTGCAGCACACCTTCCACTAGACCAGATTACTCAGAGACCCTTCCAACCTGGCCCAAAACACTTCCTGGAACAGGGCACCCACAGTGGTTCTGGGCAACCTGTTCCAGTGCCTCACCACCCTCACAGTCAAGAACTTCTTCCTGATATCTGATCTAAACTTGCCCTCCTTGAGTTTAAAAGAACTCCTCCTTGTCCTGTCACTACATATCCTTGTAAAATGTCCCTGTCCAGATTTATTTTATGCCCTCTTTAGGTATTGTAAGATGCTTTTAGGTCTTCTAGGAGCTTTTTCCAGGCTGAACAACCCTCTCAGCCTTTCATCACAGAAGTGTTCCAGCCCTGTGATCAATTTAGTGGCTTCCTCTGGCCTTGCTCAGGCAGGTCGATGTTCTTCTTGTGCTGGGAGTCCCAGAGTTGTTATTGTGCAACACGTAGTATAGCCCAAATGAGATCACATGTTTTGGTTTGGTTTTTCTGTCTGATTTCAGTGGGAACAAAGTCAGGCCTGAAAAGCTAAACAAAAAAGATTAAAGGAATTGCATTAAAGAAACTTGAAGTAAACACAGGGATATTTTGATAATGTTATCAACATTCAAATAACTGAAATGCACTCACATCCCTTGAGAAAATATCCAGAATGTCTCATTTTAGAGTTTTGCTAAGCAAGGAAAGCTACTGTCAAAATATACAGTTAATTATTTCCACATGTGTTCAAAAATTATGGGTGTTTCTTCTTTTTTTTTTTTCTTCTTTTTTTTTTTTTTTTAAATTCTTGTCTATTTTTGTTTTGGTTCTGTTTGTCCGTTTTATACATCCATGCCTTATTTCTATGTGCAAAATAAAAGAATTGAATACTTAGTTATAGGATACTAGAGTCTGAATCTGTCAAGACTTGTTCTTGAACGATATTTATTGAAGCTATTCATGAATGTGCAAAATAACCTGTCCTGCAGCTATAAATAAATTCTGCAGAAGTATTATTGCATTGAGATATACAAAAAAAATCACTGGAGAATTTTAGGAGACATACATACATTGAAAACAGCATTGGTCATCACCTAGTGTGCATCAACAGCTTCTAACCCTGAAATGTCAAAGATGACAGATTGCAGTGCCTTTTGTGCATACAACAGTAGATTTCACACAGATACAGATGCCTATGGACCTACTCTCCCTGGACTTCTCTATACTGTCTTAGGGTTGCACAGCATTGGATTTCTCCCTGCTCTGGAGCTGCAGCTGTGGCAGCAACCTTGACCAACTGTTCTGCAACTTCACATCAGAGTTTATTCAGTGCTGCCAGGGGAATGACATCTGGTCCTCATACCCAGTTTTACCTACTTTGTCTAATGTTTCTTTTACACTTACCTCAAATTCATCTATCCCCTCTGACCTACCTGCTACATCAAACACATGAGGGAAACCTTCCCAATTATTTTCCAGCAGTAAAGTCTGCATGACAGAAAAATATCTAACAAAAATCTTGTCACAGTGGCTGGGAATTTCTGTGATTTACTGATAATTTCCCCTCTCACATCTTTCAATGAGACTTTTCATCTATTGTCTCTGTAAAGATAAGAGGATTCAAGGGAATGTATTAAATCTTGTTAAGGTTCACACCATCATAATTAAATGCAGAATTTATCGCTCCATATTATTTTAATATAAACAGTGCATACAATTACAGATAGTGCTACAGCAGGAACAAAATATAAGGCATATTCTTATTAAGAAGAAAGCTTGCTAGAATGCACAAGTTTTATATTGTCTATAAAAAATTAATTAGAATCCATAACTAACAGTAAAACTTGTCACATGACATCCTACTATTCCCCACTATTGCTTCCTGGATTCTTTCTTTATATTTGAATTGCCAAAGGGTGTATTGTTTCCTAGTTCTATTTTGCCAGGAAAATAAGCATAATAAGAAGAAACAGACTAAACAGCTTAGATGATGGGGAGATCTGAAAATATGTACTTTTGTCTCAGATTCACCAAGCTGTGACTTTTTCTGGGATTTTCAATTTAAAACAGAAAAACACCCTCTCTGAAGATTGTATTTGAAGGATTTGGTGGCACAATTGTTATGTTTTCTAGGTTTGGATGACTTTGGCTTCCTGGGATTTTCCATTACATCTAGAATATCTTTGTCAATCTGAAAGAAAGGACATAGATTATTCTCTGCCTTTCCC
>JAWWEW010000088.1:58806016-58831560 GCA_035583185.1 Anabacerthia variegaticeps | reverse complement strand
ACAATTTCAGGGATAATAAAAGAAGATGCAGTCCCATCAACTTTTGGCTTTATTTTATCAGCTTCCATAGGAAGGTATTATGTTCAATACAGGAGATATAGGGATCCGCTACACATAAAGAACTCATCTGCAGAGAATTTTGCTGCTTCTCAGGTGGCACTCCGTCATAAGCCAATCCAAATGCTCTTTCTGTACTGCTACAATGCAATGTAGTTTTGGGAATAATCTGTACCATAGTTACATGGCTACCAGGCTCTATCTGAGAGAATTCAGTTGTACACTCCCAGCAAGAGCTGAATCTCCAGGGCTGCCTAGTCATGAGTTTTGAGGCACCTGCTGCAGGTAACTCTCTTACTGCATCTTGCTGTGTTTCACAGCATTTTTCTGGAAGCAAAGCCACTTACTTGTTCTCTGTCCTGCTTCTTGACCATTGCTCCAGTGCGGACCGTAAAGATCATCTTTATGGTCAGTCACACAGGTATTTGCACATAACATTTAATAGGCAATAATCAGGGCATCCCATATTTTAAGATATAGAACTGGCTTTAAAAGCAAATAAAAATTTAGGCCCAAGCAGCATTTGTTTACAAAGTTACTGAGTACAGCCCTCAGCTCAATGTGGTTTGATTTGCTAACTGAAGAGAGCAATACTGTCCTTTTCAAAAGATTGAATCAAATGAGTCAGCAGGGCAGGTCATTATGAGATTCACAAAGAGCATCTTCCAGCTGAGACAAGCAAAGAAGCAATGACTCAAATACAGCACTCAGTAGGAGTACCTGCTGCATAAAGCATACAATCTCAATCTGATATAGAAAATTCAACAGGATCAATAACAAAAGTAAAAATAAAAATAATTCCTAATGGATTATGAGAGCTACACTAGCAGCACCCTAATATGCCCCAGTTAGAAATGAGTTTCATAATGTCACTCTTCCTTATGGCAGACTTGTTGGAGTGACAAGGAAATTATGGCTTCTGAATGAGACACAAGTGGAGTCTTTGAGGGCTATGGTAGTCCACAAAGGATTTTGAGATGCAAGCAGCATTTACAAAGAACAGAGCTGGCATGACAGAGAAATTCCTGTTGACAGCTTGAAAACATAAAGACTTTAATTATTGGGGGGGAAATGCAATATGCACATACACCCTTTGTGTATATGTATCTTCTATGTATGTGATATAAGCATAAGGGCGTACATATTGTACAATGCTGTAGGAAGACACAAACTGTATGTTGGAAAAAAAGCACGGTTTAGCCACAAACAATCTGAAAGTTTTTGAATTTTGAATAAGGGTGGGTGGGTATGATGTAAACTGGGATCAACTAATAGCAAAATAAATAGTGCTTTTGACCAGTTTTCTGGAGAATCTGCCTAATTTTAATCTCAAGTCATTTGCCTGACTCACAGACTTGAAGTTAATTATGTGCCGAATAGGGATTTAAATCACTGTAATGTCAAAATCCTAATTGACGTCATTTGTAAGAGTTCCTTTACTTATGTTGTCCAGAACATGATATATTGTATTGATTCATTGTTCTTTGGCTGACTGTCTGGCCCAGACTTTGACTGGGAAAATCATTACTGCTTCAAGTATTTTCTTCTTCATACTCTTTCCCAGCAGGGATAGATTCCCTGTTTCTTCCCTTTTTTATACTTAGTCAAAGGTACCTTCTGAAATTTAAACTGTTTTCTGTGTTGCTGTTGAGGGAGACTCAGCTTGCCTGTAATTCTGTTTAACATAAGTTAATAATTACTTTTCTGGTAAGTCTCCAGTACTGATAGGACTAGGTCAAATGCCAGAATCCGTTACTAATGGAACAATTTTTAAATAGCTCAGAGTGGAATTCAGGTGTTAAACAAGAGCTTGGTCATATGGTCCACATGTATGCCCATAAATTAAACAGCCCCAGTGAACAACCAAGAAAGGATTCACTTTCCTATGCTTTTACTATCTGCATTGTTTCATGCAAGTTAGTGCTGGAGAACAGTCCTAGCACTTCAATGTTCTCATACATATCTGTGCAAGCACTAACTTACTCTTTTCAACCATGTATTCACAATACTCTTCAGTACAGTTTTTTAGCCTAAAAGCAAGTACTAAACTTGTAAGTCAAGTCCACATAAACTCGGACATATAAACATTAAACAGTATACAGACATATTATAATTTTATTTGCTGATACAACAGACCACGATGGTTATATATTAATTATTAAACTGTCTCAATGTTATTACCTGTGCAAGACATACAACCTAATGATTTATTAATTAACAAATAAGATTAAGTGTTTTTTTTAAATCTTTCAAGCAGACAGCAGAATTAATAGATGCTATTTTACCACAAGATAACTGACAAGGGGTTATGCAGCATTCAGAAGTATTCCATAGTCCACTGGAGACTACAGAAGAGTTTCAATGGTTATTGAAAAATATTGTGATTGAATTTTCAGCTCATAAATCAATACCATGACAAATAAAGGAAGCAGATGCAGATGGAAACAACCTGCTGTAAGAAATAATATGAAAAATAGTATTTAATAATATTTGTGCCAGTTCTTTTCCTGTATTAGGAAAATGAAGGAAAAATGAAGTAGGTAGAAGGGAACAGAATGGGAAGGACAAAAATGCATGGAAACCCCTCTGATCCCTCCTGAAGATTAGGAACTAGAGTACTGTTAGCTATTCCAATTCACACTGAGGATACCCTAGTGTTTGACCCGCCAGTAGAGGAGAGACCTAGAACTGATTACAGTGGATTATGAATCAGCCTTAGTTTAGGAAGAGTTGTAATGATGTGTAAAGCACCATTCCATTTGTTTCTTTAGGGAAAAAAACACGCACACACAGAGACTAGAGGTTATCCAAGTCTCTTGTTACATTTCATGCTTTGTTCTGCCAGGACAAAACGGTGATGTGCCCAGAGAGTTTTCCAGCCAAGCAAAACCATAACACAAGCATTACCACTTGTACAGGAGAACTGGTTCAGTACTCCCGTCTCTGAGGTCAGTGGATGATACAGCAGAAAAATACCCCTGGAGCTTTATGCAACAGTCTCAGCTAGTTCAGGAATGATTCCAGCCAAAACCACATGTTCTACATTCTCAGCCAATGAAACACCGTAAGTGGGGCTGTGACACAGCAAGGTTGCCATGCAGAAACAAAGACAGGCGATGCCCAAGGATGTAGGATACAGAAATGAGAGCACTTGATCTTCTAAACTGGTTTCTGGCAACAGAGTACTACAATATTGAAAGAAAAAAAACGCTTCTCAAAACAATGTTTAATTACTATAGGAATCTGAGAAATAAGCATACACAAAGCAAAACACTTAATTTCCCATCCCTGTGTAATGCGTGCCAATTGAAGACTGGCTAATTAAAGGTTTTTTCATGGAACTACTGTTATAATGTGATTTAAACCATGCTTCTGAAGGAATTACTTAAAATTCTTGGAGAACAGTTCTTGTGAATTGATACCAAGAACCAAGAAGTTGGCAGTCACAACATATAGAATTAAACTTCAGCCAAGGAAATCCTCACTTGACTTATTTTTTAAAACAATATAATGGACAAAGTGAGATGACACAAAATAAAGTTCAAGCCTAAATAATACAGTAAAAAGGTAAATTTCTGAGGAGATTTCACTGCTGGAAAAAAAAGTTCAAGGTTGTGGTAACTTTTCTCCATGTGCACAGAAAGGAGAAGAATGAGAGAGTAGCATGCATGATAACCATAGAGTTCTGGAAGAATTAGAGTTTGCTTTTTCTCATTACAATTTCTCTCATCTTGTGTAATAAGTTCATTTACTAACAAAATAAATACTGACATAAAAATAATTTACAGTGCCTGAAGCTTGTCTGAGTTGTGAGATTGAACAACTGCTTAAATTACAGATATTGTTTCATTCTACTTCAGAAACTGACTGAAGAATTTAAATTATTTTCAGTAGAATCATAAAATTACAGAATTGTAGAATCATAGATTAAGTTGGGTTGGAAGGGACCCTTAAAGATCACCTGCAATTAATAGGGTCATCTTCAGCTCAATATGGTTCCTCATCACCTCCTTCCAACCCCACTGCAGTTTTAAGCCCTGTATTTACCAGAATAAGGTGGTAAATCTTTAGTAATATTACCCTTTTATGTGCGTGAAAATTTTCAAAACTACTTATATAAACACCTATACATGTACATTTTTGGGTGGATGGATGGATGGATGGATGGATGGATGGATGGATGGATGGATAAAAAATTGTATGTATATTTCTGTCTGAGATTTTATGTAACATAAAGTAACATCCATAGGGCAAGTTTTACCTGTAGTATGTAATGAGAGAGTTGACTTCAGTCAAGTCACTTCACCAGCATTTATTTTACTTTGTTGAGTTCCATCTTATATGAGAGTCTGCTATTGTCTCTTCATTCTACGACATGAAGTGATGTGTCTGCTTAATACCAACAGGGTGTTGTATACAAAACATGTGTGTGTGAAGTTTCCACCATAAGCTCTTGCAAGAGACATTCAGAACTGTCAACCAAAAGACAGAGACAATCTCTATGCTATAACAGTATCTGTATATGTGACTTCATCCTGAAAACCATGAGGCAAGAGGATTTAAAATAAACTGCCTGCTATTTAGCATGTGCTGACAAGTTTTATGTGTCATTAAAACATTTAACACAATTGCAAATGACTACTCATAATTAAACACTTTTTAGGTTCCTAACTACTAAAATAAAACTTCCCTGGTTAACTATAAAATTTATTAACCTAATTTTATCATTAAACAAATTAGAAATCCCCAATCCCCAGTTTTTATTTATATTATGCTGATCGTGAGTCATGGTATCTAATGCTATGAAAAAATAAGTGAACACCATCTAATGAAAACTTCTCTTCTGAGTGTTGTATTTAGTAAAGCATAGACAGATCAGCAGGAGTCTTGCATCCAATTAAATTGTTCTTAAGTGCTTTCCTACTTATGCAACATCTTAATGTACTTGAAAATTATACATCCTTCTTTCTATTTTCTACAAATTTCATTCTCATAGGCAAGCACTTATTTAATACAGGTCTTTTTTCCTTTTCATAGAAAATTGCTGGCAGCCCCCATTGCAAATCTAAAGAATTTGAATTCCTTGTACACTAGGCATGAAAGGATTTCCTTGCCATACTCCTCCAAGAACACTGTTAATGGCTACTTCTCATATTTAGTGCGTAGGCCTGTTTGGCCCATGACTTTTTTAAATTAATTACAGGTTAGTTTTTCTCACTCTCTGTGCCCTCTGCTACAACAGTGATGTATCTCAGTTAAGATTCTATTCTAGCACATATCCTGTCCTTTTTTAGTTTCTCATAATTAAAGTGGTTTTGGCTGACTACAGAATAATAAACAGTTACAGTATCAAGTGATTTAAACTTCCCATCATTCTCCCTGATATTGATTTCTGCCAAATACATTCTTTTCTGTTCATTTCAGTTGAGAAAAATGCAAATTAATAGTTCAAAAAGGGGCTCCTTTTATCTTTACCAAGATTAAATGAGTCACAATAAAAACATGGACATAAAAACTTAATTACACTTAAAATGAAGAAAATATTGATTGCATAAAATATTCTTTGCATAGTGTGTTAATTATTGATTTAAATAAATTGGTTTACTAAGAGTTGAATAAAGCTAAACATTTTCGTATCATACTGAACAAATGTGAAATGAACTTCATTTAGCTCTAAGCATTTTAATTTTATAATAAATAATCCATATATTTTACAGGTAAAAAGTTTATTTCACTTGGCATTACATCAATAATCTGTCACATATATTCTGTCTAATTACTAAGGTGTGTTCATAACACAAAACCCGCTGTTGATAAAGCTAGCAATAACTTACTAACTATGAAATATAACTTGTAACTAAACAAGGATCAAGTCACTGAATCACAGAATGGGTCCCTCTGGAAAGGACCACAGTGGGTCATTAGGTCCAAACTTCCTGCTAAACTAGGGCCATCCTGTACATTGCACAGGATTGCATCTAGTCATTTCTTGATTATCCCCAGTGAGGGAGACTTCACAAGCTCTCTGGGCAGCCTGTTCCAGTGCACAGTCAACTGCACAGTAAAGAAGTTCTTCCTCATGTTCAGGTGGAATTTCCCATGCATCCATTTCTGCCCATTGCCTCTTGTCCTGTTGTTTGGCATCACCAAGAGGAGCCTGGTCCATCCTTTTGACAAACCCCCTTCAGATGCTTTAGACATTGATGAGGTCCCCTTTTAGTCATCTCTTCTTGAGGCTGAAAAGGCCCAGCTCCTTCAGCCTTTCTTGTAAGAGGGATGCCCCAGTCCCTTAATCATCATCATTGCCCTCTATTAGATCTGCTGCAGAATCTCCATGTCTCTGTCTTGTCCTGAGGATCCCAGAACTGGACACAGCACTCCAGGTGAGGCCTCACCAGGGCTGAGTGAAAATTATATGTATAAGCTGAGTGAATTAATATACATAAACTTCCCAGTAATCCCCTATAAATAATTCCTCTCTTTCTTGATGTTTATCAAGGTAGATTTACTTGATTATTCTGTATTTGCAACTCAGACTTCAGTTCTCAATATGATTAATCAAGTATTTTGATGTTTAACTCTAGACAGTCTAGAGTACTCAAATTCCACAAAGCAGTTACACACACAAATAAGTTTAATCCTCTCATTAGTCTTAGTGTCATCTATTGGGATATCTCAAAAAATAACTTTAGTTAAAGTTTCACTCTTTGAGTTGAGCATGTGCTTAGACCCACTGAGGAGTCAAGTGTGTCCACTTACCTGAGGATCCAACTTTAGGAACAAACCTGCAAGCAGTGCATCTACTTTAAAAGTACATGAATGATGTGGGAATGAGCACCAGCTTTTGTTATGGCTTTTGATTATTCCAATTTGTTTACCATGTATTGCTATGTGAACTCCTCTCAGTAAGACACATCATTCTTTCACCTGGAATGATTGTTTTTTTCTTCTTGAAATGATTGGACTTCCTAACAGGAGACTCCAGTCTCTTCCATACAGAGACTGAGATTGCATGAAGAAACAGTAAAGTCTATGAAATTAACCAAAATCAGGAAGGAAGTTTAAGAGAGTTCCTCTGCAGAGTTACATGCACATTTACATGATTGGCCCTCGAAGGTAAATGACAGAGTCATGCCCCAAGATCTGGACCTTTGTCTGTCTGGTACCAAGGAAAGGGCTATGTCGGACACTTAGACATATGTTGATATACCCATGGTCTTCCAAGTTTTCCCTTAATTTGAAGATATAATTGTAGACAGAAATAATTGTACTATATCCATACTCAAATGAAGAAATACACTGCCATTCTATTCAATCTGCCTGAGGTTAGTGCATCAGTCAAGAAGGAATCATAAGGTAGGGTTTTGTCCAAGACAAAGATGCCCGTGATCCTCAGATGCCAATCCCCAGTCTCCAGTGTGTGCAGTCTTTGTAGTTTTTCCTCATAAGCGGACAGAGCATACAGCCCCTCTACTGCAGCAACAGGCTGAAGGGCATAAAAAAACTGCAGAATTGGGGAAAGACCTACTTTTTACAACATCTCCAGCTTATTTAGGAGGCTAAGAGGAAATCACTTACTCATATGGAAGAATTGTAAAGGTAAAAACTTTTGGAATATATCTCCACATTAGGAACAGTATGAACTGAAAGTACTGTGTCCTTCATGCCCCTGTAAAGAAAACAGCCAGTGAAAAACTGTCTATTGGTTTAGGCAAAAGTACCTGACTGTTTTCAAACACAAAAATGTTCTGGAATTAAAGGCTTTTTACAGGAATTTATACGTATTTTTGAACAATATATCATCAATGTGAACTACGTTTGTTAAAATTTACATTTCATTAACACTGTAACAAATTTTAGAATTTTAGAGTCTTCTTAACAGTTTGTTTCACTCCACATTCAGTTTGTTTCTCACATGCATCCTAAACCTTTTCCAAGAACTTATGCAAATGTGAAGTGTTAAGCACAGAATTATTCCCTGGTGCCATGAACAAATCATTCATTTCTTTAATATGGAAAATCCCACATACTCATAGTAGTGTTCAAACATTATAGGATGTAAGTATGGAAATATTCAATTAAGTTGTACCTATTGTGAGTAAATTTGCCATCTCAGGGAAAGAGATAAATCTGCCCCAAGAATGTAGCAATTTAACTTTTTCTTGTAAGTTCTAGCCTTCAGAACCAAAAAGAAAGTCTTGGGTAATCAAGAAACAAACAAAAAGCAAAGAGAGAAAATAAGTTATAGAGCAGTACCTTTCAAGGAGGGAGACATACTGGTATTAGCAAATACTTCCTTTATATGGATTTGAGGTTACAATTTCAGAGCAGAGAGCTTGGGAAACTAGTCCAGACACTCCAATTCCCCACCTCTGACTGTTATCAGGTGAAAAACATCCATTTTAGAGAATATTCTGAGTCGGAAGGGACCCACAGGGATCATCATGTCCAATCCTTAAGTGAATGGCCCACATGGGTATCAAACCCACAGCCTTGGCATTATTAGCAGTATATGCTCTAACCAGCTGAGCGAATGATGGCATCTGAAGATGGGGATGACTTATCCTGCAGCTTTCTAAAATCTTCCCCTTCAAGAATGGTATTGAACATTTGTGGAAAATCTCTTTCTATAAAGACAAATGGAGAAAGGATGGTTCCTACATCTCTTGTCTGTCCCTGTGGTTAATATTTTCTAACTTAATCAAGGGAAGTCTCTTGGTCAAGAAAACAAAACAAAACAAAAACATCTTTGGATTAATTACAAGTCACATAGTAGAAGTTACTCCTTTATAATGGCTGACAGAGGATTTGGTACCTCTGGGGTCACACCAGTTTTGATAGATATATAGCTAAATGAGCTATAGGTCCAGAAACTGATCGATTCTTCATTGTGAGAAACACTCCTTATCTTCCATTGACCCATGTCCATTTTGAACATATTCATTAAATTTCCATTCCTACCATTCTGCTTTCTCCCAGGCATTCTGCTGGTTTTTACCTTTTGCAGAATTACTTATCTTTTCCCCTCCACTTATTTTCCTTTACTCTCTCAGCTGTTTAGCAGAACGCCTGGTACGTGCTCTATCGTCATTTCACTGGTGGATAAGGGCTCATTGTTTTCCACTCAGACACAGAACTGCTTTCCGAAAACAGTTTGGATTTGCAGTCTCTTCCAGCCTACTTTAGTATTAATTTTCCCTTACTCACTGTCTTCATGTGGTTTTTCTCCTATAGAAATGACTGTTGCTGGGTCTCAGGAGAGCGTGTTGTGCCGCAGCACCTTTTGCAGCTTGCGTCACTAGAACATCATAGTCTGGAACCAGTTTTCCATCTTGCGGTTCACCCATTTTATTTCCTCTGCCCGCTCTGAATTCTCAACAAGGAGATTTTTTTTCCCTTTCTTAACTGTGGGGCTTAAGGGATCACGATATTGCAGTTATTTGTGGCTTGGCTTTCACTCTCTATTTCTCTCATTTTACAACACTGCTCTCCCACCAGTTCAAACTTCTAAGGTAGTTAGTTCTCTCAAGTTATAGAGCCAAGGGAAAAAAAAAATTTCTTTCTACTACTTTCTGTTCTGATTTAAATCTATTGCAAGTGTCATTTGTCCATTTGGCAGTTAGAGAGATGTCACTATATACTAATTACCTTTGTTATCCATAAGCACAAAAAAATAAATGAAAGGGACATGTCCCTTTCTGCCTTGGCCCAGCTTATATATTAAGGCTGCTAACACAGTAAACCTTACATAGTGACATTCATTATACTCATTGAATTTATATTTTTTTCAAATGCACCATCTGTGTAGGACATTTCCCATGAAAGAATATAGTAGGGAGGTAAATTTAAGCACTGAAGGTTTTTTAAATGTATTAATCTTTACATACCATTGTTATTAAATATGGATTGCACTTTTATATTTCGGCATTTTTACAAGAGCCTGTTTAAAGACTTTCATCAACTACTAATACACAGGCAATCACCTAGTCAGGAAGCCCTCCATCTATACTGCATTTAGTATAAATCTTGAGTTCATTGTGACTACTGCAAACTCCACTAATTTCTCTAGCACTAGGATGTAATTTTACTTTCCTCAACAATTAACGCAATCTACTTTGGTAATGCAGCCACATACATTAGTGAAGGATACGATTCATTTTTTACTCTTAACATTAAAAGCTGTGCATTTTGTGGTGGATGACAGTCCTGTTTTAACAACACAAATGTTCTCCACATTTACCTGAATCATGCAGTCTGCTCAGGTGAACAATAGAGAATATAAATAAAGGTCTTTAGGATGTCACTGTCAAAGTGAACTCTCAACTAGACTTTATTCCTGGAAGTGCATAGTTCATTTACAGCAATAAACTCCTTTCAACCAGTCATGTTTCTCCCTTGGCTTCAATGAAGATTGGATCATATCCTTAAAGATAATCAGTTACAGAAACTGTATTCTATAATCTTGAATAACAATGAGTACAGTCCTACAAATGCAGCTACTCAGCCAGTCAGAGAGACCAAGTTCCTTCATGGGGAGGAAAAACACACACACATCTCCTGGATGAATTGTGGGATATTGCTGACATTTCCTACAAGAACAAAATGCAGCAGACACAATGACTGCTACACCACAAGTAAATATGAAAATAGTGATTATCTCATCACCAAGGCTTCTAGTTTTTTGCTTGTAATGCTTGCAGTCTTTAAAATGCTCTTTAAAGCATTTTATTCCATTTTCTCTCTGAGTCATGAAATGATGCCTAGAAAAAGCTCAACAATTTTTTAGTCCAAAGATTATTTCCTGAATTCACATAAACTATGAATTGTAACACATTTAAGAAAAAAAAAAAAAAAAAACAAACAAACTAGAAAATAGAAGATGGCTTACCATTATAAATGAATATGCATAAAGGAGCATTGTTTTTCATGTTACATATTGTATTCCTTGTCTATATTCAGTTTGTCAAGGTAAAAGAAAGATACTCTTTCCTATAGGATACAAAAATTTTCCAGGGACTACACAGTAAATTGCATGTGGTATTTTCAGAAAGTTGTATTGGATGCACAAAAAGCTTATGAATGAATTATTTCTGTTGTAGCACTGCTGTTTTTAAAAAGCAGGACAAATCTGGCATTTTTTGTTACTATTTTGTTTTTCTCATACTTGCAATACACACTGGCACAGTGAAACAAAATACCTTTCCTTTCAGTACATTTTCCCAGATACCTGGTTACTAGATAGCTTCCTCCTTGGGGAGTGCATCCCTAAAAGTGGGCTTTAGGAAAAAGGACACCACACACATCATTGCAAGAGGCTTTGCAGAGTGTAGCTTCAGTGGGGAAATGATGACCCAGGCTGCATAAGGAACACTTGGTACATGGATATGCAGGATGCCATCTAACTTCATGAGCACCTCGGACCGTGTGCTGGGAAGTAAGAGGAATACATGAAGAAAACAAAAAGAATGGGTCACTGATAGAACAGGATGCATAAAGGCAGAGCCACTGTAGCAGGTCTGGTTTCACTCTGAAATTGAGGAACAAATAGAATATTTCTAATTTAAAATGAAAGTGAAGTTTATGGTCATGAGACAGGAAACTGAGTGTTGTTGAGGTGTTCTGAGTGTCCAGGTGATTTCATGAAGCCGTCTCTTTTCCAGGCTGCACAGAGTCCTATGCAAGTACCCAGAAACTACAGCAATTAATTGCTTGGCCAATGCACAAGGCTTGCCCGGGTGGCAAGGCTATAATACATTCCAAATAAGGCTAATGGAATGATGTTCATTAACAATCATGAGCTTCTAAGCCTCATCTTAGCCATAGAGCCCCAAGGCTCCAGCTAAGATCGTAGAGCTCAGGGCTTAGATTTTCATCTAGATCATTTTAATAACATAGGAATAACTTAAAGCACTTGAGCAGTCCCAGTTAGGTCTATGCAAGCAGATACTTAGACATCTGCTTGAACTGACTCACACCAGAACTAACAACAGAAACTCTGAGTAAGTATTGAAATAAGACCCTTCCCTTAACAGTATTCTTTAGCAGTTTTCAAAATATCACTTCATCACACCTTTTAAAAGCTTTGTTGAATAAATATCTGACAAGTTTATTATAAGCATTCTCTGTTCATGCTATTTTTTTTCACAGTATGTTAAACAAGTTTACTGACACTCCATTTGTTTAAAGCAAGGGGTTTATCTATGCGTTTTCTTAATAAATATTAAATCATACATCTCTCCAGATATGACTTACACCTTGTGGCTGCACAAGGTCACGAATAGAAATTTCCTTCAAATTTTTTAGCCTTTAGATGAACTTGTTCTTCTATCATAATAAACTAGTATCTGGATACACCTGCTGTGTAATTTATTGATGTCATGAGCAGGAAATTTCCAAAGTATATTTTGCAGAGCCCTGTCAAAAAGATTTAGAACCGTTCTTTACAAACACTAGAATAATATTCTTGAGTAATATTTCAGAACAGTGATTTTCTTATCAACTGTTGGGAAAAAAATTGCTGTCACATTACAGGAGCTGATATTATTTCAGCTGATATTATCTTTTATCTTCTCTAAGTTTAGAATACTTATATCACCTTTTAAAGAATAAATCATACAAACCAGTTGATTAATACAATACAAATTTCCAGCACCTCTAAGGTAGTCACTATCACTTTCATCTTTGACTGAGTGGATTTACATTGTTATACACTTGAACTGTGAAGCAGCAAAATATATACTGAAATTTGTGGTAAAATCTGCTATAAAGCAACACTGTATGTGCGAAATATATTTTGATTACAGAAGAAATGAAGTATTTGGAATAGCAGGGGGAAAAACTAAAAACAAACAAAAACCTAGAATTAGTTGTTCCTTCCACAAAAAAAAAAAAAAATAGTTAACCTAACAAGTCCTTATTAGGTAACTAGTTCAGGTTGGATAGACCTCTGAGCAACCTGGCCTGGTGGAAAGTTCTCTGCCCATGGCACAGGTGTTTGGAACTAGATGGTCCCTTCCAATCCAAATCATTCTGTGATTCTAAAATTCCAACAGTTCTTATTACTATTTCCCTAGTAGTTTTAAGAATGATACTAAAAAAAAAAAAAAAAATCACCAAAAAAATCCCATTCCTGTCCAACAAATAACTGAAATAACTGCAGTAGAAATAAAGCTTGAAAACACTGAAATATGAACACACTAGTAGTTCCTTGAGTAGTGGAATTGAGATATTCCATTTCCTCCAGATTTGTGATACATTTTACTACACATTCCACTTCAGTCCTCCCTTCTTTCTATGAGTTAACAACCAAGTGTGTCAAATAAGACTGAGCTCTAATCCCTGTTAAGTGTGATTAGAGCTGTTATTACAGAATATTTGTGTGTATTTGCTGGTTCATCAGCAAATACATAATAAGTTGATCACACATACAGATGGACAAAGTATTTCCTTAACCAGTTACGTCTCTGCAGTAACACCTCCTAGGAACTGGATACTCTAAAACATTAATATAAGAGCAACCAAAATTACACTGGCCTGCTGTGGGTCACCACAAAAAAATTCTAGCCAAAACTACTAACAGAAAATATTTTAAAAAGTCACAAAATCTATTTTTAAAGCTCCACACCTTTTCTTCCACACTTATAGTTTGGCACTCTTAACAGAAGTACTTCCTTCTGACTTCCTTCCCACCCAAGAAGCTAGGTTCACAAATACCACTGCAGGACTTTTTCTGTCAGGTTAATACCTCTGCAGATGGTGCTGACAGAACCCAGGATAGCCAAGAATGTATGCTGCAGGAAGTATCTCAATTGCTAGAGCTGTTAACAGTCATTTTTTAACTCTGGCCTGTTCTCAAAACCTCAAAGAAAAACTCAGATGGCTCTTTTTGACTTTTCAAGGATTTTACATAAAATACATTTCATAAAGACAGAACATTTCCTCTGCTAAAGTTAGAGGGAGGTCTTCTGCTGACTTCATTGGAACAATACCAAATTTCATTCTTAAAAATGAGACTAGGTATTAGCCAAAATTAAAATAAATACATAAATAAATAAATAAATAACTTTCTTGCCCAATTCATCATCAGTCATTTATTTATGAGATTTGATCTGACTTTATAATTCTTTTCATCTAGCGTTTACCCCAAAATAGAAGCAATGGTATTATAAATCTCTGAGAAAACATCTGCCTAAACAAAGAGCTCCTGTATTGATCAGCTGTGGGAGTCAGTGTATGTAGGTTGCTAAATTTCACAACAGCAGGCAGCTTGGCCTGTATGCTTCCTATGTAACACTGAAAATCTCTCTTACTTAATTCAGGAATCCACATCCTATTATATTGCCCTTAGTAATGAAGACTCAGTATGGGCTGTACTCTAGTAGTCCATGTTTGTAGAATCAGAACAAGGTTTACTTATGTATTCAACTTTCCCCTTGTTTAACAAGTGGGCTTAGCCTGAATGATGAGTCCTTCCCACATGCTGTACTATAACTGTCTTGGTAAGACAGAGGAGCATTCCTACTTGCTGGGAAAAAAAGCCAGTTCTTCTATGTGAGAAGTCTGTTGTGGAAAAAAAAATAAAATTAACTTCTACTCACAGCAAGTGAGAGTATATAAATGGATCAATTCATCGTATTTTAAAAATCACAGAATACTTTTCTATGCTAATCTCTACAGACAACTAATATTATGATACGTATTTTAGAGCACACATAGCCCTAATTAGCACACTACAAGAAGAGAAATTGCATTTCCCTATAAAAATAAATAGTCTAATTTTAGAAATGAGAGAAGCAATGAATCTTTAAAAAATTCAGAGAAATTATGGTGAGTGAAAAAGTAGTAAGTTCACACTACTGTGCCATGCAATACTAGGAGGTTAAAAACATAAAAGATTATTCCAAATAAATATTTCTTTTTTGCTTTATCCAGAAAGCTATTATTGCCAAGTGCTGTTCAAATCAGTTAGTTACCATCATTGCTGGGCTCAAGTGGAAACTCAACTACTGTAAAAATTTTAAAATTTGAAATTTTACTCTTACCTGGGTAGAAGCACAGTTAGTGAAATCATTAGAATTAAGGTTATGTAGTAGTTGGTAGATATAAATGGAGATTCACTCCACTTCTTCAGATTTCAATCATCTACACTCCCTTCAGATCTCAGTTTGCTTTCAGTGTGGAAAACTATCTGATTCTGATAAAGAGAGTAAATATCTGTGAGTGTGAGGCCTTCTACACACTCCAATGTAGGTAGATACTGGTGCTGTGTGGGTGTATGTACTTATGAGTTTTATACCTCATTATTTGTCTTTTAATCTTTTTATTAATTAGACAAGTTTATCTCATGTTTCTAGAATGTTATCAAAATACCTGTATTTCCTCGAATTAAATATAGAGGAAATCAGATATATTTACATAGCTAAACTGTATGCTAGGCTTGGCTCACTTGGATGGCATCAGCTTCCCTGTTTTCCTTGTTTCAGTACAGCTAGAACCAAACAGGAATGACAATGGCAAGATAAAACCTAACTACAGAATCCAAACAGATACTCATTATGTATTTATTTAAATATGAGTGATGCCTACTTCAGGAATGAGCTGAGAAGTTAAATTCCTCAGTAGGTTTATTGTTATTTGCCATGCAGAAGAAAATCACTGTAGAGCTTAAATGTTAATGGATGTCTCAGAAGCCTATCAACATTCCAGGAGAAAGACCATTTGTGTCAAGCATGTGACAGCAAGCTTCAGTCATTTTTGTCCCATTCCTTTCAAATCGGTTTTACAGGAGCATTATTACTGAATATTCAACTGAAACTAGCCATATGTCTAGCTTACATATCAGGGACAAGGAGGAGATATGAACCTGGCGGTTTCAGTTACCTGGACTTAATGGTCAAGATGTCATGACCATTAGTTTAGCATCACAGCAGAGGCCAGCACAGATACCAATGAGCAGACTGAGAATTTTTTTTCTCTAAGGAGAAAGAATTAATCTTTCTCTCTGAGAACAAATTTATTTTTTTTTTCTGAACTGTAGTCTCATCCTCAGTATCCCAGACCTTGTCATTCCACTGCTGAGCAGATGGCCCCATTTGTTTAAGAGAAAAATTCTGCCTCACGTTTTCAAATCAGTCTTACAAACATGGACATCTGGCTTAATGAGAGTGAAAGAAAAAGCCTCCAGACAGACTGATGACACATGACTATAACAGTGCAATAGAGAAGGAATAGGCCCAAGGGTTGAATTGATGTTGTATGACTTATATTCATCATAAAGCTAAAAAAGTGTATTTACATTATGCATCTTCATGGAACACATCTTGGCAGAAGGCACAGAGTTGAAACAGTAATTGCTTAAACAAATATTTTTGGAATGGACATGGACATTCTTTATTATTGAATACTTTTGTAACAACATGGATTTGTATTTGTGTTTGCTCTTGTGCCTTACTTCTCAACTTTATAGTATCCTCGCCCGAAGCATTTGTAGTAAGATCTATCTTGGAATACATTGGTTAAAAAATACTAACAGCTGAATGGATTTTGCCCTACAGAAAGAAATTGCTGTTACACATGACATCATAAACCCTCTTTCATATATTCACAGACTCGGAAGGATGATCTTTCCCAGGAGAGGCAATGAAACAGATAGCAATTAAGAAAGCACAAGCTGAGCCAAGGATTAAAAGCAAAGTTAGCAGAGAGGGGAAAAAAGTGTTTTAATGCAGACAAAGCAGTGCTGTGCAGGGAGAACTGAAATACCTCCATATGAGCCAGTTCCAGTGCTGGAAGCAGTGTTCAGTGCTGGCACAGAGCTCTTCAGGGCAATGGGCTAATTCATACTGAGCTGGTAATCATGGGCACTGCTGTGCTAATGAGATCCTAACTAACATCTTAGATTTGGCTTAAACTACCTCTGCCTGGCACTGTCTTGTGCCATAATTATAGAGTGCTCTTGGCACACAAGGCTGCGTTTTGAGACCACAGTCTGACAAGGCTGGGTGCTGATAGTTGTAGGAAAGGTAAAAAGAAGGAGACCAGTAGACTCCACAAGTGAGAGCCACCTCCTGAAAACTGTTTGAATACCCTGGGACATGTCTTCAGCTACTGTAAGCCAGCACAGAACCACTGAACTCTCAAAGCTATGAAACACACCTGAGACTAAGACATGGTCACAAAATTAAATCCAAAGCTGAGCACTTATATCTGAATGCATTCACCTGTGCATTGTGCACTGGGCTTTCCTTTCCAAGTTACAATAATCACCTGTGTAAATGCAAAGTTGTGTTCTACAAGTATGTTCCTTAGGCATTAAAGTCCCCTTTCAGAAAACATTGTCCTAAGGGTGAGAAATAAATGTAGACAGACAAAATTCACAGATGTTCAGACTGGAGAAAATTGGCAGAATTTTATCTTTAAAAATACATCTCTGCATATTTAGTAGGAGCTGATAGGTGGTAAAAATCAATTATACAGTTAACAAGACTAGCAGGATATATTTAGAAATAGGAGGGGAGATTCATGCTAAGAAATTCAAGAATGATAAAGCTGCCAGGTAAAACAATTTACTGAATCTTGGACAGCCACATCACCTGACTATGCAAGAAGCATAACAGATGGTAAATGTTAATACAGATATGCTTATAAAGAGCATATCATAAAAAACAAATATGTACTTTGCAGCATGTGCAGAGGACTTCTAACATATATTGTCCATGCTATAATAGGAATACTCTGGATGTAATATAGTTCTTAGACTATTCATATCCAATGGTGTGAGCAGGGATATGTGCATCTCACTCATAGCTAAAATGCAGGAAATCAGTAGCTTCTGGGCCAATTTATGTATATTCCACAAGCCCATGGAAGAGAGGGCAGAATCACAGCACAGACTTCCCAAAAACATCTGCATAGTGTAAAAATAAAAAAATTATGCATTTGCTCATATTGTCCTAATACAGATCCTCTAAGGGTACTATCACAAAACTTCAAGGATTTTAAGATTGATTACAGCTTGGCAATAGCTAGGACACTAACTGCAGTAAGACAGTGCAATGTGCTGGCTTGTCATTTGAGGTTTATATAGTTTTCCAGACATACATTACATTGCATCCTCAGCTCCACTCTACCACAGTTATGTGGTTATCATCATCAGAACTACTTAATTCAGGTTGGGCATGTTGGTGTGAATTGCTGTCATGCCTAAGACTTCAGGACAGATACTTCCTCCTCCCCTCCCCACAAGAAAGCCTGAAAAACAATTGGTAAACTTTAGAGCCCAGACTAATTAACCTCTGGCAATCCTAAAATCCTTGTCGATATCTAAATGGCAGCAAGACAGTAATTCTGTAAGTGAACATTTAAGAAAAGCTTTTTACAAGTCATCAGAAGCAGCTTTCATACAGGTTGAGCATCTGATAAAACATGGCATAGTAAAGAGAGAATCTGAAAGAAAACAACAAAACAGTACATTAGTAAATTGGACGTGGGACATCCAATCTTATGAGTCATTTGAAAAAAGTAAGGAGCAATGCAATAGCAAAATCTGCAGATGACACAACAGTGTTATAGATAATCAAGATCAAATGCTGCAAGACTATCAGAGGATCTTCAGAAAGCTAGGCAAATGGAGAACTAACAAAAGTGCATTCAAAGCAAAGGTAGCCTAATCTGAATAATTTTTACTTTTCAATTAACTGACAATCAATGATGATCATTTAGTTACAAATGCTAGTCAGATTTTAAGTGTCCCAAAAAAGCAATCAGGAAAAATGTTCAAAGAAATATTATAAAATCCTTGTAGAAAGCAGCACTTCGCTAGTAACTGCAAGTCAATATTAAGTGGTATTTACCATTTTTAAAAAAAAAAAAAAAAAGAAAACAACACACCACACTGTAGGAGAAAAAGAGAAAGTCCAGCAAATCTTCATTTAGTTTCATCCTTACTGTGTCAGCCAACTGACAAGTTTCTTCATCTGCAGAACTCGAAACACCTCTAGATAGCTAAATAATGCACAGAGTGGCCCATCATTCAGGATCACAGCAGAGTTCTTTCTTTGCTTCATTCATTTACTTCTTTCCTGTGGGCTCCATTCCTCTGACACCATTCTACAAACTCCCTCTTTGCTCTGTCTCTTTACTCTTTTGTCAAAACACAATGTACTCCACAGAGTATTCATGCCTGCAGACACCCACTTGAACTATAGGACTGCTCTGGCTTGTTTGATTCACATACAGTGAATTTCCAAGGGCTCCTCAAATTCTGACTTCTATTTAAAACTACAAAGCCTAAAATACATTACAATCTAATCCTCTTCTTTCTGATATGTACTACATAAAAACAGTTTTCTCCACCACAATTTGTCAGCTTCAAAGGCATACTTAATTACCTGGGATCTGTAAAGTAATCCTATTTTTCACATATTTCCTGCATTACTATACAGAAATATAGCAGGTGTGTCAAAACTACAGCCTAGTTATTTCTGAAAAAGTTGAAAAATTTTAAGCAAATCATTTACCCCAGTGAAGGCACAAGCCCAAGATTTTTCTTCTCTACCCTCATTGCCTTCCAAACAAAAAAGACAAACAATTGTTCACTGAGAAAATAAAAACAGTCTCTAATTTTTTACAATCTCATCCTTCAAAGCTATTAAAAAAAACCAAACATAGTCAGCAAAGGTGTCTCACAGGGTTTTGTGTAGCATGATGCTGCAGTAATATCTCTACAATGAAAATATCAGCTGGGATGTTCAATAAAATTGTAATATAAAATGTCAAGAAAGAAGTAAACAAAGCCAAACTTGCAGAGAGTATTTGACCTCTCCCAGCAAACACATTTCTCAGTCCTGATAGCAAAGTCTCAGGGGTCAAACTGAGTTTCAAAGATGCCAGTTGATGCCAGTTGATGGAAGTATCACTGAAACAGCAGATTTGGGGCTTTCCTTCTCTTCTCTTTCCTTCTCTCAATGGTTTTGTTTTCTAAAACTCCTTCCCGTGACAAGCTTTTTGTGATTTCCTTGTTGGCTCTGTCCAGTCTGTGGAACTGCCTTTCACAGAAGTTGTGTATGATCTGGAAATGATACAACTTGGGACAACAATAATTAGAAACCTATAACTCATCATCTCTGAAAAAAATATTGAGAATTATTATTCCAAGTAAGAAAAGAGTGAAGGTGATATGGTAATGTAAAAAATGAGGGAATAATCTGTCCTCTATGTCTGGAATGGACAGGCAAAGAAGCCAGTATTTTAAGTTTCTGGAACAGTGATATGACAAGTAACAGGAAAGTCTTCAAATACTCAGGAAAACTTTGTAAGTGTAAGGACAGGTTAAGATCTGAGACAAATGGCTTCAGAGGCATCATCTGAGACCTTAAGAATTAGGTTAAACAATGTGAATGAATGAAATGCTATGAACCATGTTTTGCCCTATCTCCTGTGATTATCACCCTGCTAGTAAACTTCAAAAACTCAAGACCATTTTTATTTTCCCCATTAGAAAAATTTATTTTCCTAATTAGAGAAATGGATTTATGCAGCAACAGTCTGAGAAGCCAGGACTTCATGTGTTACAAATCAACATGCACAGAATGCATGAGCTGGTTGGTACCTCTATAACACATTTAAAATACCAGATTTCAACAAAGTCCCTTTTAAAATGTCAGTGGGCAAACAGTATATTAAATATGTGAGCTGGGACACATTGTCATAATCAAAATTGGCTAAGACACTAAAATAAATGAGTATTAAAAAAATGGTCAGGTTTCTTTACTGAAAAAATAAGTTGATCACTACAAGATCAAGCTGTTTGTTTCTTTTCAAGTACAACTGAAACAAAACTGGAACAAAGGCTGAGTAGTAAGCAAGGAAAACTGCAGGTGCTTCAGAGTTATCTAGGATCAGGTCCAGACAGGACTGTGAGAAGTTTACAAGAGAAACCAAAGTAATCACCAAAATGGCAAATGAAACTCAATGTTAGTACATACAAAATAGCCCACACTGGACAAAAGAAAAAAGAAAGAACATACTTTCATCATCCTAAATTAACTGTGTGAACATTCGCAAATAGTCTGGTATCACTGTAGAAAACTCATTAAAGAACTCAGCTCAATGCTGAGTTGTGGTAAAAAAAAGCAGACATGATGTTTTGAAGGATAAGACATAGGATGGTGAATAATGCAGAAAGTATTGTAATGGCATGATATAAATCAGTTGGTGGAGTCTCATCTGGAATGCTGTACGTGCTCCTGATTACCCAGTGTAGAAAAGGATACTGCAGAAGTAGGCAAGGTTCAGAGAAAAGCAATGCAAATGATGACAGGGCTCGAAACCTCATACAATAATAAGAAAGGATGAAAAAAAAAAATTATTCAGCTTCTGAAAAGAGAAGGCCATCAGTAACAAATGTGCATGGTAATGAAACATTGAGAAGGCAAATGAAGGTTTTCCTTATCCCTGACTCATGACACAAGAGCAAGACCATAAACTGACATGAAAACATGACAAATTTAAACAGAAATAGGAGATACTTCACATCTAACACATAATTAATCTTCATAAAGCATAAACATGAGTACTGCCAAGTACTTATGTTCAATCTTTTTTTCTAGACATTAGGAAATAATTAGGAAAAAAAAATTAAAGAACTACAGAGTGCAAACAAAATTTGGATGGAAGAGTAAACCATTTAGGGATAAGGAGAAAGCCAAACCTAGAAGGCAGGTTACCCTCTCTTTTACAAGCAATTTCTTGTACTTCCTCAGCTTATTGTGAATGGATAGATTTGACTGCAGCTTGCTGCACAAAATCAACAATAAAAATAGTCTTACTCTGGTCCCTTTGCTACATTCGTGAGACCAAGGAGTGATGGGCATTGTACAACAGTGATGGAGACAACTAAGACAGAGGCTGTTCGGAAACAGCACCCCACCACTGGAAAGAAAAAAGTGAAAACCAGTTTATAAGAGGCTGTCAAAATCCACTGTCAAAGATGAATTTTAGAGTGACAGGAATGAATGCTAAGCTAATTGAAGGTACAAGGATGCTGTGGACACAGCTATAAAATCGAGACAAACAGAAGAAAATGTGGTTGTACTAAGGCAAAGATGTGAATACACAACGGGCAGAGGTCAAGCTTGGATAAGGCAGATCATTCTAGGCCTCTCACAGGACTCACTGATCTATTTAAAGGTGAAAACTTAATAAATTATGCCTTCTTTAAAATGGAGTATAACTGCATGAAAGCAAAGCTGTGCTGGCACAGGCCTCAGAAAAGGCAGACTTATAAGTTTTAAAGCTGAGTTAATGGGAAAAGAGCAACTCAGTCCAGAAAGTGACTCTAAGAGTGGCTGTAGTTTGAGGTTCCACAAAGGCACTTAGTTTACTAACTTATATTTCAAATTGTGTGCTTGAGTGACTGATAATTTTAGGCACAACTTTCAGTGACATTAACAAGAATTACACTTTCAGGGCCCACTAATATTCAAAATAAATTGCTAATTGCACATGCAGCTTTACAAACTTCTTTGTAGAACAAAGATTTTATTTTTTTTTTGCTACATATATGTCTATTTGTTTGTACATGCATATATACATATATAGATAGGCAAAGTAAATGTGGCCAAGACCATTTTTGACACTGAGGCTGCCTGGCAATGAACTCATCAGGTCTCTACTGTTAAAGTGCCTATGCCTGCAAAACAGAAGTGGGTGTTAGACCGGTGCCCACTCCCAAATCCTGCCCAGGAACTGGCTGGGAGAGGGGCAGCTGTCCTGGGCCAGAGCACAACAATATCTGTTCTGGTAATGCAGCAGCAGGAAAAACCCAGTTCTAGTGCCAGGCAGATGCCCTAGTACTGTTTTCTGGCACAAAGCAGCTTCTGGACTCCTGCCCTTGCATACCAGCATCTGAACTATGCTCTTAAATTTTGGTGGTATTTTTTTCTTTAGGACATCAAACAAAATAGAATTAATTATTATTTTTCATTACTGTCATTATGTAAGTCCCAAGTAGATAGATAGTTCTCTCTCTTGCATAAAACCTTTTTCTTCCCCTCTAATATACTTAGTTCACACAAAATGAAATGCATGTGATATGCAGGTAATGTCAGAGCTGGCATATGGCAACAACATAAGAGCCATATATGGCCAAGGAGGCAGACTGCTGCCTTCTACTGCGCAAGGACTTATGACAACATCACACTGCAGGGTTTGCATGACTAAAATTAGTCAAAACATATTCTCCATGAAAGAAAGGCAAGTCTATAAGCAGTAGCCAGAGGCAGCTTCAGACGTGTCAATTCAGCTGTGTAAAGAATGTGCCAGTCTCACTGTTGGAATAGTTTCCACACTTAATGTACGGAACGAGTCATTAAAAATGAGGGGGAGTAACATGAAAGGGTGAGGCATATGGCACACAGTGTGCTACCACAGCATACCATATACTCAAGATAATAGCGTGCAGGAGAAAAGCCATTTACACTTTCACTGCTGACAAGTACAGCTACTGCCAATTAATTTCTCTCTCCACCTCAATTTCTGTTTCAAGGTAAATTCCTGACCCTAATGAATCAACAACAAAGTTGCCATAAAAGTTAGTAGGAACTATATTTACTTGTTCAGGACTCTGCATGTGTTTATATTCCTCTAATTCAAACATGTATACTTCTTACATATTTTAATACATATGACTTATTTCACCCCTCCACATTTCTTTCCTCAGTTTCTTTTATTATTTGGTGTAAAAAATGCTGAAAAATATTCAACCACCCAGACTACTGTAATATTCAAAAAGATGGGTACCTATTTAAGCGGCACAGCTCCTGTCTAGGAGAACATCTCATTTCTAGTTCCAGTCCTCCTTCAAGCTTTGTATGAGTGGGTTCCCCCATGAAGTTGATGTGGTGAAGCATAAACAATGTAAGTCAGGTCAGATTCTGTAGATCTGTGTGACATGAACTCAACATTTACTTCACGGGTGAAAGATCTGCTCAGTGCAATGGCAACCACATTCTGATGGTTCAGGGCCTGATCCTGCTCCACAAACATCAATGCAAACATCAGTGCAAACCATGGACTTCAGTTTTAACAAGATTCAACCCTGGATTACAAGTGACATTGCAGTGCCTCTTGAAAAGGAAATAGCAAGTATTGTTAATTCATACATCACCACATTGGCAATCTAAAGGATTTAAATAGATCAGTACCATAACTGCATGAAAATTACATCACTACCAGAGGGACTGTTAAGTTTGTTCTTCTGTACAGAGATTCTATGGATTCATGTTGGTGAATAATTCATATTGATAGTCAGGAGCTACATGCACCATTTAAAATATTCCAATGCCACAATAGATCATTTTAATCCATTATACAAGCAAGGAGGTCTGAGCTTACACAGGAAAAAAGGAAGAAAGATCATGCAGAAACCTGTTTTAGTTTTGAGGCTGTTGGAATGACTATTGTGTTAGGCACATAAAGGCTCTGCGTAAACATACAGCTACTGAATGAACTCTGACGAAATTGCCAATACATACACACAGAATTCCTGACGTGGAGAGGTGAGTACAACACCAACCTGCATTGAATAAATTTTATCTTCTCTGTAACGTAAGCCTCAGTGTGGGGCAGTTTAATTTCGCCAGAAATTAACGTTGACATATTCCCTCTGAACAAACTCCAACCTGTCTGCAAAGTCCATCTTTATAACCCTTCCGGAGACTCAATAGTCCCACTGACAATGAAAGTGCTGTCCACCAATTGCAGAACGGTTCACTATAGGGAATGCTATGACTCACTTTGGTTTGCACTTTTTATTACATTTAACCATAAATCTTACTCATAGAAATACAATTGCGTGAGCTTTAATTTCATAAACAGAAAATCTAAGTGCTTATTTTGTTGCAGTTAGTATCTAAAAGGCCACAGGAAATCTACCCACTCCAAGATGACTACACATCTTCATACTGTAAGAGGGGTTTTTAATTCATTTCCTGTGTGATATTCTGCTATTTGGAGAATATTATTTGTGGATATTCAAAAGCAGTTCCCCCTCTATATGAAAAACCCATGGCTCTATAACAGGTCTTTTGTAGGTCTTAGGTACATTCTTTATGTAGCAGGGAGTTTTCTTCTTACATAATAATATAGATTTGTAAAAACATAACAAATTCTTATTCCACCTTTCTGCCAGTCATTAATTAAAACCTAAAAGCCTCCTGATGTTATTCTTTTCTTTCAAAATTCTAAGGGTGAAAAAATATTATTCTACAGATTAATTAGCCTAGTGCATCCATACATTATTTTTCAGTTCCATGATCACAACTCCCCCTCAGTGTTTAACCAAATTCAATTACACATGCAGAAAGATTGATGCAAAGACTATGTGCTGAGGGTGAGTGAACCAGAGGGAAGATCCAAGGCTCTAGTGCACTTCCTAAAATGCAGAATTATAGAAATCATATTATTTAATGCTCTGGTGTATAAATGAA
>JAWWEW010000088.1:58779132-58804382 GCA_035583185.1 Anabacerthia variegaticeps | reverse complement strand
CCCTCTTTTGATATTGAGATATTTTGTTGAGTTGTGTTTAATAACAGAGGATGTCGGAAACAAAAGTCAGGAGCAAATAGTCCCTATGTGTTTTGGCATAGTCCTCACGGCATTGTATCACTACAATTATTTTAACTTCATAGACACATTTTCCACTATTTCATTTTATTTCCCAATGAAGTCTCTTTGTTCTTTAATACCATGAAAATTGGAAGCTCTGTAGTAGTTGTCTTCAGGTCAAAAGCATGCTTCTTTAAGCCTCTTTTTTCCTTTGTTTTGTTTCTCCAGAATGAGCAGTTCAAAACAAGAGCCAAAGCACACACATAAAGTTTACCTCCATGGTAAAAAAACATCCGGCCAGAAGACATGTCCATACAAAAATTTCCCCAGTTTTTCTTATTCTGTTCCTTGGAACAGGCTTGAAAGCCAAATCTGAAACTCAGTTCCAGGCACTGATTAATGAGTAATATCTTTATAATATTTACAGTAATAAAAAAAAAAATGGGATTTATTGTAAGAGAATACCATATAATGTTGTTTTATGCACAGTGACTGATGCACTCTCACCTTCCTACAATGATCAAGAAAGTATTTTTTTCATTGAAAATAAGATAAATATTCATAAACTATTCCTGGGGAAACACACTGCAGTAAACAAACCCACAACTTTTCCATCTATTTTCTTCACGTATCTTGCAGACTTCTGAAAGTCGCTAGGGGAAAGTTAAAATAAAAAATGCCCACCTGGGAAATTACACCAAATTCAGTGGGCAACCAACAATAAGAAATGCAGAGATACTAAAGGAAAGACAGGAGAAGACTCCTGAACTATTTAACCATTAAACCCAAAGACATACTGAAAGCACTGGAGTCAACATTAGTAATAATTTAAATAATAATTTAAAGACATATATTATGGGCTCACTATGAATTTTGAAACCAATTTTCTAGCTGTTTATTTCATTGTGTTATTCACATGGGCAGCACTTCCCAGAATTAAACCCATTCTTCACAGTTTCACTGGAAGGAAATCTAAATTCCAATAAAATGACAATGTTTTTTATTTCTTTTTTTTTGTAACATGATTTTTTTAAAAGATAAATCAAAATTACATAATATAAACAATTAAATTAATTTAAGGGATTTCCATAAATATAGTGCTTTCCGTTGATTAAATTTAGTTCATTGTTGCAACTAAGTGAAATTAGAAGGGTTAGTTCATAGAGTAAACCTGTGAGCAACAAGTGATACCAGTAGATAGGACAGTAAAATCATATCCTTACTTCACTCATGCAATAACAGGAGGTTAAGAAAAAGTCATGAGAATTGAATTTTCAATAAATGTTATTTTCTTAAAAGTCTCTGCCCCTATCCTACCACAAGTCCTCTCTTACATAATACCATGCACTGACACACAGACTTTGGGAGCAGGATTGATCACACTTGATATCACCATTTAAGATAAAGAACACTGTTTCAGTAAGTCAAAAAGATTCCTCCTCTGGTCAGAAGAGATGGACAGGTACCCACAGAGGATAACTACATGCTCACAAGCAAGGTCTCTGTGGTACCTGAAATGCTCCTGAACTCAGGCTGCTGCAGAAAGGAACAATCCTGTCCTCCCTCAGCTGCACAATCCTACAGGCCTTTGTGTGCTCATATTCAATGAGATCAAGAAACAGAGTAAGGTGAAAATTAACCTCCAAATTCAGGTGAAAGAACTCCACGCAACAATCTTTCAGAAACATAAAACCCAATATGAGTCAGCAAACACCTACTGGAAAAGAAAAAAAATCTGCAAGTAGAGAACAGCAGCCTGAATGCAGGTAATCTACAGTGATGATAAAACTGCAGCTTGAAATTGGAGGAAGTTCCTGATTAGCCCTTCATTACAGAAGAAACTTGGATAACACTGTAAGACTATTGAAATCATATGAAATCTGCTTAAGTGTCTCCAATTTCCCTACAGTCTATGGAGAACAGTTATGACATTTTTTCCAACAGTGCTTGTGGAACAAGTTTTTTCTTATACACCAGTCAAGTGTTTGCACAAAACAGCTTTTCAGTGCAGATGTAAACAACAAAGCAAGCCTCTAAATGTAAGATGCTTTTGTCCTTGCCTTTATTGCATTAATGCAGCTAGCTAGGTCCATCCTTAAAATTTCACAAAACTAAAGTCATAAACTTCCTCATGTGCCACTGAGTTCCACCTTAGAAAGAATTCTTCTGGGAAGAATTTAAGAAGACTTCAGATTGCTCCCACAGCATTTGATAGTTATGGAACCCCAGAGCCACAGAAAAAAATAGCATTTAATTATACCGGCATAGAATTTCTAAATCCCTGCTGAGTTGTTCCATGTTTTGATGGTAGGGAGTTGTTAGAACTTTAACTATTTGTATTACTATTAGTTCATAAATTTGAGAACCCTGAAAGCTGATTCTGCAGGGTTTCTAAGCATGAGACAATCTCCACGGATTATTTTTAGCAAATAACTCCATATTTTTAGAACAAATAAAAACCTTATAGTTCAGAAAGTATTGAAAATAATCTGGTACATATATTTTTGCAGTTCCTGTGCTGCATCTTTTTGACAGTTGATATTTCAAATCTTTTGAGTTTTGATATTTTATATTTCAGGTTAAAGAGTAGACTTTGCTTTTTTTAAGTCTGAGGATATATAAGTATACATAGAATAAAACTTTATGTAAAGTTTTTCAATTTCCATTATTTTTGTAGCTCAGACAATTTTTGTAAGACCTCCCAGTCTGCTGATGAATCTTGAGAATGCAACATCAGACCTTTCAGATGTCCTATAAATGGTCGGTGTGACTTGGTACAAGTCACATTTTGAAACTTCTTCCCACCAGCCAATCTAGCAACACAAAGACCAAGTGACTTCTGTGTCCTAGAGCTTACAGACTGATGACCAGTAGACCAGAGTGCCTCAAGTCCAACACTGGCACAAGGTTCTAGAAACCCTGAATGGGCAGACTTCAGCTCTGGCCCTCCAGCCTCACAGTCTATTCTCCAGCACAAGAAGTTTTTATCTGCCAGCAAGTAAGATATTGATAATATCTTTGTATTTAAAACTTATTTTAATTCCTGGGTCTCAGTACTGATGTTTTAGATAGCTGTGCTCTTTACCACTTGAATTAGTCCCAGTTCACATGCTCAAAACACTACAGTCCTCGAAGCTGCCAGGACACTTACATGGTGACACACTCCCATGAGCCTCTGATCTCCCTCTTCTTCTTTTTGTCCCTCATGCTGACATGCACTCACTATTAAGCAATTAAAATGACAATCCCAACCTCAGTCAGTTTGTTCACTTTCACTTCTGATCCAGGATGTTGTCCATTCCTGATTACAGACAGGTGGCATACCTAACTTACTAACTATATTGGATTTTAAAATAAATACTTCAACCAAGAAATATGTTTGTTGAGTGTTTAGAACTGTATGTTCTCCAGTTCTGTTGGGAGTACCTGTCTCATTATTTTAATGCCAGAAACTATTTCATTGCACAAGAAAAGTCTTATAAATTCTTTTTTTTTCATCTGAAACTCTTTTTTTTTCATCTGTTCAAATCTCATTCGATAAGAATTAGCTCTGTAAAAACCACAGCAGTTCTGTTTTTTAAATGAGTTACTATAAGAAATATACACAATAGAAAACATTTACATTACCAAGTCCTGTGGTAATAGGAGCACTGTATTTGTGAACATGGATGTGGGCAAAACAAACAAAAACACGAGGTTTTTTCCCTGGTTTACAGTGTATGGGGAACGGAGATACCCACCACCAGGGATACAAGAGACATGAGTCAAAACCAGGAGTCAGTGTTCACAGAAGCCACTGACAAATGTAAGTATATTCACACACACACACAAATAGAGAAAAAGAGCAAGCGAAATGGCATTACTCAGAAGCAAAAGAACACAGAAATTCTTGGGAGGACCTTATAATTACCAAGGAAATGGTGACATGGGTAGTCCTCTGACTCAAGAGAGAAAGAAGGAAATGCTGGACTTACCAGGAAAACATTCTTGGAAAGCAAAACTGAGGCTACCCAACAGAAGAGATATTTCAAAATGTGTCCTCCTTTCACTGCATCATTGAAAGGCCATACTAAAACAAGGAATGAATTTCCTCTCAGGTATTTCTTCAATCTCTCATCCTGAGATGAATATCCTGCAAAGTATGACATATATCAACACCTACAGTACAGATCAACAAGTATAGAACTGTAAAGGTCTGCACAAAGTCATTGTTAGGGTGAAAATCTCCATATTGGTGATTTATTTGCAATCTAATCTCTATGAAGACAACAATCTGTCTTTCAGCTGTCCATAGCTGAAAGGCTTATCAGCAGAATAAAGATTCCAGCAGGAATTGAGTAAACTCTTTGTTAATTCTTCTTAAACTGCAAGATATTTTTAGAAAAAGACAGCCTGCACCTATCATGGCAAAGGTTTGGGAACAAGCTAATGATTAAATAGACAGAGCAAGTTGAAAAGCAGAGAAAAAGGGTAAGAGAATACATCCATACTGAGAAGACAAGGTCTACTAAGGTCTGACCTCCTTTTTACAAATTAGCAGCAGAGTGTTTCAGTGTGCTTTTTAGACATAGACCTTTAAGGCTTAACACTGGCAAAAAATTTAAACACCTTATAGTCCTCCAATCCTGAGGTTACAATCTTCACAATATAATCTGCTGAATCTATTACAGCTACTGGAAACAGAGATGCTTGGGTGTTCATTTCCCTAAACTGTTCATCTGCTGTCAGGCTAAATCTCTTGTGCAATATTTGAGCCTTCCAGTTACTGTAACAGCAATTTTAGCCTTCAAAAGGCTTCCCCTTCCTCTTAAAGACTGAAATTTGTTTTGCAATTCAGTACGTTTTATTTATAAATATTTAATTTTCATATGCCTCCTTAAAATTTGTTCTGAGTGGATAGTAACATGAATTTATTATGAAGTGTATTTATCTTTCTGTATCTCATTAGTGCTCAAGACTTCTGTTGCCTCTACTAAGCATTCTGCTAAACAAACTTCTGGAGGCCAAATTGAAGTGCATGGAGGAAATTAAACGTAAAGTTAGGATGCAGTTCTTCTTTTATGCCCCTCCGCAATCTTTCTCAAAACCATACTCCCCACAGGAGTTCAGAAGTGGCATTAAGGCTCATAATCTGAAGGCAGGAGACATGATCCAGATTAGTTTTAACCCTCGTGTTCCATATGAAAACTGCACCATTTCCAGTAATAATCCAAACTGACAGTTTCAGGAATTGTAAACATTCACAAAAGACAAGAACAAGTGTTAAAAAAAGGTGAGTTTTTAAAATAAAACAAGAAACTCTGAGCTGAGGCTTGTAGCTGCGACTTTTTGGTAGTTGTTATCTAATACTACTTTATATGCTGTTTATACACTGTTCACGTCTCTCTGAGAAACCAAAGAAATCAGAGAGTTCCAATCAAATTTGAGGCTGCTAAAAAAAAAAAAAAAAAAAAAGAAAGCAAAGAAAAAGAAAAAAAGAAAAAAAAAACCAGAAGAATAAAATGAAAAGCACACGGAGAGTTTTAACATCAAAAAAAAAGAAATCAAATACCTAACATACAGCTTTGTGAGTGAAAAATAGCTGCAAAAAAAATAATGGAACTTTTAGTTCATTTGCACATCTCATCATGACAATGGTTGATGACATTTATGACATTTTCAGCATGCTTTCCATTCAACCACAGTTAGGAAATATTCTGATAACATAAATACCCTGCAAACATGAACCAGGAACAGCACAGCATGATTGCAATCTGTTTTGACTTAGGTGCATCAGTACAGTTTCATAGAAACAGGTCCAAATTAATGGAATTTAATTTGTCATTTTAAAACCTTTATGATGTAACTTTCTTGGCTGGCTATCAAAACCTCTTTTGACTACTTCCCTGTTATGGGGAAATTAGAAAGAGATTAGTAATTGGGCAATTCCAAGCATATCTACATACTTTTTCCCCTAAGAGCAGCATCATAACAATTTTATGTTGTATTGCTAAGTTCACAAAGGGAATTAATATTAAATAATTTGGGAGCTGGATAGTGAAAAAGTGTAGAAGCAGTTAATTCAGATTTGAATTATGATATCAGAAATCATTGCAATACTAAACACCTTGAGCACAGTAATTGAGTCCATCAGTCTGAATGAAAACCATACGTTACATTTACTGTTGTTGGCTTAACGCAGCAGACAGGGGAAAAAAAATGAAATTAACAGTGCAAAGACTTAATACAAGTATTATAAGTGCTTCTTACTCTGTCTCTGCATAGATAAGAGGCACAGCTATTTTGCGTTGGGGCTGAATGAAAGAGCATTGCATTTTTCAATCAGTGGGTAAGCATATAGTCAAAACTACCTCTACTGATGTTCTCAAAATGTCATGATGATTCATTTTCATTAAAATGGACTAATACTAATATCCATATGTCCTTCAGGTAAAACAAATAGTATTTTGAAAAGTTCATGCTGGTTTACTAAAATAGATATGGCAGTTCTCTGTATCACTAAAATACCCATTAATCTGCCACACTGTTATATTTCTAACATCTAAAAAAGGGTTATGGTTAATATTAAAAAGCTGTTGATACCAGGTTTTTTAGTTTGTGAAAGATTAGGTATTGGTCTAACACATTCTCTTCTTATTCCCAGACAAAACACAATGCTTGGAACTGCCAGTAAGGTACTGCAATAACACACACTTTTTCAAAATGCTGTTCACTACAGCTGCTCTGGTATTTAAGCTTCCTGAATAGGAACTGCTCCAAAAATTGAAGTCTACAACATCATCTCCTGTGTTAACAATTACTAAACACTAGGCATTTACAGATGTCACATCTTTTATTACAGAAATTTCTGGGTTTGTGTGGGGGTTTTTTAGGTACTGGAAGAGTCTTACAAGCACACTATGTATTAGCAAAGCCTTTAGACAGTGAAAGTAAACTACCACAACCAGTTTAGCTTTCTTGACTGCTTCTGGATTCCAATAAAAAGTTAGTTTGCAGTAGAGTGCTAACTTTAATACCCACCACAGTTTTTAAGACCATTATCACTACTTAGTACTTTACAATGAAAAGCATATCAGATTACAGATTGAAAATACAATTATCATCCTAGTTCCTTCTGAACCTGTAGTGAAACTGGAAACAAAAAAAAATTATTTTCTTGACAGTCATACTTATTATTAAAGAAATAGAACAAAGTCCTATAATCTGCATAGTACTCGTACACAGGAAGAGTGCAGATCACTGATAAAAATAATACTAGAAAAGAAAATTTCTACTACTTCAATCTTTATACACTTCTATAAGATACTGGATGAGCCATTAATCTCTCAAAAGGTGATTACTAATGACTATCCAGTACAATAATCAACACAAACTAGGAAAATAATTCCAATCAAATAGATTGATTAGTTCCTGTAAAGAAACAAAAAAGCGGAAAGAACAATACATTAGTCAAGTTGGTTAATATGGTATCAGAAAGCACTACAATAAGTTATGAAAGCTAAAAACAACCTACTAAATCTATTAGTAAGACAATCAGCTTTAAACAGATTACATGACACAGTGTATTTGAAGAAGCAATTTTAGACATGGAATCTAGCAAAAAGGAACTGAGGTAGTCTTGGTAGAATAAATGGAAATGTATATGGAAATGGAAATTTGTGAAAACAGAAGGAGGTTTGAGAGAATCACACAACTCAAAAAGGATCAAAGCAGTGATAGCAGCACAAGAGGTTGCATGGGGCTGTAAAAGTACCTTACATTTTCAGCATGCTTTGACATGCATGGTTAGATCTGTGTAAGTATACTAGAGGTAGAATTTAGATGCTTGATTTCATGCTTAAGTTCCAAAATTAGATACTCAGCATCATCAGTGTTACTTAACCATTCATATCAGCACACTCAGCTGCTATTGCTCAAGATAGCTGACATCTCCAGTACCATTTTAATTTTAACCAGTTTCACTTCTGTTCATATCTATGGATAGTTCCACATTCCATTGCTTCCCTTAGCTGTGACAGTCTAATCAAGGACATCCTTAGAAAATCAGACTGAAGATAGACTACAAGACTAATGAGAAGCATTCCCTGGAGCTAGGGCTTAAAACCTATGACTCCCTACTCCCAGATGTGTGAGATAATAAGCAAACTGGTCTCCTTTTGCACTCTCAATTAATATTTAATTATTCCACGCACAGCAAAACACCTTCAAAAGGAGACACTGCAACCATTCCACCTCACTATTTTATAGCCAGGATACTTTCCTGGAAGATAGGAGACACTGATTAGAGCTCCCTCAGGCAGAGGAAGGAACCAAATGCAAGCCTACTGCCTTTTAACTGCTGAGGTAGTGCATAGCACACGTTGGGAGTGGCAGGCAAGGAACAGAACAGTAAGAGTTTTTGAACAAAAAAGGCCATATATCTAACTTCAGGAAAAGGATCCTGCACTGAAGGAGGCTGGCGTCACAGACAATGACACTGGTTAAGGCATTGCCCCACCTGAAGTTCTCTTCAAGATCTCTTCCAAGCAACTATCCATTCAGCCTGTTGGGATCTGCCATTTAACTTGCCTTTCCCTAGGCTGCTCCTAAGCAGCTAACCTTCATAATGTGAATTCACAAACATCAAGCACCCAGGTACAGCAAAGCTTGAAGCTGCAGGAACTCATGCTTTTCTTTGAGTGTGGTGCCCAACAACTTAGAGAAGAGATCAAGAAGAAAAGTGTCACTGCCAGAGTGGGGAAATACCTTGATCACTTGGGGTCAGCACAGTTCTGTGTGCACATGAATTAATGGAGTAAGCAGCCCAGACTAAGAGCACTTACTGTAATTCAACAGAAAGTCATGAGGAAATGGAGTGAAGAAAACCCACAGGATATACAAACAAAGAAGTTCAGAGAAAAAGAAGTGCACCTACAAAACAAGGCTTCCCCAGTTCTGCTTCTCCACGTGTTCCTGTTGTGTTCCTCTCTTCCAGCATTTCCAGTCTTATCACCAAACCTCCCACAATTTGTAAGTCACACCGGTTCTCTTGAAAGCTGCCATCTTTCCACAGCCTTTACAGATACTATCCCTTCTCTCATCACACTAATAAAACTAACATGATGAACCATTAAACACTAAAATAAAACATCCTACATGCATCTCTCCCTGAGCACATCAAAAATCAGTTTGGGTTGTTTGCAACACAGATTGTAATTTCTCCTTATTAGGCCTGCTGGGTTAAATTCTGACTTGCGATATGAATCAGCACATTTCCAAGAAAGGATCTGATTTACATCACATGAATACCTCGCTTGTCTAATTAATATGCATCAGGACATTATGCAGGAATGCTTTTCACATGGCATAGATGTCCATGAACTGAGTGCTACATCACACACATTCCTTTGAGATCTGCGATGTCAGAGAGGGTGGCCCACAACACCACAAATGCTATATTTGCACCTGTTAGGGTAGGTGCGGTTGAAGCATTATTGCACTAAGCATATAACAGATACACATACAGGAAGAAATTACAAAAGAGATGGCATAAACCTTCGAGATCTCCATAGGCCATTATCATCCAACAAATAACATTGCTCCTTTGTATGGTTTTCCTCTCTTTCTTTCTTTCTTGTTAACATGTCTCAAGGGAATCTCCCATAGCACAGAAACACTTTGCACAAAGCTTAATACATCCTGAGTTATCATTTTTCTGAGATCATTTCCAGGATTAGACAACACATGTCATGCACATGAAAGTGATTTTATCTAAGAAATGGTGAGAAGCACACAGACACTTCATTTACTGTACTAAAACAAACAGTCTAAAGGTGCAATCCTCCACACATCATGGTGGCAGCTTCAATCTTCTTTTTTTCTTTCTCCTCAGATCAGATGAAGACTGCAGCCACTCTGTTTTCTGAATCCATAAACAAGTTATTAAATAATTCTGCCAACTGAAACAAGATAGTAAAATCACAACAAGAAAAAAATTCCTGTGAAGCACCATGGACACACTACAAAGAACTGAAGTTTTCCATGATACATAACTAGGAAAGAACCACATAGAGTTCCTTGAAAATGTTCTGACCTCAGTAACCAACAGGCTTTCTAAAATTAATACTAGACTCAGCAGCAGTGCACAAGATATCACAAGCCTGTATGATCGCAGGTAATTACTCATACACGGTGTGATTTCAGCTTTCATCACAATACCAAAACTGTTACAGCTGCACACAGTAGCTGTAGCAACTGAATGTTTAGTTAAGAATACTTACATTATCTAAGTGTCTCATCTGAAACATGCACACATATAAAATTCAGCTACATTTTAGCGATACACATACTGAAATTATATAGAAAAGAGCAAGGTGCCAAGGTACATAAACAAAGGTTTATCTTGTGAAGTTACAATTCCTGTTGACATGTGGAAGTTCAGGCTGTTGCAATCAAAAGGCGTGTTTGCAAGTCTAACATTTATAATTACACAAACATTCCCCCACCCTTAATGTCAAGCATACTGAATGCCTCTCTGACAGTGAGAGGCTTTCCAGCTGCTGAAGAAAACACCATCAGGAATTCAATGTGTATATTATATAAAACTATTATCCATCTCCATTTTTGAAGACAATGGAGTTCATTTTTTTCCCAGTCTGTAACTCTTCTATAGCCAGATGCCATAATAACAGATAAGATATGTAAAGATATACATATGAATATTCACTAGCAAACTTCTGAAAAATATTACTAAGCTAATACATACCTTCAATAAATGGTGAACTGTTGTTATAGATTGCAGTGGTTAAAAGTTTACTTATGCCTATTTAAAATATATTAATTGCTAACATAGATATTCTTCATCTGTGACAAGCTTACTGTCTCAGTTACTCAGTCATTAGCCGTTTGCAAACTGCTTATCAGTTCAAACAAAATACATTAAATCAACTATAAATGGATCTGTCTCCTCCAAAGTTATTTCCACTTTGAAAGGCAACAGAGTCAACCAAGATGGCAAGGGACCAGCAAGTAGCAATTCTGGCACTAGCCCTTTGTATGACTTTGGAAAATCTGTCCTGGGTTCCTCCTCCCTCTTTTGTCTGTCTGGTGTGTAGACAACATCAATCTTGGAATGGTACTCAGGTACGGAATCATCCCAGGTCAGTAAAATAGCTTGCCAAAGTGCTTGCCCTAAGAGATTAATTGCCTAGGCTTCTTGTATAATTGGTAGAGAGCATGACATGTCTTCTACTCATCCATGCAGAAGTTTTTCCACATATCTTTGGTCATGTAGAATATTGGTTTAAAAAATAGAATCAAGTTAAATGGTTATACCTGTATTTAGACATGTTACTCCTCTTTGATATAATCAGGCCTTTCTTTCCCAATAAATAGAAAATAATAAATAGAAAACAACAGTGTATCATTTCTGAAAGCAAATTCAAAACTATAAGAAGGAAGGAAAGGCTCTAAAACAGAGGGATACAGCTAGATTTTAATTACAGGCCTACCTGACTCAGACGCATATGAGGGGAAAAAAAATAAAAGTCCCATACACCAAAGGGCAAACTCCAAGGGATGATAACGCCAAGATCAATCTAGATGTGGAAGTATGGAAATGATTGCCACTGACCATTTTCACAATGCCCTAAAAGAGTAGTGCTTGCTTGGGTTTCTTTAGCACAAATGATACAGAAATTCAAAATTAAAATATGCAGCATTATTATACTTCTCACTAAGATGAATAAAATGAAAAATATTAGTAGCTGTTATGTTATTTACTATTCAGTTAGGTAGTTTATCGGTGGCTGTGTTGAAAATGTCACGCCGCCTGAAAGATCCACAGAGGCCAAATCATCCTGAAGTATAGACATAAACATAGTTTTCCTCATGGGTCTCTCAGAGCTCTCCCTGCATTTTCTTCTCACGATCACTGGACAAAATTACTCTTTTTAGAAATCATACAAAAAGGCCAATATCCGGGAGGAGTTGAAAGGCTATTTTAAGTGGAAACAAACTCTGAGTAACAGGGACTCATTGAAATGCTCCAACAGGACTACAGACCCTCATCCTGTTACCCTTTCAAATACACGGTGATCGCTGCCCTCCCTCATGTTCTCATATCAGAAGACTTTCTCTGCACTTCAGGACTGACAGCCTGAAGCTTACTTCAGGACTGCCTCCTGATGACTGACTTTAAAAAAAATACCAGAGAAGAGGAGAACTCAGAAAAAGGATTCCCCCAGTCACCAGTGAGCAGAGCACAGAGCAGATGCAGGCAGCTACTATCACAGTAACCCACAAATACATATTCTCCTAAACTGCTGCAGCAGTGGGTACAGTGGCAGAAAGAAGGGGGTTTAAGTAACTATAAAAAAGACAAATATTCTTCAACTAGAATGATTTTGGGTATTCAGAATAAAAAATGTTTTGTGTTCTATCTATCAGCTAACAAATGAGAGTGAAGCAGCTCCTAAACATCAAGCTGATAATGCAACTGTTCTAAAGACAAACAAACTGCTGTAATTCTTGAACAGCAAATGAAGCACTTGGTAGCAGGGCAGAAATGGGGCTACTGTTGAATTTGACTGCCTTTTCGAGTCCCAGCCTAATAACATATTGTAGACTAACAGTATCTTTTAGCATTTTTTAATCTTATGCAGTCAGTCTGTTGAAGTTAATTTTTATTGCCCTATCTGAAATAAGAGGAAATAGGAGTCATTAAGTTACCTTTCCCACACCTAACTTCCTAGAGGATAAAGTACCCTCTGCTGGAATAACAGAGAACTTACAGGCACAAAAACATTTCCTTAAAAACTTCTTGCAGGCCTTCTTAGAAGTATTCAGCTGCAAATACAGTTTGCCATTTGTTGCAGACTTACTAAAGCCAGAGCTTATTCCACTGCTTTTGCAGCCAGTGTACTCTTAGTGAAAGATAGCTGACTCACCTAATACATGAATCATTCCCACAAAGTTAGCCTTTTTTCAATGAGCTTAAGTAGATTTTTCTGAGAACCAAGCTGCTGATTTACAAATAGTATCCAGTATCTCATTGGTTTGTATTATTTTTCTTGGTCCTGGAATCTTTTAGAATTCAATACTTAATACGACATAATTCACCCCATGCAATATTTGATCACATAGAGTAACTACATCGTGTACAAAATCTTCCTGAATAATTGCCAGAGCAAGAACTTATAAAAACAGAAAAGTCCATCGCAAAGCATCCAGCCTCAACATTTATTCAGAAAATTCTTCCACCAGACACCCATTGCATTCCACTACTAATTATTAATCTATTCTGACAGCTAAAAACACTTTTAAGTCCAGCCCCACAGTGGGCAGGATGGTACAAGAAGAAACTTCTTTTAAACTTTTGGCTAATCATAACTCACTTCTATCCTCAAATCACATGCCCAAGCCAGCCTTCATGCTGCAAAGGTAGCATACAGCCTCAGCATATACTATAAAGGATTCTGTCCTCTTTCCTAAGAGGTTCAGGTGCTTACAGGGAAGAAAGTAAATTTCACCTCAAAATTACTGACCATCCTCTTGGAGTGCTTCACCAGGACAGAAACAGAGAACACAATTTGTACATAGTTCATATATTTTCCAGAGAAACTTCAATTTATTTCACATGGAGGTGTTAAGCAAAACACAAAGCCAAGTATGACACCAAAGAAAGGAATGCTACAAAACCATATCATGAACCAAGCCACTTCCATGACTGTTAATCCAGCTGCAAAAATCACAGGTCCATTGATCTCGTCACAGGTGCCTTTGGTGCCTAGCTTTTCACACTTGATAAAACTTTCAACTTTCAAACAGAAAGGCACAGCTTCAGTTCTTTCTTCGAAGCCACAGAACGTGGCTGTGAAACACAGTGTACCACTACCACACCTACAGGAATTAAAAAAAAACCAAAACAAAACCCAAAAACAAAAATCCACACACAAAAAAAACCCCAACAACAACAAACCTAGCAGACGAAAGCCTGATATTTTGTTTAAATTTCTGGCACAGATATTGTCCCAGAATTACAGTCAGGATCCTTGTAAAGGGTCTTCAGTCTTACCATTTGTCATGGAAAATCTGCAGAACAGCTAGACTCAGACAGAACCTACCAGATAAGTACTTGCTGTGCAATACTGGGCTGTTTCTGCTTCCACCACAGCTGTGAATTCCTGTACTGTACCTCCCCACAACAAAATGAAACACCACAGAGCACCAGCTGCAGAAAGCTAGAAAAAAATACAAAAAAAACCACATTTACAAATATTTGCAAAGTATATTCTAAAGTCCCATGTAAAACTAATCCAGCATATATTCTAAAATACCAGTTTAGTTCAGTGAAGGTAACAGTTTGTGCCCAAGAGGAATTTAACTCAAAACATTTTCTCCTGTATAGGATCTGTCTTAGCTGGCTACTTGTAGCTCTTCAGGTAATGCCTGAAATAGTCAAAATTATTTCAAGGGCTCTTCCATGAATTGTACATTTCTGCTGTTGGCCTCTGAAAGGTAAGAAAAAACTGCCAAACTTAAACACAACACCAAAAAAAAAAAAAAAAAAAAAACCAAAATTAAAAAAAAAAGTAGTATAAGCAACAGCTGAGGGAGAAGCTATTTTAACCTACACTGCTTCAAAGAAATGGATAGGAAAAAAAAAAACCACTCAAAAGTATTTAAACTATTAATGCAGACTTCATAACTGCTAAAAGAGAATTATGTACCACCACAGTGACAAATGTTATTACAGAGGAAAATCCCTTTCAGTGTACTACAAAGATTAACGGCATCTTTTAAACAGGAAAAAAACCCAAAAAAACAAAAACAAAACACCAAGTTTCAGTAGCATAATTGACTAATACAGAACACATGACTGTGGAGTAAGTTATAGAGCTGTGTATTTTGGCACAATAGTGTCCCACGGGAGTGCAGAGGTGCCTTGCATACCAGAGCACTACTAGATCCCCTGGCAGGGACAGTTTGCAGCTCTCTCCTAGAAAGTCATGGAGCAAGAAGAGCAGGAATGGAATAGGACTGTTCTCACTGGCCAGAAAATTCCCCCGCCCTGGGAAAGCCCCCAGTCATTAAGACGTTTTATCAAGAACAAATGAACTGTACCAGAAGTGCTAGTAATATTTCTAGTAATACTGGTAATAACCAGAGTTCCAAAAAAAAAAGGAAAAAAAAAAAAACTGTTATTATGTGACAATTTTATACAAAAATATGTGATCAGAAAAAAATTATAATCCTTAAAATAAAAAATTTTTATCTACTTATAATGTCAAATGATGTTACAGTATTCCCCACTTTCTTTGAAACATTTTTTTTCAACTTACTTCCTGTGCAATTTTTTCACTAATTATTCATTAAAGAAAGACTGTTGTGTAACACTTGGTTCAGTTTATCTCCATTGTCTATTAATAATGATTTTATTTTGGCATACAGAGTTTACTCTAACAATTGGGGTTTTTCTCGAAAAAATTTCTATCAAAAGTATGACAACCGAACAAAAATTAAGCAAAAAGGCAATAATAAAATTTTCCCATACCCAAATTTCCCATGAAAGGAGAAAGGCTGGCAAACTGTCAAGTCAAGAATGTTACTGAACTCCAGATATATAACGGGAATTTAACATGTAAAATGTTTTTCAGACCTGCAGCATGCTAAGTGCAGTCCAAAGTTTCCAAAATTGGCTACATATACACTTCCACTGCCTGCTGAATACACAGCTCCTCTGGAAGCAGAGCTCATAGAACCATTGCAGAAAATATCCATCAATCCAAATGTCTACATGGGCATTCTGATGTTAAAACCACAGTTACACACAGCAGGGAGATGTGTGCATAGTTTATTTGTCTATGTTCCAGCTGCCCCTCAGCAATACAGGTAAGGTTTTGGAACCATCAGCTGGCTAAAGGAGATTTATAAGGGATATCATGCACTAGCTGAGACACACTGAATAGATGTGCCATGGAAGAACAAAAACAAACAAACAAACACCCCCCTCCTCCCTCCACCCAAAAAGTCAAATATTTTATTTAAAATCTTTCATCAGGGTAGAAATACGACTACAGTTAGTTGTATAGCTAAACTAATTAAGCTATAGTAGTTGACTCGTGTGTTTCAGAATTAACCTTCTAAAAATTGTAACATCATAATCAGAAAAAGTTTATTCTGAGGAAAGTAAAAGTAAATTCTAATTATTTTGACTGTCTTGTTTTCTAAACTAGTATTTTTTAAATTAATCGGGGGAGGGGGTTCCATATACGATAACCACTACAAAGCTTCTATTTTTAATTAGTGATATTTCTGACTTCTCACCTAAATGGTTCCTCACAAATACAAGTTCTTTAATGGTTACTCAAATGCTACGTGTGACATTTCAGCTATGACAGCACAACTCATGTTACAAGTGGAATTTCTTCATTTTTTCAGTTCCACTTTGAGTCTCTTCTTTGTTCTGAAGACTAAGGATCTCACATGATTGCTTTTCAGCTTGACTAGGAGTCCTACCATTAGTTCAGTGGGAAACTCCCAAAAGTTACCATGTTTTCCCAGTAACTCTGGAAGTTCTACACAATGGGTAGACACAGTGAGCTCACACGAAACCTGTGCCACAAATCTGTGACTAATTTCTATCACATTCTCTAATTAAAGAACTAATACTATTTTACAAAATTTATCTTACTATCCGTGCACTCAAAATTGTACTTCTGTTGGTTCTTCATTGACTTTCTTGCACTTTTTAATTACTTGTTCAGGTGCATCCACTGTAGGACAGACCTTACAGAATAAAAGACAGCATTTAATCTTTCACATACACACTAATGTCTATGCATCCAAAGATGGATCTGAGCACCCTCTACTACAGAATGAGCCTTCTGACACACACAGAACCTGTTATGAGATGGTCAAAATACCTTGTAAGACTGGATGGGCAGATACGAAAAGAAGTGGAAAAAAAGGCAGCACCAAAGAAACACAGATCATTTCCTCTGCCTTTAGTCATCAAAAACCTTTGCACCACTTCAGGGAAGCAAGGTAATTCTTTTTGCATACTGGTAAATATTGCTGCACCTCTCTTAATTTAATCCCATTTTACAGCCTCTAATGTCAGAACACCAAAGTCTTGGTGCAGGAAAGAAGGACTATTGAGAAAGCACATGCAATAACATTTCTGAATTCAGAGCTTGCTCTGCACCTGGGTCAGGTTTTCTGGAACTGTCAGAAAACTGTTTAAAAGATAAGAAAAAACAACCTTTGTGCTGCACTTTCTTTGGGAATTATTTTGAAGTGTTTCTAATTTGCTTATGACAATTAGGCAAAACCTAATTGAGCAACCCATACTCCCACGTGTACCTCTGTGCTTGTGACAGAATGACTTCCTAATTTTGTATAAGATAAAAAGTCAGCAATACTAGCAAAACATCAGGAAATGTGCTGCTTGTTTTCTCTGAGCAGACCAGATCACCACCACTGCTACAGTTTTTTATCTCTCTATATATTATGTAAAAGTTCTTTTTCAAAACCTGATATTCAGTTTTCAAAGCAGCTAGATAACAACACTAAAAAGCTGATCAAATAAAAAAGTAGGTTTTTTTCCTCATGTCTGCTCATATAGCACTGAAAACTGAAACTCTTTGTTCTCCTTCCCACAGTACACATTTGTCCTCATATATTTTGTTCTGTCAGCACTTTTGTCATCAATCAATATGCCATAATATTATCATGACTTTACTGATAGCAAGGTCATAGGCATCATGTTCATGGGCTTAAAAAGTAAAACCAAAACCAGAGGGAAGAGGATTATAACACTGAGAAGTAATACACTTTTATGACGTTTTACGTCTCTTTGTCAGAGAAGAGGATTTTGTGAGGGTATAACTGTCATGCTTTGGGACACAGGTTTTGTGTCCTTTGTAGCAACTAATGTCACCAAGTGTACAAGAAAGGCTGTTAGACCAGTTGTACCCAGGTGTGAAGTCCAGTGTGACAGTACGAAGCTTCATCTCTTGAGCCAAAAGCATCAGTATGGGTCACTAGTACAGAAACGCCCATGCACACACTTGTTGTGGTTGTAGGTTTTGCATGGACACGTCTGGGCCAGGGACTGCACCACTGTCATCGCCACTCATGTGAAAGCAGCACACGGGCAGAGCGACTGCCGTCCTTCCATCAGCCCACGCAAGGCTGGACTACAACCGAAGTGCTTTGCCAAAAAGTGCAACCCTATTTCCAATTCATACGTGATTGTCTCACAGTCAAGACCGAACAAGCTCTTGGAACATACAAATACAACCCTTGAACGCACACACACCCTTCCTGTGCTCGGTACCCACTCTAACAGGGGCCAGACACAGGCAGCGAGCACATCAGGAGACCTTCCCTCGGTGCCCCCGTGCGGCCCCTCCTCGCCCCCGCTGCGCTGCCCCGGGCACGGCGGGCACCGCCGCTCAGCCCTGCCCGCACAGCCCGGCCGCCCTTCCCTTCCCTCCCGGCTCCAGCGCCGGAGCAGCTCCGGGGAAAGCCCCGCTCCCCCGGGCACCGCGATGGGACACAGGGTGCCCGCAGGGCTCAGGGCCGGGCGGGCACCGGGGGCTCGGCTCCCGGCCCCTCACACGGTGGGCACCTGCCCCATTCCCCTCACGGCACACACACAGAGGTGCCCCATTCCCTCACGGCACACACACAGAGGTGCCCCATTCCCTCATGGCACACACACACAGCCGCCCCGTCCCCTCACGGCACACACAAAGGTGCCCCGTCCCCTCATGGCACACACACACAGCTGCCCCGTTCCCCTCACGGCACGGACAGGTGCCCCGGCCCCGCCCGGCCCGGCCCCGCCACCCCGCGCTGGGCGGCGCGGCCAATGGGCTGTGAGGGCGGGGAGCGCCGGCGGAGCTGCCCGGGCCGCCCCCGCCCTCCGCGGCGAAACTCGGCGGGAGCGCCGCGGGCAGGGACACGGAGCCCGCGCCCCGCACGGCTCCGCACGCACCGGCACGGGCCCGGCCGACCCGCGCGGCACCGCCGGCCGGCGGGACGGGCATGAGCGACGGCCCCCGCGCCGCTCCGCCACCGTGCCACGCCGCCCCCGGCGCACCTGGAGGCTCGTCCCGCCCGCCCCGGGCCGGCGCAGCGCGGCGCTGAGCGCTCCGCGGAGCCCGTGCGGGAGGCGCTGAGGCGGCTCCGCTCGGCCCGGCCCCGATCCCCCTCCGGGCTGGGCGCGGAGCGGCGGCAGGAAGAGGCAGCCGCGGCTCCCCCGGCTGCGGTCGGTGGCTGCCGGACTGCACCCCGCTTCGCCCCTTTTTAGGACTATTGTTTTTCTTTCTTTAACTGAAACACGCCACTTTTTTCGGGGCTTTTTTTTCCTTTTTTTTTTTTTTTTTTTTTAAACTTCTTTCTCATTTGAATTTTTACTTTCTCACTTAACAACCCCGCTCCCCTCCCCTCCCTCCCGCGGCCCTTCCCGTCCGGCCCCGGCCGTGCCGGCTGCCCGCGGGCATCATGTCGTTCGAGCCCACCTTCGTCGCACCTGCGAACGGCTCCGCCAACGCCACCGCCAGCGCCGAGGGCGGCAAGCCCCCCACCATCCCCACCGTCATGTTCATCTTCGGCGTCGTGGGCAACCTCATAGCCATCGTCGTGCTCTGCAAGTCCAGGAAGGAGCAGAAGGAGACCACTTTCTACACGCTGGTCTGTGGGCTGGCAGTCACCGATCTCCTGGGGACCTGCCTGGTGAGTCCAGTCACGATTGCCACTTACCTACAGAACCGCTGGCCAGGAGGACCTGCGCTGTGTGAGTACAGCTCCTTCATCCTCCTCTTCTTTGGACTCTCTGGCCTCAGCATTATCTGTGCCATGTCTATAGAGAGGTACCTGGCCATCAACCATGACTATTTCTACAACCATTATGTAGACAAGAAGCTGGCAGGGCTCACACTCTTTGCCATCTACGCTTCCAACGTGCTGTTCTGCGCCCTCCCCAGCATGGGGCTCGGCAAATCTACCTTGCAGTACCCTTACACTTGGTGTTTCATAGACTGGCGAACAGAGGAGGCCACCCATGCAGCGTATTCGTACATGTATGCAGGCTTCAGCTCTTTCCTGATCATGGTGACTGTGATCTGCAACATCCTGGTGTGCGTGGCCCTCATTCGCATGCACCGCCAGTTCATGCGCCGCACATCCCTGGGGACAGACACCACCTCCAGCCGTTTATCTGACTTTCGCAGACGTCGGAGCTTCCGTCGGATGGCTGGAGCAGAGATCCAGATGGTCATTCTGCTCATTGCCACTTCCCTGGTGGTGGTCATCTGCTCCATTCCTCTGGTGGTGAGTAACATGCAAGCCTTCTTCTGTTCCATCACCCACACTGCAGTCTCTTTTCCTCCTAGTGTGTGCATGTAGGACAGATTCCTATTTAGCTGGTGCCACAAACTCTGGTAATAGCTCAAAGGCTGTTTACACAAAAAGCGGCATGCTTATCCCAAGTCCTGGACTCCTTTGGTTGGTTAAAATTGAGCGCCAAAAATTCTCAGTGATTGTTTCACTGCGCAACTGGAATCCACATAACAAAATCCTACTGAGTGCTAAAGGCACTTTAAAGTTCACACACAAAATGAATTTGTGATGAGTGAGGTTTGGGTCTGGTCTGCATTTCTGGATGCTTAGTGTGTTTTAAAAATGTGCATACTGTTGCTGAACAGCAGTGTTCATGCTGCACAGTGGTCCTTGATGTGCAGAGGGAGGACAGGGTTGTGTTCACTTGGCACCAGCAGCATTCAGAGTGTTTCACAGCCAAAACCTGAGCTAAGCTTCTGCTCCTGAGGAAGTTGTGCATGATCCCTGGGGTAGGTCCCACACAGACATCCCTCCAGGAGCTCCCCACACAGTGGGAGGAGTAAGCTCAGTGGAACCACCTGTCAGAGTATGGCTCAGTTAAATGAATGTTGGAGGAATCTGGCCCACATAAACCTTGAGATCATACTGGAATGTCAAATAACATTACCAATAACCATTTGCTAGTTTTCTGTAAAGGCTAATACAATTAGTGTCATTAAATTGAACACTCAGGATCCACTTTTTTCTATTCCTCCGCCTTATCTCCCAGAAAGACAAAAAAGCCCAAACCAAACCCACCAGCTGGAGACTCGGTTCTTGCTTGGCAGTCACCATAATAAAGCTTGGCAAACCCCTGTCCTCCTCTGGCTCAGAGACATTAAACAAATAGCTGTCTTGCCTTATTTGCCACGTTCCAAACACAGTGTAGGGACCAAAGCAGCAGTTGTCAGACAGAAGGTGTTGTTGGAAGGATTGTTTTAAGGAGGTTTATTGTCAGTAGGGTGATCCCTCTGTCACAGAGGAGGTGAAGTGTCTGTCAAATACAGCTGGCCAGCCGGGCATGCAAAACAATGTAAGAAAGTTTAGAGAAGTGCATGTGAACAGGACTCAGCTGTCAGTGAGTCCGTCCCCCTGCTCAGAGGAGCTGTAATCGCAAGGGTTGGGCCAGTTTTGCCACATTACTGACATAAACAGGAGCTAGTGAAGTGTGGCTGTCCTGGAGCACCAGCGTCCTGGCTGTGGCCGCGGGCCGGCTCCTGTCCTTCGGCGTTGTCACTTTGTGTTGCACCGGGGGCATGACCCAGCACGCTGCCAGGTGCTTGTTGCTTGACATCCGAAGGAGGCCGGGGGGTGCAGCCGGAGCTGCACTCAGGGTGTCCCCGGGAGGAGCACACGCATTAAACAGCCTGCCCGGCAGTCCAGCTCCAGAAACTGCGGGGGTAAGCTGATTGCCTGCACCAGGATGCCTCAGATGGCCGAAACCCCGACAGTACTGTGAGATGACAGCACTTAATTTGCATTTTCAAAAGGGATGCTGGTAAATGCAGAGAATAGGTCCTGTGAATTAAATACGGTGTCGTAACACGATGGACTTAAGCAGTTCCAGAAAAAAAGCCAAACTATCCCATGGAAGGATATAGGAAAGCTGAGAAGTCTGAATGTGAAATGCAAAATGAAATTGTTTAAATCCATTTGGACCTAGGTAGTCTTTTACAGAAAACTTTAAAAAAAAAAAAAAAGGTAAAAATCAAGAGGAAGGAGGGGTTACCAGAAAGGAAACTGGATCATTGAGAGTTAAAATTAATGAACCTAGGTGGGGCAGAAGGTTTATTATTTAAACAGTAGCTAGTGAAAAACTTGCATATAGCAGAAGTATGTGAAGGTGCAGGTGATAAAGTTGTGTAGCCTTCCCAGACCTTGATTTCACTTCTTACAAAGGCATAGTGTTACCTTGGGAGTGTTCACGTAAGTTAGCTTTTGCCTTCTATACCAGCACATATTTTCTATATCTAAAATTATGTCAGACACTCTGATTTCACTTAAATGTATGACTAAAAATAAAAGGAATGTTCCTCTAAAAAAACCCCAAATAACCACATATACACACATCATCATGGTGTCCAGTGTGATCAAATTTCTTCAGTGTTAAGGGGCTTTTTTAAGTCATTTGCCTCCCTCTGTGGGAATAAGCCACAGCCACATATGCTGCTTTTTGCCATGGTGCACTGCCATGTATGATGCTCTGTTAAGCCCTCTGGTTGCATGTACACTGAGATTAAGAACAGGGAAACTCAGAGAAGTGACACCTTTATGCTGGTATGTAAATCCCTGGAAAGAGCCGCTAGCAGAAATAGGTAAATTACTAATATATTGACTTACATTTTTATGACTTGGAGGAGTTTTAGAAAGTCCTCACCGAGTGAAAGGCTCACCCATAAAAAGGTCAGCCTGGCAGTCATCAAGACCATACAAGTGGTGAGGTGATGGTGCCAGCATGATTCAGGTACACAAAGCGGGCTCAGAGGGTGCTTCGTGACTGAAGTTTTCTGGTGAGCTGACTTCCTGCTGATGATTTCAGCGGAATAACCATCCCTTCAGTCAAATCAAAGGAACTTCTGAAAGAGACACACAGACCTCTGTCAATTTAGAATGCTTTCAGAGGATAAAAAGCTAGCAGATAGGGGCAATCCAGCAGATGACACTTATTATGGTTTGACAAAAAAATTTCAGGTCCTGAAATATTAAATAGCCCTGAAATAACTGAGTCACAGAGAACAGCAGTTTTTAATAGTGAGATGCTTCAGCAGATAGTTCACAAATACCATTGCTTAGTGTTTTAGTGATTTATTCATAAAATCAACAAAAGTTTACAGTAGCAAGTTCTGTAACAAAATTATGGGGGATTATGCAAAGTGCTTAATGAACTTGACAGAACTGAAGGCTGATCAAATTTATCAAGGGAAGTTAAATGAAAAAAATTGTGAAAGGAAACTTTTTGTATAACCTAGTGTGTTCTTGATGTTCAGAATGTCATGTGAGAGACATGAATCAGACAATTGTTTAAAAATTAAATAAGAAAAATACATAGCTTATGTCCTGACGCTTGTCTTCACTCCACACTTATGTCATCTCTTAAAATATTTTGAGTTTTTAGAAATTAGAATTGGATAGTGTAAAATATAGGGAATAAAATATATTAAAGGGATTTTGTCAAGAAGAGAGTAGAAATTATTATCCAGCCTTTAAAAAATCACCAAACTCTTTCAAGAGTAAATAGGCATATACGATGCAGTCTGTAATTCAGTCCAGCAGTCTGTCAAATACTCTTAAAATTTTTAAGTGCGTGATCTTTTTCTTATCCTGACCACTGAACACTGATGTTAAGTTATGGTGAAATGAGAAATAAAATGTAGTATTTCAGGGTGTACATCTTGATTGAATGAAATAATCAGGAGTTTCTGACTTGATGTTTAATTGAGCTAAAAGTGGATTTTCTTTTGTCTTTGCTGCTTTGAACTTTTTAATATCAGGGACTGTCTGCAGCGAACTGCAAGGTGTCAAATATGATTTTTTAGCAGTGGAGTAGTCACCAAGCAGACACTGAGCCCCTGAAGGGCAAAGGTTATTGGCTTGTGGAGCTGAAAAACTTGTTCCTGCTTACTACATTTTTTAAATTTATCTTATCAGCATGTGGAGAGATTTTGCGGGCAGGTGGAAGCTGTGAAGACAATTACTAGTGTGACTGTAACTATAAAAGTCACTTTATAAACTTCATAGGATTAGAAATCATGACTTCCATCTGTAATTAGTAAAAAAGGAAAAGCACAAGCAGCACGCAGGACTCTGATCCCACAAGTACCAATCATGAGCATAAACTCAATGTACCTTAGAGCTATGTGCTTCTTAACTTAATTGCAGACAAACTACTAGCACTTTTAATAAGATACATTGTCTGGATTGTACAGCTACAAAGCTAACACACAGAACTCATTCTTTAGAGATCTGAATTGTTCTAGCTTGATTCTTTCTTTAATTAGGATTTCAAATTGCAGAAATTCAAGCATTGGATAAGATAACTTAGTAGTGGATTCCACTTGGCACTTTATCAGAAGGTGCAAGGCAGTATCTTTTATCATGTTACTTCCTGCAGCAGAGCACTTTTGGCCAAAACAGGATACATTGCTTGGTGTTCTTTTAAATGATACATTTGTAAATGTTGTTTCACGAATAAGTGAAGAACTGATATTCCAACATGGATAAATTTTTACCTTATTGTGCTTAAGATGGAACCCCAGCAATAGCTCTGAATTGATATTTGCATATGACATTGAGAACTTTTCTGGGAAATAGAAACAGTTTTGTACAGTCAGAATTTTCACTAAATAGGTGAACTCTAGGTCCACTCTATGAGTCTTTAACCTCTACATGCTGTGCATCTGCCTAAAGGAAATAAAGCATGGAGAGACAGCATAAAGCAAACTGCACTGTACCATCAGCCAAAGTCCTTTTTATCTACAGAACCAGCACTTGAAGACATTTTTGACTTTCCATAACATCTGCCAGGTAGACAGAGAAAGGTGGAATAGGTGCCTCAATTTCACATGCTGCTTATCAAAAGAACAATCCGACTATTAAATCACTGAAATGTAACTATAGCTCCAAGTTTAAAAAAAAAAAAAAAAAAGCAAGCTCTCCAAGTTGAACTGGGTATTTCTTGTGTTGCCTTCAAAATGTGCTTTCTGGCTGTCAGATCTGGGTGGATTTGTCAGCAGACACCCCACCCTGCACACCTCTCCTGTTCGTGGCGAGGGGCTGTGTGAGCTGCTGGCAGAGCCCCCACCTCGGGGCACGCACCTGCCCTG
>JAWWEW010000088.1:58750780-58772972 GCA_035583185.1 Anabacerthia variegaticeps | reverse complement strand
CTTCACCAGACTATATCCACAGAAAATGCACTGATTTACCATTCAAAAATTTCTCATGCCAAACTTGTATCTGACTCCACCTCGCTAGTCCTGTGACTCCCTCCCTCACCCCTAGCAGTCTGTCCTGCCCACATCCCAGACCATCCCTTCACCAAACCTTTTCCATGCAGAGGCACTACTAGACCTCTGACCCTGCTAGCACATGCCCCAGGCCCCAGCCCTAACTCAATTTAAGCCCATCCCTGGCAAGACTTGGAGGATCCACCCACCACAGGCAGGATGGGAGCGACTACCTGTATGAGACAGCAATTTCTACAACAATCTGTAGATTTATTTGAATCTCTGATCAGTAAATTAACCTTATGAATGGCTTAAGAGTGTAGGATATACTCTTGGAGGACTTGTACTGTAGGATCCTGCTTTAAATCAGGCACATACATTCCTGCTGCCTACAACACCAGCATTGCCTGACCACACCAGTGCCACAGGTGCAGTGCTAAGGCAAGGTCAATGCAAGCTGCTATCTCCAAATGGCACCAGGCAGCATCCTAACTTAGAAGTTTTTAAAAGTTTTCAGTTCAGCTCCTTGATGCAATGGCAAATCTATTCTACTTAAGGCAGATTTTTTGTTAGAGCTACTAATTACCACCAGGCCCTTCCAGGCCTCGTTATAGATCTGGATCTACTGGATCTGGAAACCAACTGAAGACTGAATTTCCTGCTTTGTGAACCCGAAGTCAACTCAACCTCCTTTCCCACTGATCATTTATTCCTGGAGCTTCTAGCCATGTGGATCGTAGAAAATCAGCCCTCAAAACCAGGCCAGCACATCTGGCAGGATCCAGCAGTCATCCATGCCCATCAGCTCCTCCTGGTTCTCAACTAGCTCTGCCTGGAGATACCATAGCCCAAGGACTCCAGCCAATCTGAAAATATGATGTTAACAAGATACTGACCTACAATAAACATTTGGTGCCAGCAACCTGCCAACAAACGAAGCCCATGAGCTCTGCTTCCCTGTGCCCCAGTCCTGACTGCAGTCATAGTTTTAGTCATAGATACCCTATGACTTCAAAATAAGTTCAGATAGCACCTGCTATCTGAACACAAGTTTATTACCTCCTTTCCCTTCTTTTTAGGATTGGGAGGACCTTGTATGGCCAGACAAATTTCCAGTGTTACCTCTCTGATCTTGATCCCTAACATCAACAGATACTCAGACAACTTCAGACAACTTTCAGAAGAGTAAATAACACCTACTTTTGTCCCACTAACTACTTTTGAAATCCAGTATCTTATAGTATTATCAAATTAAGAGTCACTGTTGTGTTATCTCGGCCATACTTTTTTATTTACCCTCTAGTATTATCAGAAAGGATTTATTGTCTCTCAGTATGTTCAAGTTTTTTAAAGATACTTATCTCCATCTGTAAGAGTGGAACTCACATGCCCGGTTTCAGCACTTGAGGTTAACTGCCAGTCAGTCACCTTGAGCTTCCTTTGTAGTCAAGGGAAATAATTAGGCACTTTGGGAGGCTAATTCACCTCATTCTAAGACACTTATCTAACATAAGGCTTAAAATGGCCCTGTGAGGCCCTATATTTCTTTCCACTGGATATAAAGGGACTCAAAGGGAAAAAAGTATGTTTAAATGTTTAACTGTAGATTTTTAAAACAAGCAAAATTAATCCACCTATGCTGCTGTTTTTCTTGTGCTTTCCTCTTTAACAACATTGCATCACTTGAGCATTTTAATATATCATTCACATAGAAGGCAAATGTGGAAACTGTTGCAGTCACTGTCACTACTCAGGATGAAGAACAATAAATTTCTGATGTCAAAGGGCGAGTGTCACAGCTATCCTATTTCAGATAACATCTCCTTTTGCTCCATCTCATGTGGATTCCCCTGAAAGGCTTAAAAGCACCAAGCACTACCTTTATTAAATATTTCTCCTGAGATGTCTTTTTTTACTTTTACTATGACACATTAACATGCTTACCAGAGACAGAAGCCAATTATTAAATAAGGAGCATTCTGAAATGGGCAATAATACTTTTGTTATAACTGCAAGAATAAACAGACATCACTAAGCAGGACAGAAGTCAGTATTTTATTCAAACAGATCCAGAAAGTTCCATACATGCAAAACATGGCATGCTGTACAAAAAAAACAATGTTGAAATCATCAATTTTTGAACTTCTTCCCAGTTTGAGAATAACAGTGCCACGAGAACTAATCTGCTCTACAGTGCTCCACAAAACACTACAGTTATGACAATACCTAGAATTCATAACCTAGTCTAATCAGAAGGAAAACACATTTAGTGCAGGTGATGGAAAGAACCTCCCCTGGAGGCTAGCATGGCTGTTCTGCCTGATGGTGTAGATGCACACCCTGCCATTAGATTGGCCCCGCAGTGCTGAAGTCAATAGGAATTTTGTGAATCATTTAGTGGAAACAGATTCTGTGATAACATGGGCCTCTGAGAGGAGGGAAGCAGTCCTTCCTGTATGAGTGAATACAGAACACTGACGCAGGTTTAAAGCACAAAGAAAGAAAAGATGTGGTGGATATAGCTGAGCTCCTCCAAAATGAAAACATACCCTCGAGTATCTCACAGATTTCCTTTTCTAGCCAGAGAACATTTTGTCTTTGAAGAAATCTGTCCAAATCCTTCTCGTGCTAACTCTTTCTAAGGCTGACTAGACTGTATCATATACGCTGATAGGCACAATAAGATTAAAAAATCCTTCACCTGAAACAATTTAAACTATCTTAATCAAATGCCTATTCAGCAGGGATTCAAGATCTATTTCTGAACTGAATGAAATAAAAATGTAGCATGATGTTTTACATTTCTTAATGTATTTTAGTCACTGTAATTATAATTATTTTGAATACTCAGAAGATACTAAGAAGTGTCACTTTCTTGAGTGTGTGCTTGTTCAAGCAGATCTAAAAATTCGCATATATAAAAAAATTCAGGAAGAATCTTGCAAAAATTAATGAAAACTTGGCAAATAAAGTATGACAATTGAGTTTTTGAAAGGCATAATTAGTTTTTCCAAAGACTGTAAGGGTTCTCTTAAATAAAGATATTCTGATATCAGATATACTGAAAGTATTATCTGAGATAATTTTTCTGCAATACATTTTCTATTGCAAAAAGCACTATGCTTCTCAAGCAACATTATTTTCTTTTAAAATGTTATTTTGAAATTATATATCAGACTTGAAAAATGCAAAGATGACTGATTCCGAAAGGTTTTACTCATGTACAGAACTACTTTTCAAATGTTATCATAAAAACGTTATCAAAATCAAGTAAAAATGACATGTTCTCAATACTGAATTCTTCAGGAATTGCTCAGTTGACTATTCTTTCCAGTCCAGTTAGGAGGTGAACATCTCTGCCATGTCTCCAAGACCACGAAACGAGAGCAGTCTCAGCACAGAGCACATGAAAGAAATACCCTGACTTCCTTTCTCTGAACTGCCTCTGTGAGGAAACAATTGCCACCTCTCCCTAAAGAAAGATCAACATTGAAAAAATCTCCTACAGTATGCCTCTAAGTTAACACCATGTGAATATCCACCACAGCATCCAAAATCCGAACAGGATAAAAAGGGAGACACCAGCAATGCTGTCTTGAAAAAATGGTTCACTAAGAACATACTTTTAATGCAGTCAAAAGAATTAGGAAAAACAAATTTACTCCTTTTATCAGATTAGCCTCACTAGGAAAGAAAAGGCTGAACACAACACACCCCAGCCATATCTACTTCCTACACCCACCATTTTACTTTTGGTGATGTCTGCTGCACAGCATTCAAGATAAGGAAAAGCCAGTTTCAGTCTCAAACTGAATGTCCTTTCTTCTGGTGAAACATTTAGTAGTAACAAAGCATTCAGGGGCTTGTTTGGTATAGCATTTCCTTTCATCTAATCAGAAAGTGTTTAACCCATTCACCTGTGAAAGCTCTGTAAAGGTTGCTACTTGATTTTATCTGACTACAATCAGAAGCTGTATCTGTCACATACACACATATGCAAAATAATAATCCATTTTTCCTTAATATGAAATCTTTTCAAAGAAAAAGTAACCTTAATGAAAATAAACATTGCTGATAACAGAAAACTGTTCACACTTTAGCTGGAAGAAAAATAACATTAATTGACTGAAATAAGTTTTAAAAATTCCTTTTTCTTTTTGTGCAGGTTTTGGCTGGGATAGAGTTAATTTTCTTCACAGTGGCTAAAATGGGGCTGTTTTTTGGATTTGTGCTGGAAACAGTGTTGGTAACACAGGGGTGTTTTCATTATTGCTGAGCAGCACTCACACAGGGTCGACACCTTTTCCTGCTCATCCCACCTGACCAGCGAGGAGGCTGGGGGTGCACAAGAAGCTGGGAGGGGGCACAGCCAGAGCAGCTGACCCCAACGGACCCCAGGGATGTTCAATCCAAAATGTCATCATGCTCAGCATACAGAACTGGAGGAGGGAGGTAGGGGAAGGGAATACAGAGTGATGGCATTTGTCTTCCTATGTGACAAGGTGTTCCGCTTTACAAAGGAACACCTGCCTGCCCTTGGGAAGTGCTGCTTGAATCCCTTGTTTTGCTTTGCTTTCATGTGCAGTTTTGGCTTTCCCTCTCAAACTGCCTGTGTGTCAGCCCACAAGCTTTCTCCCTTTTACTCTTCCAATTCTCTCCTCCATCCCACCGGACGGGAGTGAGCGACTGGCTGCGTGGGGCTGAGTGGACAGCTGGAGATAAACCATGACACTTTTACAGTTTAAATAAAAGCTTCCTAATTACTGGAAAAATGTAGACATTAACTTGTAAAATTATGAAATACATCAAAATGAAAGCAGCTGTTAGGATGCAGTTAAGTATTTTAACATTACATCTGTTTGTAGGATTTTTAGAATCAAACTCTTGGCTTTCTTCTCCAAAAATATGGGTGGAACAACAACTCGGGTAAATGATTTTTTAATTTACAAGAAGAAAATAACTTCTTTTCTTTGACTTTTGTAGGTTCTTCTACCACTTAAAAAAAAACAAAACTAAAAACAAACCCACAAAGCAAGCCAAATACAATAAATAACACTAGTTCTTAAAGCAGGATGGCCATCCACAAGGCTGCCCTATCGGGCTCTGATGAAAAGGGTTTCATCAGGAGTTGCAGGACAATTGTCCTTCTCGGTAACAGTCTCTACTGCACCTGAAGCAGACACAATCACTACAGTTTTAGCTTCTGAAAGAGCTTTCTCCTTCTCTGCAATTGCAGCACAGACTGCCACAATTTCATCACTTTCAAAGTCATAGTCTGGGATTGGTTCTTGTGCAAGCTCTTTTTGTTTTAGCAGTGCTTGCACTGACTCAGTCTTTGTTGCCTTCTGCTGTTCATGTAGTTTTCTTGCCCAGGAAAGGTCCTCTTTCCATACTTCGGGATTCATCGGAAAGATGTGCAAGGATACCTGGAAACTTCGGATTGCCTATAAAGAGAAGAGGAAAGAAACAAAGATTAGACACTTTAAAGCCTACCTATTTCATCATAAAAACTGACAACAAGGAAAAAATTACATACATCATTCGCTCTAAGAGAAAAAGCTGTTTTTTACTCCAATCTGTCTTCCTCAGAGCAACCCTCCCTCAGCCTAAGTTCAACAGCAGCATAAATCCTAGACAACTGCATCTGAAAGTATGAAAATGGATGAAAAAACAGGTACTTGGCAACAAGGGCAAAAATAAAGAGTTCATATATATGAAAAACAATATTATAATTGAAAAGGTAAAAGCAAAAATAATTCTTGTTTTCATGGTTTTCTATTCCACTTATCTCTTATCATCAGATGGTATTGAAAAAACAGAGATATGGTTTAAAAAATATAGAAAAGGGATGACTGAAATTTGAAGTATCACTAATACTGCTGTTTTTAAATTAGTATGGTGACTTCACATGCAGACCTAATACTACAGTAATACTATCCCCATGATAAGCAGTTTCTGTAACAGGTTTGTCTTTGCAAAAACACTTAAATAAGCAGGCAGAAGTAGGCAAATAAACTCCCAACTTAGAGAGTTCCTTTCAGAAAGAACCCCTATCATCTGATAAACCATGTAATATTAGTACAAGTAAGTACAGTTGATACTGCTTCTCTTTCTGTTCAGTTCAATTGGGAAAAGACTCACAATTACATATCTTCAACCCAGAGGTTGTTAAATATAAAAAAATAATACATGTGACCATCAAAATCCAATAAATGTGCTATTTGACAGTAAGAAGAGGTTGCTACAAAATTGGAAAAAAGCTAGACCAGGAAAAACAACTGTATTGTATTTTAGTTATATTAACAGTGAAAAGGTAAAGACTGACTTTACCTACTCAAACTTAAGTGCATGTGTACAGAGGCATATGTGCATTTCACATTTATGACTGTACGGTCAGTTATGAAAATGGTCACCATAGTGACCAAACTTTTGTGTGACAATGTACAGAACCCTTCCTATATGCAGGGAAAACAGAGATTATATGGATTTGGATTATATTTGGGAAGAGTTCTAGCAACTTGCATATTAAGAAATTATAATTATGCTACCAGTATTACAGTTGCCTTTCAGTTCTGGAGGAAAAAAACCAACTTTGATTATTGGTCCACAGCCAGCTCTGAAGTGTAGGAGCATGCTGAACTTAAAACAGAAGGAGGAGTGAAGTTTAATTCTTGTAAAACAGTGTAATTTTATTCAACTCTCCTTGCTTTTAATTTTCAGGGGTAGATGGACTCCAAGTAAACACTAAATGCTTCTTTTTGTAATTTTGTTGAAAACAAAACCTAAACAAAGACCACCTGCTTTTAAGCTTTCCATGAAAGAGGTCCCCTAATTAAAACTCGTCTATATAGCTACGCTCATGCACAATGAACAACATTAAACACAGCAATAAAAGGTAATATTCAGTAAGCTTTGAAGCTGTTTTGATGATTCATACAATACAGCATAAAAAGATCATCTTAGTAAATCTATTAGAAGAAAGTTTTTGTGACATTTTTGTAAAGAAATAATAAAATAATAATTTTTTAAGTGCTGCAAAAGATCAGAGGGATTATTTTAAAGTAGCAATGTAATACTGAAAAATACAGACTTGCCATCCATATAAAATTTTATGCTGCAACTGTGCCCAACGACTCTAATTTCTATTAAGACAGAAGAAGAGTGCTACTTCTAAGTCTCCCCCTAATGGAGATGTAAATCTCCTATGCTGTCTGTCGCATTATAGGAAAACATAGTGACACTAGTAAAATTCGTATTTCTAGCCTGATTTTCAAGGGCAGGTGTTGTTTCAGAGACCCTGCAAGTAAGGACTACAGGACTTTAAGTCAATACACAGTCATGTATCTGGTTTTGCTTCTGCAGAGAAGTGCAACTTAAAATGTATTGCAAGACACTCTTGGAATTATAATATCTGAAAAAGTTGTGGGTTTTAAGTATTTTACATTTTATCCTATTAAAGAGTATTTTGTAGCCAATAATCTTTCCTTTGTCCCATGTGCAGTCTCTTCTGCTGGTGTGCAGTCTTTAACTGTGAAGGGCAGTTTTGGCCAGACTACACTTTTTACAAGTTTTTATAACACATGGACTTAGTAACTGTCACTGTACAGAGACCCCTAAAAAAGGTAAGGGAGCATTTTAAGAGGTTATGCAGTTCATATATGCTACCAAAGTATGTATTAGGCCTTGATGTTACATTTGACAGACACTTTCTGACCTATTTTAAGGGATGTCCATCAGTGAAGATATGCATACAACCGCAAACCATCTTCTTCCGTGTTTAATGATCTTTAATATGCATTTTTGTTGTTCATTTGTTTGTTTGTTTTTACAACATTCAACATAGTACTTGGGGGTAATGGTGCATGAAAACCTGGAAATGACCTGGCCACGTGCTCTTGCATCCCAGAGAGCCAACCGTGTCCTGGGCTGTATCCAAAGCAGGGTGGGCAGCAGGTGAGGGAAGGGATTCTGCCCCTTGGCTCTGCTCTGGTGAGACCCCACCTGGAGCTCTGCATCCAGCTCTGGGGCATGAGTACTTTTACCTCGCAAATGAGGAAAATATAGGAGGCTAGAAAACATTTACCTCTCTATTACCAAATTCTGCTAAATTTACTAAAATTGTTACAGGAATTTTAAAACAACGGTAAAAAAAAATTTCTTTCACATCCCACATGTTTGTCTTATACTGTGTATGTTTTAGCTAACACTTTTAATTACAAGGTCAAAATGTTCAGACATTTATTTCTCCAAAGTTCTGAGCATCTGACAAACGTAACTAACAGGAGACACTAGCTAAATCAGTTGCAATCACTTGCAAGAACTCAGTACCCCTGGCAGAAATGTAGCTGAAAAGGGCTTTTCAGCTTTTGGAGACTTGCTTCCCCTTCTGCTTTCTTGATGGAAAATAAAAATCACCTCTGACTAGAAAATCTTTTCATGCATTGAAAACCTTTAAGTGGTTTATCACAAAATACATTTATGATTTCCAACAGCAGTTAAAAATAGAAAAAAGGATACTATAGTAGATGGACGCTGCAGAACTAACATGGGACCTTTCTGGGGAAGGTAATATTACTGGCTATTATCTGTAGCTCAGTAAGACTGTTTAGAGCTGTTGAAAATAATTTAACAGAACCCCACTTTAACTGATTAAGCACGGTATTTTCTCTCTAGTTTAGTATTTCCAAATACTTTCAGTGGAAGGTCAACCATTAGTTTCCTTTTGATTACCAAAATTTTTTATGTTTCTAAACACTAACATTGGTAACATTCTGAAAAATCATCTCAAATTCAGAATTAGTTATGTTGATTAGCTGGATTCCAGTAAAATGTGTCTCTCTTTGGGAGTACATAGCTCTCATCATTATCTGAAAGATCTAAAACTATGTCTTTCAAGAGAAATAAAAGGAAAGGGCTGATCTGAAGATTCACATTGTCAAGGCTTGATTCCTTTGACAAAATGTTGTGTCACACTTAAAGACTGCTAAGCCACTAAAGCATTTAGTAACAATATAGCAAACCACATCCTTCAAAACATCAAACAAAAAGCATTCAAAAAGTGGTGCATTGACACATCTGCCCAGTTCACTCTGTGATCCTCAGTACTCCAGATTTGGCAGGAACCCAGAACAGGGTCAGGCGGAGTCGCAGAATGGCTGAGGCTGGCCAGGACCTGCTGAGGTCATTGGGGGCCAACCTCCTGCTCAAGCAGGGCCACCTGGAGCTGCTTGCCCATGACCATATCCAGATGGCTGACAAATCTCTCCACCATGGGAAACTTCCCACTTTCATTAGGTCCTCTCTTATTTGGGATTTTTAACGCCACTTTTTTTTGGGCTGTTCTTTCTTTTCTGTTCAATCAAAGTATGGGGTTCACTCTGTTTCATGGTTCTAATCAAGCTACTATTATGAAACTGTTACTGGTGAAGATGTCATCACCAATACAGTACATAAAATTTGTAAACCCAAATATTTGCAAAAAAATGAGAGAATTATTGCAAACCTGACTATATTTCTACAGTTTCTACATTCACATTGCAAGTTTACTCAAGTGTGCTCTGCACACTGATTTGAAGAATTTAAGGAATTTCTGCCTTTACAGAAATCTCCTTGCTCACATTGAAGTAGTAATGTTGAATTAATTTAGTAAATTCAGAAAAAAAGAGCAAACAACTTTTAGAAAAGCTAAGTAAAAAGGAACTAATTTACCCCATCCTTTCTATCAAAAGTTGACAGAAAATAAATCAAATCTTTCTTTGCTTGCAAGAAATTAATATATTAAACAGTTCATAAATTAGATTTATTTGGAAGCTGTACTTTAGACCTGGGAAACTCCAAATTAAAATACAGTAAGTTGTTTTTTTCCCCTAAGAAAAAAATGCACCATTCATTGTGAAGTATTAAAAATATTTACAACAGACCACTTGGCAGGATGTGGGTAATGAAGACAGACATTGGTGGGGGAGAAATGAAACCAGGACACAGAAGAAGCTGCTTTTGAGAAGGGTAGTAATTCCCAAAACTCAAAGAAAAAAACAACTAAGAAGCCCTGACACTTAGGCTTTATTAACTCTTCTTTGTAAAAAAACATAATACAGGGAAAAATTATGTTTTAGCACCTGAAGTGCTACTCTGAAATAAAACAAAATTAATATAATGTGAGCACTATGTTCCCAGCACTCCAGATATCCATTTGCATTGGATTGTAGACAAAGCTTACAAGATCTAGTGAGCAGACCTGGCAGTATAAGTAGTATGGGTATATCACTATTTACAACCAACATTACAGCAACTGTAGCATTTTTTAGAGAATAAGCAGCACCAGTTACCTAGGATCCTCGAAGGAAATATAACTTGCGATTTCCTGAGATCAATGCATTTAGAAATCTCAAACATCATTTACAGCAACAGTTTCATACAGTTAAAAGGAAAAGATCCAGAGAGTACAGACCATCCAGCCTTGCCTTCTACACCATAAAAGCCATGGAATGTCACCAGTATTGTAATGCAGATATGCATGGATTTATATTTGATATTTCATATTATGATACTGCAACAACAAAGGAAGCACACTGCACATCTGCAACACACACAGGTTTTGTCTTAGGTTTTGCCTAAGGGGACTGGAACACCCCCCTTTCTAAGACAGGCCAAGGAAGTTGGGGCTGTTCAGCCTGGAGAAGAGAAGGTTGCATGGACATTCCATAGCAACCTCCCAGTGTCTGTAGGGGGGCTACTGGGAAGCCAGGGAGGGACTCCTTCTCAGGACCTGTAGTGACGGGATAAGGAGTAATGGGTACAAACTGAAAGAGGGTAATTTCACATTAGATTTTAGGAACAAATTCTCCACTATGAGGGTGGTGAGATACTGGAACAGGTTGCCCAGAGAAGCTGTGGATGCCTCAGGCTGAAGGGGACATCGTACAACCTGGTCTAGTGGGAAGTGTCCCTGCTCATGGCAGGGGGGTTGGAACTACATGATCTTTAAGGTTCCTTCCAATGCAAACCATTCCTTGATTCTATAATGCTAGGTAATTCCTAGTGTTTGGATTTGGTTTGGGTTTTTTTAAAATATTGCTTCTTACTAAATTTTAGAAATTAAATTTTGCAAGAACTGCTAACCTCCATTAAAAAAAATATTTTCTTTTAATTCTTGAAAATTTTCAGACCAAACATTGTAATTTTCCAAAAACACTCTAAATTAACATCAAAATTATTTGTATCAAACCAGCACACAGCTACTTCTATTCAAAATACAATCAGTACCTTTTTTTATCTGAGAGATCATGAATAATTATTTTTCTAATGAACCTTTGTGAATGTGTCTGAATTTTAAAAGGTCACTTGCTGTGTTTTCACATTAACTAGCAGAAATCTATTATACTTCATATGTTACTCTATTTACAGAGAGAGGGTAATATGACATAGGGGAAGAGTCTCTCTTCGTATCTTATCATGTACCCAAGGCAGCACCATGGCATACCGATGCAGCTAGAAAATGGATGCACTTCATCTGTTACTGCAGTGTATCCCTGGCTTTTTGCTGTCTTATTAAGTGAAGAAGGAACTTCAGCCACCATAGGTCAAGGAGCCAGAGGACAGCTGGAATGAGCAAACAGGACTTGCTGCATGTGAAGCAGGAGAGCAGGAGACAAGGAAAACAAGATACTAAAAGGCATGTATAAAACTGAGCCTAAATGTCAACTGGGACTTCACATCTTTAAACTATGGTGAGCTGTAGCAGTACAGCACCCAGAATGCAGTATGTGAAGTTACATCAATATAATTATTCTACTGTGTAAAGCCAACCACATAAATATATCATATAATACAAAAGTCTTTGAACTAGGCAGGTCTTTATCAAGTCCACCCATAAAACCGCACAGGAAGCATTTGTGAAAAACAGTAGAGAGAATACTGGAGATAAGTAACAACAATCTTTTTCCTTTTCTACTTTCAGGTTACCATCAGGATATGCAGCTACTTTGATACTTCTGTATTTTCCTTCTCACACACTGTTTTCCTACCAGTGCTATCTCTCCTAATCCAAGCTGGGCACGTCCCAAAGTCTGCCAAGCATCCCAGGAACGTGGGTTTCTCTGGACAGCCATTTCTGCTGCGTGCACTGCTGGGAACATTTCACGTAAAGACATCAGGACCTATAACAGAAATAGAAAAATAAGAGAAAGAAAAATAAGAAAAACTGAAAACAAATTTTTCTGGTATTACCCAGGCAACAACCATTGATTCAATTACTAAGGACCAGTTCATCTCATCTAGATTTTTTTAGTTTAAAAGTTAGTTATCTGACCTCAGATAGTCACCCAGACTCATTTGAATCCCCATGGAGAGAAACAGGCATGCTATAGGATGATTCACCTGAATTCTTTAAGCAACTCTATTAGAAGTAGATTAATTGCTTGTGATGGTGTACCCCCTTGTCTACAAACCCTGCACTCTGTAAAAGGATAAGAGAATACACTGAAGGACAAACATATGGAGAATTAAACACAGTAAATGTGCAACTATTGTTGAAAAACTTCTGGGTTGCATTTTTTCTTTTTAATAGAAGACTGGAACCTATGAAAAGACAGTTGCAGTGCACATGATATAATTACAGAAACACTCCCTGTAATTCAGGCATGGAAACAGACTTTAACAATGACTGTTGAATTTAGAGAGTAAGCAGTCTGCAACAGCAAAGCCTAACTTAGACATGAAGTCACTTACTTTTAAATAAGAAAAAAAAGTTTCTTAAAGTGAGAATCTGTTACTCAGCAGTTACCACAGCATTTCTCTTCTTGCATTGAATCTCCATAACTAAGCCTATAAATCATAGTTAGCAATACATAACGTGGCTCAAAGCTTGCCTTATGTTTCCAAGACCACCATGAGATTGGCACATTACCTGAAGACCTGCATCACTCTGAGATCATGATTTCAGACACCCACATGCTATGGTGATAGATACCAGTGTAAGAAACAAATAACAACTGCATTCCGGCAGTATGATGAGAACATCAACCACAAGAGTAAGACTCATGTGTGGGCAACCACTTTCATCCCATGTGACCCACAAGTACAATGAATAACTTTAGAACATATTAGGACTATTGCTGAAGTGCAAAAAGCATTTATTTAATTTACTCTTCTATGATATTTTAATAGGTAACTATGAGTGCAGAATAGAGGAGGATTCAGATGATCTTGAATATTTACTGTAATTAATGTAATGTACTTGCACAGCACAGAAGTTAATACACTGAAGAATAAAGGAGGGCAGTGGGGAAGAGAGGAAGGCAAGACTTAGAGAAAATAATTCTGTACTGAAGAAACCAAGAAACATCACAACCATAGCTTCTGATAAACCCTTTTGATACATACTTCTGCTGTATTAGTGTGACTAAATTTTCCTAAAGACTAGTCCAATGGCTCGTCTTTGATTCCATTTAATGGACTGTACCTTAAAATTTAGAAATACCTAAAAAATCTTTGAAAATCAACCCACAGCTGTATGTCACTTCCCCCATATCCTCCTCAAGAGTTCTCAATGACTGTGCATTGAATCAAAGTCTGTAATAAACGTTATGTATTTCTCTAAAACTTTCAGTGCAATTGCATTTTTGTGTGCAGCTTCTCTTTCCTGCAGACCTGTAAAGTGAATCAAACTGTTACTAGTGGACAGGTGTACATCCTACCAAGATTAAGTGATTCTGCACCTACCAGCTACCTTTTATATTACTGTCTACATGTGTTTACTCCCATACGAGAAAACACAGAGTATACACTCACCAGAACATTTTTATGCATCCCAAGTATTCAATACCTCCTACCAGTACTTTCTACTGCAAACTAATTCCAAAACATCTACATAAATGTTTAGGGAATCTTTTGTAATTTTTAATGAATTTTAATGTTTTGTTGACTGTTATGATCTCACTAATAAAAGGCAATTATTCCACTTTCATCAGTTTATGACTGTTGTGTGTGCATGGACAGCTTTAAAAATGCACTTCCAAACCATGGTGGTAATTACTGTGCTCCTAGTAACCTTGGCATCAGTTTCTCAATGTCCATTCAAACAAGCACACATTTGAATGTATATGCATTTTGTCCAGCATAGGCAATTTTTTCAGTTATTAATAAAATGACTCAGCCATTCTTGTCAGCCACTGTAAAAGAGTAGATTTATTAACGCACACTGTTTTCTTATGCTTTTGCTTTCAGGTGAAGAGATCATCAAAAATCAACATACAATAGCAGACCCAAATGTGTGCAGCCTTGTCCTGGGTTACTCTACCTATATATTATTATCACCTTAATAATTAACACCTCTACAGCCCGCTTGGAAACTGAACCAGCAAACCAGGTATTCTACATCTGGAAAACCATAATGAAAAAGGACTAAAAAACACAGCTTGCATAAAGTTTTCCTTTGCACAGATTTGACAAGGGATGATCAATCCTTTTAATGGGGTAGGCCACATGGCCAAGACAAAGCCAGAAAGGAACTACATGTGCTGTAGCCCTTGTCCTACAACCTGCCTGTCACATGCTCAATGTGTAGCCACATCAAGCAGCAGATCTGTGTGTGTACAGATACTAATTGTGTGTGTATATATATAGTATACATATATACTGCTGTGTGTATATATAGTAATAACAGTCTATTAGAAAACTTTCTTAAAACTAATCCAAAAATTAGAAAAAAAAATGTTACCATGTAAAAGAAACATCTGCACTGCACATAAATAGATATGTGTGTGCGCATAAATATATATATATATAAAAACTGCCTAGAAGGAAATGTCTTATAAAGATGCTCAGTAAGTAGATTTTCAGGACTTACTTTATTCCATCAGATTTACCATTATTGCATGCATTAAAATGAACAACATCCATGTCATGCAATGACTCAGTTCAACAGATCTAGCTTTAAAAAAAGCCATACATGAGAGATCAGAAGAATCAGAAGAACTCAGTGGCAAAAAGCCAACAAAACATAGCAACCGTCATCTGGAGACTGACCAAGTATTAATAATCCAGGCAATAGAGGGACCCATCCTGTTCTACCCACAATATTTTGGAAGAGTTATGTATCTGAGTAAGTTCTGGTTTTAAATGACCTCACCGGATTGAGGCTGAATCACTATATATAGACACATTCCAAGTCCAGTGAATCTGACCCAATTCCTTTTTCCACCTAGAAACCCATTTCAAAATACAGATTAATAAAATTCATCCTACCCATAAGAAGCTTACATTTACCCATGGTGTAAAGCAATTACCATCACACCACACAGAAACGCTTTTTGGCAATTTAGATTTCCGGAGTTTACATTAATGTTCTCATGGTAAACTTGTCTCACTACACATCCTTATTTAAGGAGAAAAAAAATTAAAAATAATCAGCAATTATTAGTTGATTTGGTACAGCCTAAATTTGGAGTTTTAAGTCTGGCCATGTCTTAAAAATGTTTTTATTTCTTAAGAGGGAACAGGGTTGAGTGGAAGTTGATACTGTTTCTTTAAGAGTTCGAGATTAAGAAAACTATAGAAAAGGGGAAAAGAAATTATTCAAATATGAGTATGATGGGTTTCATCTATCAAAACAAAGAGGAGACATACATTTGAAATCCTGGTTCTGTTCAATGAATGCAAATTCAGGATGCAGCATTGTACCAAACAAGATCCTTATAGCACTGATGACAAAACATCTAAAAAGCTTCTTAAATGAAACTAAACCTGAATGTTTTCATTTGAATTTACTTCTTTCTATAAATATCTATAAACTATTGTATTGTGTACTTTAAAAGTCCTGTCACAGTTGCATAGTGTGTTTGACTGTATTGTCTGAGATCTGAGGTGGAAGTACCACTAGATAAGCAACACAAACCAGGTTAATTCTCAGGAGTGGTACAGAACATCAGAAAGCCTGCTTCCCAATAGTGTTTGTTATAAACATCAAAATGTATCAAGTCCTTCCATATCTCTCTTCACCCAAAAGGGTCCCACACAGTCCAGGTCCAGTCCCCAAAGGTTCAGACACAAATTCAAATAATTTGTCAAAGTCTGTTCCTCTATCTTTGCAATTCAAAAAAGTAGTAAAATAATTCAGTTAATGTCTAAGAAATTCAGCCCACAATTAGTTTTACACAACCCTAATGACTGCATTAATATAGGCAGTCTTTATACATTCCATTGAATATACTTATAATACTACTTATATAACATTAGAATCAACACTAGGCTGTTCTTGTTGGGTCTTTTTTAAAGACTCAACAAAAAGGAAAAGATGAACTTTTATAAACATCTACTTGCCATTCACTTTTCTTGCAATGGGGAAGCAGCTTAGACTGCTAATGGAATATTATTTTTACATACTGGACAGATCTTGCATGCAAAGAAAAGGGAACCCTAACCTCTCCACACACTATAAAAATCTGTTTTTAAATGGGTCAAAGAGTAATTGAGAGAAATGAAAAAAAATCTCATCAACTTCTATGGGTTTTTTAAGCCATTGAGCAACTGCACAATTCCCATGTGATTTTCTGGAAACACAGTTATTGTAAGTGTCTGACAACAAGGAACTTTAAACGCTATTTCCGCTCTTCAGAAATACTGAAAAACATTTGTCTTACATCTGTTAACATACAGATCTTTAAGAACTTACCATAAACACTTACAGATTCCTACTGTGCCATTAGCATACTTATCTGAGCTGCATATTAAACAACATGGTATTGAAAATGTTAAATTTGCTGCCGAGAAAGGAAATACTAATGAACTGGGAAGCTGCAATATAACCCAACATAGGATTATCTTAATAAATGCAACAAAACTTAGGACAGATACTTAAGTCTGTGCAAAACACTCCATCCTCCAATGTTAATTCTCAAAAGAAATTGCTTCATGAACAGGCTTTTCCCTACTGAAAGAAAATTAGTATAGATGATAAAGAATCTTTGCATATTGCGCAAAGCCATTCTTGAATCTTCTCCTCTAGTATGTGACCCATACCAACACAGGCAGATTTCTATAGATCCAGTGCTGGCCAAGTCCTTACTGAAGTTGGTGTACAATTCTTCCAAAACATTTTCATTGAGCTACACACTAACAGCTGCAATATTTGAGCTGGTATGTTGGATTGGAATAACACAGTCAGCTCTAAGACAGTATCATTTAAATATTAACTGCAATATTTTCTGAATGAATTACATATTCCTATCTTGGCAAAAGTGGATTTTTACAGCTCACATTGGTGCCTTCAGAAGAAGAAAGGTATCAAATTACACATTATACTAAACAGCTTCCAGTAAGCATAAGTCATACTGCAAAAAACATCTGTAATAATTATCTACAAGTAGGAAAACGAGGTTACCAACTGAAAGGTTATATGCTTGGTTAAAGGATTCACTGAAGAGTTTTATAAATGTATACTTTGTAGATAAGTTTTTCTCCTGTTCTCATTCACAGTGTAACAGAAGTGTTATGCAATGTAAGAAAGTGAAAACAAACAGAAACAGTGAACTGCCTAGCCCTGATCTCCTCTTTGGGAAAGAAAGCAAAGCTATGGTGGAAGCAGAGGCCTGAGTTCCTTTATTCTTTCAGCTTTCATTACTCTACAATGGTTTTACTAGACAGAGAAGTATTTCACAAGATGAATCAGAGTCACACAGCTGGTTTGTCAGCTGGTCCTGGTGAGCAGGAAAGCTGTGTGTCTCTAATCCACCTTTGCCATTTTGCTGAAATATAGAGACTGGGGCGCTGAAAAAGCAACAGCCCCTCAGTATTAGGTTTTGCATCTGGAGTACAAACTGAAGCATGTTGTAGTAAGCATCCATTTGGGTAAGTCATTGCATCATAGTTCAGAGCCTGGTACGCTAACGTAGTTCCCTCTTCTGCTATTTCCACTGTGAAAATATTTAATTTTAGTAGAATTTCAATTAAATACCGTGCTTTTGAAGACCTAACTTAATTCTCGCATACATATAAGATCCTAATAGAGACCTGTTGGAAGGGAGCTGTTTGCTAATTTGTCCCACAGAGCACTGTCCCACTGTCCTGAATTTTTCAACAGCTTTCGCTTGACTTCTGGTTAAAAAAAAAATTATTTTCAAAGTAAATGCTACTTCAAAAATATCTTGTGTTAAGGACTTAAGGAGTCACTATCATCACTATCTTAGCACATTAACCAGAAATCAACATCTTAGTAAAAACAGAAGACATCTTAGTAAATCTCGTAATGCTTAATATGAAATCAGACTGGAACATATCTTTTGCACATGGTATCCCAGTTTAGTGTTGACAGTATTCAGCCAAATCTTTAGAAAGAGCAAGCAGATTTTTAACAGTCAAATTGGCTAATCTATCACATTAAGGCTCTCTTTGATACTTTCAATACAATATTTAAATCTTTCCTTTTTTCCCCACACTGTAACATCCTAATTCATGACCCAATGAAGATGTTTATTGTGATTGCCTGGATAACAGCATTTTTGAATTCCTGTTAAAAGGTACTTTGTTGTTGGGAAAAATTATATACCTAAATTGTGCTGTAGTTCTTACAACTAAACAATGTTGTCTAGTATCTGTTCACAAACACAGTGTTTTCTTTCCTAATTTCTAAACTGATAATGAACTGTCATGCTTTACCTGTGATTTCATCTCATAAAGTGTAGCATCCTCTGGAGTTAATTGAAGTGCTTCATCCCACTTGAGAATAGCCTCTCGGTACCTGCAATTAAAACAACATTACATTGTCACTATATTTAAAGACACTGGATATTTCTGTTTATGTCCTCACATTGTCCTAAATAAATTCCATAGCATATGATTCGTATTAATTATTCTTCTAACTATTTCCCCATATAACATACTGAACTGCTTTCAGGAACTAGGTATTTGTTGTTTTGACCAAGTGGATGCTAAGTACTACAGCTGGCCTCAAGTGAACTTACACATCAACATAGGAAACCTGTGCCAAAGCTTAATGACTTAAAATTAGAAATCTTAAACTGAGTTTAACTCCCCTCACTGTCAAAATCATCCTTAGGCAGGCAAAAAGAAATATATTCTTTGATACAATCACCATTTAAAACTTCCTTTCTGCACCATAAGACACTGTAAGAATCTAAAGACATCCAAGTAACTTTGGTACAGAAATAGAAGAAGTTGAAAGTAAACAGCAATACTGAAATCACTCAACTTTTTGAAAGCATACACTAGCTGCATATGTTGACCTTTCCAAGAAAACAAACAAAACAGAAGAGTTGAGCAAAATCAATAAAAAGCAGCTCTCTATCTTGAACAATGAGGTAAAACTTGGACAAATGCATAGTGTGGTTTTGAACCACGTTGAAGAATTGTAACAGAATAGTGAGATGCAGTTACATAGGTGCAGTCTTTCAGCCCTAAAACTGGCATCAGATCAACATTAATGAGTCTGTGGAGTACCACATATTCTCTGAATCTGTTTCAAAATCCACATTTTTTACCTAGAACTGTGTACTAACTCCTGGATGTATAATAATTACACTGCAAAGGTATGAAAAATTTACTCTTGGCATATACACCTGCTGTAATTTCAATATAGTATAGATAAAGCTACAGTAATTTTCATGTGCACTTCATATGGAAGCATATTCCTCTACTCCCCATTCTTCCTTCCCATTCCTTTCCCCATTTTTCAATGCACTGTGTTGTGTTACACCTCCAAGTTTACCAGAGCAATCACAAGAAGACTTTAGAAAGTTCTGAACTAATCTGGAATAGAAAAGTAAGACTGGAAAAACAATGCAACTGAAGTCAAACTCTCCTTACGATTCAGATTTTATTAGTTTGCAAATTACACTGATAAGTATGATTTTTGAGTCCTAAGCAAAGAATGTTTTAAAAAATTTTCAAACTTCCTCATAATTCAGCCACCAGCTGTGCATTTTGTCATCTCAGCTCATTCTCCATGGGCAGGTGTTCTCCCTAAAGAAAACATCATGACACTTTCTACATATGCCAGTAGAAACTTTAAGCTGTTAGTTAGTTGGCAGGGACTACTTTCTAAGTAATTATAATTTTGTTCAAGACCTACCGCAGACCTTGCACAATAAAGCCTACATGAATAAGGGAAGTCCCCAGCTCAGTTAAGTGGTGTCCTGGCCATGCAGAAAGGTGCAACACTACAAGTGTAGCAAAAAAAAATTTAGTAAAAAAAGATTTTGGAAAACAAAGCAAATACAGTAGTAACATCAGCAACCAGACAGGAATGAACAGGACTGGCATTCTGCAAGTAGACAGATATCAAGACAAAAAGTTGCATTTCAGGAATTATCATTTTCACTTCTATGAAGAGACCATCATTGCTCAAAGTGTCAATCTGATTGGGATAAAATTCTGAATGGGATAAAAATCTGAATGGGATAAAAATGGGATAGCAAGAACACGGCACCTCTGAAGGAAGCGCCAAATATAAGCTAATGTTCCCCCCAAACCTCCTAGGTTTTGCTGCCAATTTGTCAACAGTCTGACAACAGAATAAAGATGGACAAGGTAAAAGAAGTTGTCCATTAACAGAAACATTGCTACATGTGTTCTGTGAGTGAATAGTAAGTTACTTAAGTCTGCCTGTGATCCTCAGAAAATGTGATCCCAGAGAAGGGACAACAGAATGCCAGAGTCATTTTCCAGACTGAGAAGACAATGCCAGAGGGTTGGCGAAGGAAATGTTTTCTGCAGGTACATGCTGAACTGCCTGCAAAAAGGACTGAACTGCTGACTACCAGTCTGCAGTGTGGAGATACTCACATAGTGGTGAAATAGTCATCTTTTCAGTGTATGTATTTGCAGAGAAAAGTCAGATAAAATGTGACTGTTCCATTCTTTTAAATACTTGGAAAAAAAAAAGATGGTTCCATTGCTGTTCCAGGACAAACTAAGGTCCTTACTGAGAGAACTGAGCCATATTGTTTTCTCTAGTAATGTAAATTTAGGGAAAAGTCATTTAATTAAACATAGTCCATTAATGAAAGAATTTTCTACCTCTTTCCTTTGAAGGAAAAGATTACATAATGTATTAAATATCAAATGATTGAAAAAGTTGCCCAGGGATATAAGATACAATTGTAAAGTCTAGGTTCCAGTAAATGTTTTATGAAAACCATAAACCTTGGCTGAAATAAGAAGTGGGCTAACTCAGGAGTAGTGTCATAAAATAATTTATAAAACAGATCATTTTACTGGTTCTCAGTACACTTTTTTGAGCTAAACTGTACAGGACCTTTACCACTACAAGAAGGGAGAACTAGTTTTGAAAAGGAAAATTTCAATATAAACATGACATCTGCTTTGGGTTTAATTAATACATATTTAATGGGCATTCAATTTGCTATTCCCATTTCTTTTCTTAGAAATTAAACAAGCTCACATACAGTTGCGTGACTAGCAGATCATAAGCTTGTCTGCATCAGCTGAGCTACAAAATCTGCCATGGCACTGCTGGAAAACTGAAGTAATGAATTTTAGCTTAATGCTTCTCCACCAAGGTCAGCCAGAACTTCTTCCCGTATGTCTGATATGGAGAGACAGCACACATGTTCTGAACACATCAGGATCACAGGATCACAGAATCACCGAATATGCCAAGTTGGAAGTGACTCACAAGATCATCAAGTCCACCTCCTGGCCCTGCACAGGACCATCCCCAAGAGCCACACCATGTGCCTGAGAGCATCATCCAAACGCTTCTTGAAGTCTGTCAGGCTTGGTGATGTGACCACTTCCCTGGGGAGCCTGTTCAGTGCCCAACCACCCTCTGGGGAAGAACCTTTTCCTGATATCCAACCTAAACCTTCCCTGACACAATTTCAGACCATTCCCTCATGTCCTGTCACTGGTCACCACAGAGAAGAGATCAGTCCCTGCCCCTCCTATTCCCCTCAAGGGAAGTTGTAACTGCAATGAGGTCTCCCCTCAGTCTCCTCCAGGATGAACACACCAAGTGCCTTCAGCCCCTACTTATTTGGCTTCCCCTCCAGGCCTTTCACGATCTTTGCTGCACCCTCCTTTGGATGTTCTCTAATGGCTTAATATCTTCCTTATATTGCGGTGCCCAAAACTACACACAATATCCAAGCTGAGG
>JAWWEW010000088.1:58735604-58750680 GCA_035583185.1 Anabacerthia variegaticeps | reverse complement strand
GGGCCTCCCTGCCTTCGAAGGAGTGAACAGCTCCTCCCAGTTTTGCATCACCTGCAAACATACTTAGTATCCCTTCCAGTCCTGCATCCAAGTCATTTATGAAGATGTTGAAGAGCACAGGGCCTAAGAAGGATCCCTGTGGGATCCCATTAGTGACAGGTCACCTGTCTGATGTCCCCCTACTAACCCATGAGCCAGCTGGCCACCCACCACATGATGTTTTTATCCAGCTGTGTGTGTGAGTACAGTAGTATATGTCTTGACCAAAAAATTTAGTTATAATCAGACTTTAATTAGTATTTTCTTTTTTTTATTGCAAAGCCATAAAAATGAATAAATTATTGACAAATGGATACATTTGGAATGGCTTCATCATAGAAGACTTGATGGATCTTGACAATTTTTATTGAACAGCACGTGAAATCCCAGAGCTCCTCTAAAGCACTGAAACTGCTCTCTTCAGACGTGCTACTGACCATCTGGGAGCTACAGAAACTTGGCATGTTTTTCTACAGCTTGCTAAAGTTTTGAAACAAACATCTCTTGCTTACACTTCACTTTTTCAACACCACTTCTGGGAAAACAGGATCTCTCACACTCTTGACAAAATAATTTAAAAAATTCCCATTTCCAAAGAAAAAATATTTAATTTGAGGCTTCTGAGTAAAAAACCCAACACTCAAAAGTTACACAGAGATCGATTTTTGAATCATATATACATAATGCTAGAAAGTATCACTGCAGCTCACAAAGGATATAGAGTCCTATAGTTTTACTCTGACAGGCTTGCCACAGCTGATGCTTCAGGAACAGAGAGACAGGACATGGTCTGAGTGACACTGAAAATATCTGCAGATGTACTGAAAAAGAGGAGATAGTATCAAATTCAGACAAAATGAGACATATCTGCAGGAGAGAGGCAGAGTACAGGAGAACAGTGTCAGGAGAAGGCACAAGGAAATGTAACTCCTGGGATTTCTTGGAGACATGGTCAGATACTCCTACAAGAAGATGTTCCAGGAGAATGAGAACACAGTTAGACAGAGCTAAGAAAGGGAAGGTAAATTTTAAAAAGAATATCCCTAATTGTCAAACACTCGTATCATAGAGGATGAACATGGAAGACCTGTGGCCACCAGCAACACCAATTAGAACAATTTTAACCTAATGCAGAGTCAAGTCCAGAATTTGTTGGAAGCTGGAGAAAAAAAAAACACTAGTCAGTAATTACACAGAGAAATTAAGAGAGGTATAAAGAGAAATGAAAACTAAGTAGAAGTTGATTACAGGAATAAATTCCCCTTTTTAAGCTGGGAGACAATGCAGGGCTAGTCTGTGGGAGAAAAAAATTCGAAGAACAGGTGAATGAGGAAACTAAAAAGAATAAAGGAGAATGAAGATAACAAGGCTTTTTTGTGTTTAGCAACTTCAGATTTTTCTAAGCCAACTAGGTTTTCAAAGAAAAACACTTCTGCTGCTGTGGGTGGGAAGGGAAGTGTACAGCACTTTGTAATAACATCTAAAGAACAGTGCAGAAACAGGCAAAAGGAAGTTGTTTGCTTAAACATGCACAGAAAATTCTTGTCCATAGTTAGCGCCATATAGCACATTTAACCTCCCTGGCAACCACCATAAGATTGGCACATCTTACGGTTGTGCTTCATGTGTTTAAAATGTTCTTTTGAAGTCACAGCAACTTTCCATCTTCTAGTCAGACAATTCTGCTGCTATTGATGAATCATCACTACTGCAGCTGTAAAGCACAGCTATTTTGTGGTAAAGTGTCATAAGTCACTTCTGACTATGCATGGAGAAAACGCCTTTACTATGTCCTAAAACTTTCAAAAAAATGTTTTAATTTAACAGGCTCATTTAGGTGTGACAACACCAACCTGCACCAGTAGAGAGATACACGGCAATTCTTCAATAGCACCTGATCATATGTATGGTCTTATCCCACAGCAGAGACAAACACAAACTCGCTGCAACTGCCTTTTGAGTAAGTAAGCTATCCTGAATTGACAACAGAGAAAAACAGCATGCACATAGCTAATGTACATCATTTCCAAAGCATAGGTATTCAGAGTTACTATTCTTGCACATGTTAGACCACTCAGGACCAGGTCACTGACACCTGGGCACTAATAATGTATATAGTGAAAATAAGTCTGGTTTGTACAGCTCAATCTTTACCTATGCAGCAAACACAAAGTTCTCTTACATGTAAATCAGCTAATATCACAGAATTAAATGGCTACATAAATATTTCAAAGAGACTTATCTCTCTTAATAACTTTCAGAAAACATGGGAAGTATCATTTCATCATAGGCCAAAAGCAATTACCACCTATCATCATACTGAAATACAAGATCAAGTTTTTAACATAAATTCCATTCACCAGTTTCCTGATTTTCAGTCCATCCACACATGTAAGTATGGGTACTTTTTATCATTACACCTATTAGGCAAATGCAGTTTTGAAACTACTTTTGTCAAAGTATGAAATGCAATATCGGAGAAAGATAAAGATACTCACACTAAAAAGCAAATACCCAAAGGCAAAAGCCACGGAACCAGGATTCTGATACCATCTCTGACAAACGTTCTCTCTCACACAGGAGTAACACTCAATAGCCTCACATAAAATATGAAAAAGTAGTCTCAAAAAAATAACACTCACTACTATATCACAGCTATCTTTTTGAGACCTGGGAATGGAATATACTGCAGTAAATAATTTTAGCAACAAATTACAGAAGAAATCTAGAGTAAGCACAGCCACAGACCTGACAGTCTGCCGTAACTTGTCTTTTGCAAACACATTTTATATTGAATTGTGAGCTGAGGGCTCTGCCGCTGCTGCCTTTGACTGATTATTTCCCATTCCTTACAATCCAGTCAATCACTGATTTGTGGTCCACCCCACTCACATAATTAATTTATCTGTAAGGAGATAAGAAAATTTACAACACAAAGGCAACACATCCAGGGGCTAATCCAATCTCTTGGAGCTAACCGAAGACCCCTTTTTTCCCTGTGCCCTGCACACTGAGCCATCCTTGTGTGCAATTTTAGGGCCTTCTGCTCAAAGGAGGCTTTGGAAAGCACATATGTATGTGCCAATGCTACAGTTTATTTTTCAAACGTGACATCATTACTTCAGCTCTGACTGAAGAGAATTATAAAGCTGGTCAACAAGCAAGTTTAAAGCACGCATTCTTCCTATTAAAAAAACTTTATATTCAGGGAAAAAAATACCTGTTTTTCTTAAATACATAGTAGAACAATAATTTTTCTATTTAAAAAACAGACTTGTTGACACAAAACAAATAACTCTGCCATACTAGAGTGCTTCAGAACCGAAATTGTCAAGGCATTACAGACCACTGACAAATATGCTCACACAAAAGAACATTTAGTTTTGAGAACATTCAAAAGAATAAATACAAATTGCATTTAGATAATTTAAAAAAATCCAATTTCAAATGTTTCTATGTTCAGCATTAACACCAGATTAGACCACAACTGGTAAAAGAGATGACACATAACAGTCCCTCTGCAGGGTCTAGAAGCTGCTTTCCAACCATCTATAAACATGTGGAGCACTTTGTTCAATACCAGGCTTGTAATTTAACATAATATAACTAAAATTGGGTATTACTTCTCATTTTACAGGTGAGAGCTCTGTAGGAAGCCAAAATAAACACTGACAAACAGGAGCAACATGGAAATTCACATTAAGAAGATGAATACAAGTTTTATTACACCTCAACGTGCCATTTCATTATTTAAGCAGTAAGAAGAGAATTGTTTTAGTAAAATCAATTCACTATTTTAGTATCCTAAACAGAAACTGCAAACTAATATAAATCAAGTATCAGATATTGCAATAGCTATAATATTTTAAATATTCAGAGAAGTAATGCATTTTTATTGCTGAAATGAAGTTTCAAATACAAAGCTTTGGTTCCTCAAAATAGTTTCAACAGCAGTTCCTCTGAAAGAACAGGAAGGAAAATGTAGAAGAAAAATAGTTTGAAGCAATATTCTGGTCTTGAGAATTATTTGATCAGACACCCTTTAGACACGCAGTAATAGAGCTAGAATGATGGGTATCATCTGTTTTGTTCTTAGCTGAGCAGCATTTATTCCTTTCAACCTTTTAATTATTTGTCTACAGACAGCTGACAGCTCTGTCTCCCTTACCTCATGATCCTAGTGGTTCTCAGAAATCAGACAGAAATTAAGGCACCAAATCAACAGCTGTCAACAGTATTAAAAAAAAAAATCTGGAATTTAAATATCAGCATTCCTCTATCTTTCTCAAAATTACTTATTGTCAAAATATGATGCTCAAGGATAGGATATTAACATGACAAAACATTTGGGGAGAGATAATACACAAAAAGCAAGAGTCTGCTCATGTACTATTCTGATCAGTTCCATTCCACCTAGTTGACATGCTCTTGTTATCTGTATCAAATAATGTAATTTCCCTCTATTTTCTTTCCCTCTGTTACCTCTGGCCTCTTTACAATGTTTACTGATGTCAACATCACAGAACAATAATGACAAAAGTTACAGACAAAAACAGAAAGACGTAAAGAGAGGGGAAATGTACTTCTCTATGGTATTTTGATACTTAAAAGGCAATTTTATTTTTTTTCATGGTATTTCCAGTAAGTAGGCAGATAACCTAGAAAGATCCCACATAGCTAAAACTATTAGAAAGTACTGATGTCAAGTATTATACGTCAATAAAGTATTAATGTAAATAGTAGCCAGCAAAAGCCATGAAGTTTCTAGAAATAAGTGAAATATAGATGTGCAATAAACAGAACAATCTGTCTACCAGGACGTAATATACATATGACTGAACAGAAACTGGATATCACCATCTAAGGAACTAAGGAAACTTATCATACTTCTTAACCTCCAGACAATAATGCAACTCATCCACAAAAAAATCGCAAAAAGAGTGGGAACTCTCAGTACCAGCACTGCAGCAACAACCAGTGCTGAGCTTCAGCATCACTAGACAAAAATGCTCTGTGAAGGGTCAGGAGGGTCAAGTTTGTGCTCCAATTACCATGACAGAGCTAGTTATTCACTTACAATGCTGCTGTTCTTACTGATATGCAAACTTGCAGGAACCAATAGAGCAGACTGATGGTTTTTGTTGGCAGCATTACTTTGGACACTTGTAGCAATGCCCCCCCAAAAGGGAGTAACAGCAAGAACTGCCTGAACTGTTCCCTTCATTCTTCTTCCCATATCACAGCATGAGAAGCAAAATAAAACATTAAAGATTCAACAGAAGATGAAGATATGTTTTTAGCTACAATAACTACTAGACAGAAATACTTCAGTCATTTGTCCACAGTATCCCATGCTTCTGAATCCTAACTTCTAGACTTAATTCTTCCTCTTACTCTTATTTTATGACTCGAATCCTATGCTCTACACCTAGCAGGAAACACCTACGAAGAGTGTTTCGAATTCTGGAAGGAATACCCATATATTTACAACACACTTTCAGAAAAGCAAACAAGGCAACAGACACAAGTTTGCTGTGATAATGCACATGGCTGTAAAACATCTGTGAACTGGAAGATTTCCTCTGGAGGAAAAACCAAAAAAGGAACCCAAAGCCTGACAGCTTCAGTGTTGCATTCTGGAGAAAGAATCCCTCTCTCACTTATAAAAATATGCCCTTTAACATATATTCTTTACTACCTTTTCTCTTTAAACAGTAGGTTGATGACACTGACAAGATAAACACAACTAAGTCTGACTTTAAAAAGCCTTATATCTCTACAATTCCTTTTCCTGGATTTAACGAAAGCTACCATCTACAAACTAACAGCACCAATGGATTTTCTTTAGACTGAGAAATATACTCACCTTGGTAAGTTTTTTCCAGTTTTGCTCAATATTTAAGATTTTTCTCTCTCAACTTAATTTATTATCAAAATATGATGACCAAAACCAAGTAACTTTGACAACCTCACAATCAGTTAAACTGTATTAAAAAATCAATAAATTAGACCAAAAAAGAGAGGCAGGTTACAGATTTTTCATACTTACAAAATGCTCAGAGTAATTGCTTATACCAGTAATTTGCATAACACTTTCTTAGGTTTTATTACAGTGATATTCTGTAAATTAATTATAAGATTTTAATATTTACTATTCTAATTTTATATCAACTTCTTTCATTATGCATTTCAACAACACTTCTAAATTTTTATCCAGCATTGTTTGGAATTCCTTTCTTACTTTTGAATATCACAAAAGAAATCAGCTACTAAAATAAGCAATTTTTTTTGAAACCTCGTTCATTCAATTCCACCCACAATACAGAAGTACTGGAATTCCACCACATTTCTGAAAGGCAAATACAAATGTCTTCAAATGACTTTGCAACTTTCTACTAAGTCAGTTCTCAGAAGTTGTTCTACACCAAGTTATGGCCTGTCCAAATACTAGTTTGTTTTAAAACAGCAAGCACCAACCAGAAAGAGATTATTTCTCAGCTCTGATTCTTCTCCAGCCCAGTGACAAATTGGTGCTTTGATTGGCTCCCCATCCCACAGTAAAACAAAAAAAAGAACCATTGCAAAGTGGTGGACATGAAAGGGCAGGAGACTTGGGCCACACTGACCCCAACTCAAACCAGCTTAACCAGTGATGGAACTGCAACCTTGGACTAGATATTTGACTTGCAAACCACCAAAGCTATGCAGTATGTGCACCAGCCCTTCCTGCAGACAACTGTCTACAAAATTACTGCATCATTAACTCCCATGTAAATAAATCAACAGGACAAAAAAGCAATAAAGATAGGCAAGAGGCACAATAAATTAAGTTCATATAAATTTGATGACCCTATAATACAAATTTAATAATATATAAATACTAAAATACATTGTTTTATATAACATAAATTTGATTACCGTACAGAACCCTCCCAAGCCATTATTCTTGTGGCAGTGCATTACATTATAAGTCAATTTTTTAACACTCATCACTCCTATACAACCAAATATTTCCACAATGTAATGTGAGAACCTACCACTCTCAATTTTCCCTATCTGAACTAACCTTTCATAAAACCCAGCCAAACAAGATGTTGCTCCTAGAGAGTTTTTATTCTGAGTCTTTACTGCCAAGTAGCCTTTTCAGTTTAAGGATACTTCCACAATATGCAACTAGATGTGGAGGACACCATTTAGGGAACTAGCAAACAAGCTGACACATATGCAGAAACCAAGACCTTGGTAACAAAATACATGGCCATATCCTACTTCCTTAGAAAACTCCTGAACCAAATGCTGATGGGCAATTATAATCCTTTAAATTCAGTACATTTTAATTTTAGAAGATACGGACAACAGATACACATCATATTCAATAAGGATTAGGCAAGGGATACAGAATTACTGTTTCAAAATTAAATTCCATGAACCACAAAGACAGTTAAAGACAGTGGAGAGGAATATTATCTTTGTCAGCAACAATAACTAGAATTTAAGAACAACTGGACAAAAGATATTAAATTAGGAAACCACTTAATTTTTTCCCTGCAGCTTCCCCTATGAAGGGAAATAACATTATGAAAAAATAATTTCTAAATTCAAAGGTTTTATTATTCAAGTAAAAGCAAATAGATGTATTTAACAGTAGATCTGGACAATAAACAAAGCCACAAAAACAGTAACTTTAAAAAAAATTATATTTGATCATATTTTACAGTATCCATGTTGCAATACATGATGTTACTAATACACTAATACAGGAAATCCTGTGAAGGATGTGGAAAAGGCCCCAGGTTGCAATTCTCTGTTAAAACATCTTACATTGTTAACGTAAATTAGTAGGTTTTGCTAAGTGATATTATACCAGGTATATAAAAAATAGAATTGCTTACATTTAAAAGCTGCACTATTAGATTGTCTAACGTAAGTTATAAGTAAAATCTCTTCACACAAGTCAGAAACATGTCCTTTAATCTACTAGACAGACTTTTGCATTCAAGTATTTATATGAAACTCTAGCTGCCAGTACAGACCTGCTAGCAGAGATTGGGTTTTGCAGGATGGCAAAAGCGTTGGTTATACAGTCACCATGTCTACTGTTTTAAAAGACAATCTTTGTCTTCAGACAGTAATATGCAGCAACAGAAGAGGAATGAAGATAGTTTCAGAATTCAATCCAACTGTGAGACAAACTCACAGTGAAACACTTCAACACAATACTTAGAGGAAACAAAAATGCACCATCTGCACTCTGATATATAAACCCATTGTCCCTCACACACAACAAAAGGCTGTAAATGTTGATGTAGGAAAATATCTCAAAGACTGGTGGTATACACACATCAGATTCAAAGAAAATCTCAGACTCTCAGAAGAATTAAGAAAAAAAGGTAGAAATAATGACTCTACTTTTGTATAATTTTACAAGGCAAGAAAGATGCTAGCACATGACCTATCATATATTTTAATTTTTCAAGCACAGCTATGATGAGTGACAAAAACTAAAGTATGAGGGAAGATTTTAAGTAAACAGACACATTTTCAGAGACATAATTAAAAAAAAACACTACATAGCTGATGTCCAGTGAATAAAACAGCTTTTCACTTATAAAAATTTGTAATTTGTATTTCATGCATAGAAGGAAGAGACCCTCTAAACTTAAATCCAAAGACAAGGAACACAAATTATCTTTCATCTCCAATCAAGTACTGGCAGTTCAGCTCAATTCCCCTCACCTAAGTTTAGGTCCCACACCTGAAGTGTTTGCAGGAGCACTTCAGACACCCTGTAGGCTCAGAGGCTGTCTCTGCACCAGGACACTCACAGTTTCAGGGAACAATTCCTGGACACTGGCACCTGAGCAGCATTGCTCCCAGCTTCAGGGTGGTCTTTGGCACGGCTGTGGCTAACTCTCTCACAATTTGTCCACAGCCACCCAGTTCAGGAAGGCAAAAGCACCACAAAATGGTCCTGGTACATGTACAAAGTACCCACAGGGTTAAGAGCAAACAACAGGAACCTCCAAATTGCAATTTAAGGTCTTATGTAAGAAGAATTATGTCAATACCTCTTTCTCCTTTCATTGTCAAGAGACCTTGAATGAATAATGATTCATAGCTTGGCTGACTACAGTAACTGCCTCAAGTTATACAGGATGATCCATAGCCATCAATTAAATCATACTTTCTCTTAAGGAAAGTACAAATATATGTGTATGTACATATATAAATGATTCCACAGTCTACAGCTGTTCTATGAATATTCCTTCTGCTTCTATTTACAAATACACACCTACAGAAATATACATGTGTTCAAATACAGATGGATTGTACCGTATTTTAACATCTTCAAGGAACAATCATTCTAACAAAAAGATAGTCTCAAAATTTTTTGAACTCTGTATACAGTTTAAATAATCTACAATTATTGCACACACTCTCAGAGAAATCTGCACCAAATTAGTAACAATTTCATAACTGAACTCCTGCTTTGCCAAATAATAACCAGCTGTTGGAAAATAATGTTTCCCAGAACAAAAAAAGCTAATCTGAAGATAAATTACAACCAATTACAACCTAAACAAGAAGAGGTACTTTAACAGTCTGCAAAGAACTTTCTCCTCAATGAGAGGAGATGCATTAGCAGGAAGCAACAACTCTATCAAGTAAGCGACAAAAATCAATAGAGCCATCAATAAAAATTGACTTAGACAAAAATTAATGTATTACTTCACACAGCAGTTTACAGGAGGGTGTTAAAACACTGCAATCCACTCTCTGCACTTTTTTTTATTCTGTAGAAAGGTTACGAGGCCTGAAAAACAATCTGTATGTTCTGACTAACAAAAGAGAAGCTGTAACATGCTTTTCCAAAAAAAAAAAAAAAGGTACAAAGTCCATACTTGTTCAGCCTTTTCTGTTACAGCTCACGTGTTCTGCACTCAGACTTCCCGTCTGCTCACCCTGAGTCTCTTTAGTGAGCATATTATGCATAAGGCATTCTCAAGGAATCATAACAGAAAGGAAGTTTTATACACACACAAACTAGTAATGCTAAACACTGAAAAGCATTAAAAAGTGATCAGTTATTTTGACTAGAACTCATAATAATTTTAATCAAGCCCCTACTTGCACTGTACAATTTCATCTACAGTCTGAAACATACTTATTCTCTGCACTTTTGCATGATTGACCCTAGAAAACTCTCAACATAATCAAAAATAATTACTAAAAAAACTTCATTTTGTTTGCAGAATGCTGGTATTGGTAATTCCCTCTGAAAGATGTAAGCATTACATTTATCTGCTAATTATACATGGCACGCAAATTACATCTGGACTGATACCAGTTATTTTGAGCCTATAAGGAACAGCAGGAGTGAGCAGTTAGTATGTTCTCCTAGTTTCATCATGAGCATTTTCCAACGATTTCACCTACACTTAATCATAACAATCAAAACTCTGTAGGGCTTTCAGATTACTCTTATGGAAGAGTCAACATTCCAAATACACTATAGGAGAAACCCAACAGAATTTTAGACTTTACTCTAGGAGCTGGAAATAAGAGTTTGTGACTCCCAGATTATCTACTGAATCAATCCTTTTAATTTTCTAACTTCTCAAAATACAACTTTGCTTTAAAACAGGTCAGTTAACTGACAGAGATGGTAAGAAGGAAGAGCAGACTGCCCAGTGTTCTGAATTTCTTTGTTTCTGTAGTTTTAATGGGATATATTACAAAACAGCCAAGGCTGGAATGAGCCTCTAGAGACCACCTAGTCCAATCACCCTGCTCACAACAGGGTCATCTAAAAGAGGTTGCTCAGGTTATGCACCAGTGGGTTGAGTATCAACAAGGATGGAAAATCCACATCATTCCCTGATCAATCTGTCATTAGCCTGGCCAACCCTAACTGCACCTTTGCTAATCAATGCCAGCTACTCCAAATAACCTTCTTGTACTTACCATGTTTCAAAATGGCTTCCAGAATTATTTGTTCACATAGATAGATTTGAGGCTAATAGGCCTAAAAGTTCCTGAATCCGCCTTCTCACCTCTCAGGAAAGGAGTGATGTTTGCTTTCTAGCAGCTCCAGGAACCATGTCCAGCTGTCATGACCTTCCAAATGCAGTTGTTACGATGACATCAACTAGCTCCCCCAGCACTTCAGGATGCACCCTATCAGGTCCCATGAACTTCTATACATCAGTTTTATCTAAACATTTCATAATCTGACTCACCTCCACCCAGAGTAAGTCCTCCTTGCACCACCTTCCCTCAAGTCTCATGGGCCTGGGGTTCCTGAAGGCAAGTCTGATCAGTAAAGGCACAAAGAAGACAGTGATTACCTCTACCTGCTCTGCATCCTTTGTCACTAGATTCCCTACCCTGTTCAGCAGAGGACCAACACTTTTTGTTTTCCTTCTGCTACTGATACACCTAAAGTTCTTCTTTTGCTCTTCAATACCTGCCCAGGTTCACCTCCAGCTGGGCTTTGGCTTTCCTAACCCCATTCTTGCATATTCAGACTGAGTCTCTGTGGTCTTCCTGGGTCACACAACTGTGTTCCCACCTCTCATGCATTTCCATTTTATGTTTGGATTTTTTCAGGGGCTTCATGTGCATCCATGCAGGACTTTTTTTCCCCTTTTCTAGATTTCTTCTTCATCAGGACGAACAATTCTTGAGTTTAGAGGACATAATTTGAAACAAATGCCACCAGCTCTCCTGGATCCCTCTTCTCTCTATCATACCCCACTTTTCTTAGGTTACTCCATAACATAACTTGACCTATTGAGGAGCTGAAATGTTTCTGCCAAAGGCAGCTTTTGGATCTTCTGGGAAACCTCTTTATTAACTCTACATTACATAAGTAATATCAGTTTCTTTCACTGAAAATAGAAAGGCAATTTCAACATAGTATCTTTATTAATGATCTGGACAAGGGGATTGAGTCTAATATTAGCAAATTTGGAAGGGCAGTGTTGATCTGCTGGAGGGCAGGAGGGCTCTGCAGAGAGACCTGGACAGGCTGGAGAGTTGAGCTGATTCCAAGGGGATGAAGTTCAGCCAGGCCAAGTGCCGGGTCCTGCACTTTGGCCACAACACCCCCCTGCAGCACCACAGGCTGGACAGAGTGGCTGGAGAGCAGCCAGGCAGAAAGGGACCTGGGGGTCTGGATTGACAGGGAACTGAACAGGAGCAGCAGTGTGGCCAGATGGGCAGGAAGGGCAATGGCATCCTGGCCTGGATCAGAAATAGTGTGGACAGCAGGACCAGGGAAGTGATTCTTCTCCTGTGCTTGGCACTGGTGAGGCTGCACCTCGAGTCCTGTGTCCAATTCTGGGCCCTTCAGTTCAGGAAGGATATTGAGGTGATGGAGCGGGTCCAGAGAAGGGCAATGAGGCCGATGAAGGAACTTGAACACAAGTCCTATGAGGAGAGGCTGAGGGAGCTGGTGTTGTTTAGCCTGAGAAAGAGGAGGCTCAGGGGAGACCTCATCACTCTCTACAACTACCTGAAAGGAGAGTGTAGCTAAGTGGGGGTTGGTCTCTTCTCCCAGGCAACCAGCAATAGGACAAGAGGACATGTTCTGCCAGAGGGTGTTTAAGTTAGACATTAGGAAGAAATTCTTTACAGATAGAGGGTAATCAGGCATGGGAATGGGCTGCCCAGGAATGTGGTGGATTCTCCATCCCTGGAGGCTTTTAAGATGAGACTGGATGTGGCACTTAGTGCCATGGTCTAGTAACTGCAGTGGTAGTGGATCAAGAGTTGGACTTGATGATCTCAGAGGTCTTTTCCAGCCCATTCAATGATTCTATAAATTAATGTTTCTGATTTGTTTCAAAGAGTGTAATTCTTTTCTCTTCACAGGATACTGGTATCAGTGTCAGAAAAAGAGTCATAAAGATACTTAGGGATATCTGCATTGAACAACCAACCTTTCCCAAAATTACAGAAATGTGTGTGAAAATGATTCGGAGAGTCAATGATGAAGAAGGCATTAAGGTAGAGTGAAACATTCCCTTCTGAATTTTAATTCTCGTTATTTTAATGCTTCCATATTTGACCAAAAAAAGAATCAAAGTACTACATTGCTCCTTTGTAATATTTATGAGTTTTATGACTTTTTGAGAGGAGATAATTTAATTTCCTAAAGTTCTCTCTGACTTACTTCTCCTTCTTTTCTATCCTGTTTTCTTGAAGTTCTTACTGACATTGAAAATGTTTTAAAAAGTTACTTTCCACAGATTTTTTTTCTTCTTGCAAGTATTTTCCCTCATGCTTCTCTTTTCTAACAAGTGAAATTGGCATATAAAATTTATTTCTGCAAATAAAATACATTTTAAGTCAAAATTAGTTACTGGACATTAATATAAGCCAAATTTGTACATTTTGCTTATAAAATTTTACAGTGTTAATAATAAATAAAAGTAATTAAATATTAATCTATGATAATTTCATATTAGCTCTGAATATTCAATGAACCAATCATTCCCCCTAAAATATTACTTAAGTGCTCGTATTCTACCCTTTGTTCAGTGTATATACAGATGGGATCAAAGCTAAGATAATGTGTTAAATCACAAACTTGACAATGATTACATAGTTTAATTTGTCAAAATAATTTTAAAATTGTTGGGTAATTAGGAACAAACCTGTAATAATTTTATATCACACTTTCAGTAGGATTTGAAATCTGCAACTTTAAAGCTGCAGCCGACATTTTTACCACTTGAGATAGATTAGTGCCAAGTGTCTTTCTCAGAAGACTTTAATCAAAAAGCAGATGAACATCTAGATCCAAGGTGCTGCTAGGGAGAATGACCTTGCTGTCTCTCATCCTTCTCTTTATCTTTCTAACAATAGCAAAAAAAATGAGGCATTATCTTCAATGCATTTTTTACATTTTCATGAATGAAGAATCATTTTGGGATAATTTTGTTAACTTTAATTCTCTTGTCATTTGTTCTCCATTCAGAAATATTGGAAGGGAATATACTTGCTATGTTTGCGTAGAGGAACTTGGTTTCTCTGTCTTTCCTACCTTGTCACAGCTGTTTTGAAAACTAAAGGAAGCTACCATTGCTGCTACAGTTCTGCTGTAGAAATTATAATTATTTGTTCAGTTGTCAGCTTCTTGGGGTACTGAGGAATGCAAATTAATGCAGGAAAATGGTAACTCCATTTTCTGTAGCATCAGTTGTCATTGACTCATTTTGGTGAAGTTTGCCTAGAGGTCAGTGTAACTCCTGTAATAGTAGTTCTGTGTCTGTCTGAGATATTTCCTACAACAGTCTCACTTAGGTTTCAAAATTCATTATGAAATGGCATGGATCATCAATGAATCTATTGTATGGATCTATTAGAAATAATACTTGTGTGACAATACAAGTTTATTTATTTCTGCTAATATTTTCTTTTCTTCAGAAATTAGTAAATGAGACATTCCAGAAGCTCTGGTTTACTCCAACTCCACACCATGACAAAGAAGCAATGACAAGGAAAATACTAAACATCACTGATGTGGTATGTTAAACAGATTTAAATTATGTGCAAAATTCAATCATGTTTTTAGTGTCTTTGAAATAATATTGGTATTTTTTTTGAATACAGTAATTTATTGTCAGATGGTTTTCTCTTTATCTCCTGGCATGAAATGTATGCCAAAATTATTCATCTGATTGAACATGCTGTAGGGAACTTTAAATGCTTCACTTAATCTGCTGGCAGTGATAACTGTGACCACACTATAGTCAGGTTGTATGAAGTACTTGTTCAGTTAAAACACAACCAGCTTCTATTATATTTAACAATCTGCAGGAATTGCTGGTAGCAGTTTATAGTTAAACCTAACTGAATTGTCTCTTAAAGGAAAATTTCCCTCAAGCAGTTGATAACATGTATTGGGAACGATTTATAAGCTGTTTTAATAAATACAGGGTCATGTTCTCATTCAGGGTAAACTACTGTCTGCATAATTGTATCTTACTTTTTAGGAGCAGCAAATTAAATAGTATTTCTCTAAAACAGC
>JAWWEW010000088.1:58723424-58735504 GCA_035583185.1 Anabacerthia variegaticeps | reverse complement strand
ACAATAGTCTGCTCATAGAAATCACAGAATATCCAGAGTTGGAAGGCACCCACAGGGATCATCAAAGTCCAACTTCTGGTGCTGCTCAGGACAGCCCCAAGAATTGTCCTATGTGCCTGTTCCCAAAAGACTGTATGTATGTTTGTACATATTTAATTACTCCTTCTCATACCTCAAAAGAGCATACAAATGTGACACGTCTTCCACACGTCTGCCTTTTCTTGCTGTTCTGACAAGATCACTCATTCATAAGCCACCTTCAAAACTGTCCACATATCAAGTTTCTAGGTCAGGATCTCCTAAACCATGCTTTTCACAATAATAGATCCACTGTGACAATCAACATAGTGTAACACTTCTCTTTTCTGGTAGTCTCCTAATCTTTCTGCAAAAAGACCACAATATGCATGAGAAACTGTTGTCTTCATCACCGTTTTTCTTCTGTGTGTCCGTCCGTCTCGGTTCCCAAAGGTTCATGCACACACATTACAGCAGGTACAAATATTCCTCAAGCAGCTCCACTAAAGCTGAAAACTCACAGAGAGCCGCCACCACCCAAATAATTCATCCATGCCATTCCCAAGTTTGCTGATGGGCAAAGAAAGCAGGCTGACACCTAAGAAGCCTCTTCATTATTCCTTCCCCCAAAGAAGCACTGAGACGCATTTTACAAACAAAACAATCAGATCTCACTGATTCACAGAAACAGCCTTACTATACACGCAGAGACTAACAAAACCATGGTAAGGATTGTAACATTATTACTGCCTTTCCCTACCAGAAAAATAAACTAAACAGACCAACCCCACTATTTTAGCCAATAAAAATCACCTTTCATCAAAATAATTTTTGTTGTGCGCATAACATCAGTCTTTTTTCTGAAAGAAATGAAGTTGAATTTATTACTTTCCATTCTTTCATTTATTTAGCCTCTTGCTTCTTCACAAGACTGTTTTCTTTTAGTATCCCCTTCTATTCTCCACTCCACAAGTAACACCAATAAAGAACCAACCTTTGTTACTCTCTAGTGCTCACTCTATGCCTTTCTTCTGAGTTTCTTCAGTGAAAGAGATACTTTACTTAAATGCTACACAATTCAACTCAAATCTTTCCTTAACAGTTACTACACTTTGATATTTCAGGAAACAATCTGCCTTAAGTATTTCATTGTGTACATGAGTCTGCTCATGTTGTATGAAAGTATATTCAAGAAATATACCACGTAAACCTGAACAAAATTACAGCAAGCACTTTCCACCAGAGAGAATAAACATTCTTTTCAGTCTGCTTCTGTAATGGTACATCGATCATTCCACCTGCTTAAGTAATAAAAACCTCACATTGTGAAATTAGCCTCCAACCTATCTGATTTTTTTAAAAGAAAAATCTGTCTGAAAGTTATGTACCCCAAAAGCATCATATTCACCATCATTGCCTGAACTGTACAGAGTATGCTAGAGTAATTGATGAAAATTACAATTTTTAGTAAGAACTTCTTTTAAGCCTCAGATGCAAATGTTAACTTTTTTCCTATACCTGTTGTAAGACATTCACAGTTTCTCAGTAGTTGTTACAAGCATTTCTGACGAGACATTGTTCTCACCTAGCTTACAAGAAATGTATATACTGCCACTTATGGATGGGTTAAGCTTTTGTATTGTTTGCTAACTGGCAGGTAATGGAGAACTCGATTTCTAAGACCAACTGAAGATACTAAAAGCACCAAAAATTACCTGCTGCTCAGTATCTTCCTGCCCTAAACCACATCTACAACAGATCATTTGCTGCTGTTCATGAGATTTACTGCAGTTTACATACTTAAAAAAAAAAATAACCAAAAAAGAACACCGTAATCCATAAAGATATACAACATCCAAAGTAAACTACAAGGAAGCCATAGGTCGAACAGAAGGCAGAAATAAAAATCAATCCCTGTTTAATATATGTAAGTACATATATTAAATATATGTATATTTAATAATATATATATTATGTATTAAGTGATACCAGATTAGAATGAAAAAATTTAGAACTCTACATCCTGAAAAGGACAGAACAGATCTACTTTTCTGTAGACCGCTGTATGATTTCTTTCTGTTAAAACCAAAAGTGTTAATTGACTCTTATTTTGTATATCCTGTGTTTTTACCTATTAATATTAATGTAACCCAATTATGCAACTACTGCATTACACCCATTTATTAATACAACTGCAGCATGCTTAAAACTGATTTAGTTTAACATGCTTTTAAGTTAAACTCAACTTTAAAAGGCTGCAATTTTTTTCAGGAATTACGGGCCTCAGGAACACAGAAGGATGGACAGAATTCAATTGCTGACTTCCTGAACTGTGTCACTTTTTGAGTGAACAGTCAAAAGAGGAAACTGTATTTAAATATTTGAGAATAGGCATTTTCTCAAACAGATTTTGTATTTACTCATTTAAAAAAAAAAAAAAATCAGACCAGACCACAGGCACAGTATGTTTATTATCATTTAGAAACTTGCCTGCTTTAAACTTTTAAGTTTTTCTCTGCTCCATATTGTCCAGGGAACCCTGTTTCAGGATGGAATGTCTTAACACGAGAAGTTTAGCATCGCAGGAGCACATACTGACATTATGGTAATGTTTCTACCAGGAAAACAATGTTACCTCTGATCTGGGACAATAATGCGGAGATGCTCTTACAAGCATTTCACAGGATACAAATTCAGATGTCAAGCATTCTGAAGATTCTAAGGGGACTACTCTTGGAACTGTTTTTCGCCCTCCAGAGGAGATTTGACCAAATTGTGTCATTAATATGTAATTTATAGTCCACCTTCCCCTCTTCTAACACTCCTCTACTGAAAGGGTACTCACTGCTTGAAGCATAATAGGATAATGGAACCACCTTTGCAATATCCTTCCAGACCTGCCAAGCTCTGAAGACTCAGCACTGCTACCAGCAGAGGTGCAGAGCTGAACCTGGCTCTCCAAAAGCAGATTAACAGCGCATTAGCTGCTCTGCAGTGCCCGCCGGGGCACTGTATGCATTCAGAGCAGGCTTACCCTCAATAACAGAAAAGACAGATTTTCAAGAGTAGCTAAAGCATTACTTACGGTATGGCTTATCTCAGTGCGTCTTATTTACCCTTTCAACTTCCAGATCCAACCAGTTTCTCATCTCTCACATTCTTTTTTTTGTTTGTTTGTTATGAGAACACACAAAAATAAGATGGAACACAAACTTCGCTTCACAGACCACACCACCACCAAAGACAACAACCTATTTAATACCACACAGTAAAGGCAGAATGAAAGAAATTACCACTTTTTAAAATATGAAAAATACGAATGCAGGTAATAATAAACTACCTACTGTTTATAAAAATACGAATGCAGGCAATAATAAACTACCTGTTTAGTTATTATTCAGTAAAAAGTAAGAGAGCATCGGTACCTCCTATTTTCAGCCAGATCTGCACCTTCATCCTTGAGCTCCTTACTTTTCCTTGCACAGTCTTCTAAGAGAATTTCCTTTCTTCTCTTAGCTGCATGCACCCAGTTAGCATCATCATCGTCAGCCACATCCTTCTCATCCGCAGCTTCTGCTTCGAACTGCTGAGAAGTGGCTTTTGAAACCTTCTCGCCGATCTTTCTCTTCCACCCAAAGGAAGCCATGTGGAGAACTGGGGTAGAAAAGGCAAAGCACTGTCCGTAGGAGGGAATGGAGCGCTGGGTCCGGAGCAGAGCCCGCCGCGGCCGCACCTGCGGCTGCCGGAGCCGGGAAGCGGAAAGGCAGGGAGGGCGGCAGGAAGGGAGGGAAGGGACCGGGCAGGGCCAGCCGGGAGGTGTAGTTCGGGGAGGGAGGATCGGCGCCGATCCCGGCCCCACCGAGGGGTGAGCGGGAACAGCGGCGGGGTGTGACACCGGGGACAGCGGGGACAGCGGCGGGGTGTGACACCGCCCCGGGGGTACGGGGACAGCGGGGACAGCGCAGCCTTTACGGGGCATTCCGCGTCCACCCCACATCCCTCCTCCGCACCAAGAGCGCTTACAGGATCTGGGGAACACGGGCAGTAGGACTGTGAGAAAAATCTCTTTCATTCAATTTAGTTAGGATACAAATACCTGTGAGATAAAAGTTTGGCAAAAGGAGAGTTATTATTTCAGCACGTGCTGGGTGCCCTGGCCACGGAGATCCAAAAAAGCAGGCCCCTACCCCAAAAATCATGCTTTTTATGTGCCCCCAGGGTCCTGCCTTGTTAGTAACATGAGAGTGGGCCTCTCCTGATTGAATTTGGCATGCCCCCTGTACAGGGAGACGGGGTCTCCTGGTCAGAATGACCACTCTCCTCTGCACACAAAGAGCTTGTCATGTCACAGGGTCAATTTCTCATTATCTGTTTTCATAATTCCCTATTCCCGAACACAAACTGTCCCCGGCACCAGTTCCAGACAGGACCTGGTACCTTACAACTTCCATGATACGCCTAAAGAAAATAATTCCTGAGTTAATGAACTATTTGCTTGTAATAAAACCATATTCTTTTATTTCCCACAGGACCGTGGTAGCTCACCTGGTGGGCTAGCCTCCAGCTGGGAATTTGGCAGTCTTGTCATGCTATGCTCCTTCTAAAATGGTAATTTGCTGCTGTTTTTAAATCAAGTGTAACAGTTCTTGTCCACTTATATAACACAAACAACACTGGAAGACAGCACACACACAGCTCCAAACAAGATGGTTCAGTATTTTATGTTTACTTAGTTTTAAGTTTTAAAAGTTTAAAAAGTAACAGTTATAAACAAGCATTTTTGCCATTCAGCTTTGTCAAAAGAAGTTAACAGAGGAAGTAGGCACATCTTTGTTAGAGAACAAGACTTCGTATCTTACAACGGTAATCAACTGGTAAAATAAAATTTAGTTCAAAGTTTGTATTAAACACCCATATCAAGACAAACATGAAAGTTGGGGTTTTTTAATATTGCACAGCCAAGATGAATTTTTATCCATTACCTAGTGAATTATATTGCACATGGACAGTCACATTCATCCATGTTATTGAAAAAGTTACAATACAAAGGCAAGATAGTTCATTGTACCCCAACACGAGTAAGCTTGGGAATACAGAGTAACACACTTGACCAATCCGTGTATTTGCATAAGCTGCCTCCTTACCACCCTGCCAACTCTCTTAGTAAGTTTCATTTCCCAGCCTACTGGCAGCTTCTAGTGCAATGCTAAAGAAAGGTCTGCGGGATCAGTACGAACATGTGAAGAAAGCAGTTTCAACAGCAAGAGCTACAAAGCATAGGAAAGTCACACAAGAGGCAACTGGGTTCAACTAGGTTGTTAGTGCCCCTTTATACCCCTCCCACTCCCTATAAAAATCTTAGTTCAATCAGAAAACCTTTGGCCATCAAAACTGATCTACCATACCAATAAAAATTTACTTTATTCAAAACATATTGTGCACTTCTGCCAGAAACTTGCTTTAATCTCCAGATACCAAAACAGAGAAAAAAACATGGTTATCTTAATGCACAAGAGGGCCAAAAAGGTATATAAAAACTAAAAGCTATTTGCACCTTGACACCTTGCCTTACATTGTAACATTACAAGGAGCTGATAGAATTTATAAATAGTTTAACATATGTAAGTGATCCCAAACCAATTCCAGATGAGGAATTTCTACAATTTAAAAACCTGTGCGTTTGTAGTGTTTTTACAAGTGCAATATTTAATAATTTCAAAATAAAAGGACTACAAAAAGGAACACACTGATTTATTCAATACACCAGAACCAATTCTTAAAAGACTAAAAACAGGATTTTAGTGTAGGATTTGCAACTGGTCCCTCATGTTAACATCTGAATCTCAGGAGTTTAAACCCAAAACTTTATCATCCCCTTTGAGGCACAGTGATACAGCCAACCTCCCTACAGAGACCATGTGTGACACTTGAGGATAAAGAAATGAAGTTGTAACTTTTACCTACCTACTAGACAAACCTCACAATTGCCCAGTTCAGAACATAGTTACAGCAGTTTTGGGGCTTAAAGCAGCTTTATGTTTCTTCAGATTCTGTGCATGTTCAAAACATTAATTTCTGGATTGAAGCCAGCTGGCCAGGATTAAACTGTTCTTATATCTGTTGCTAGCAGTTTCCAATGAATAAAATCTTAGTCATTGGCAAGAATTTCCATCTATTTGAAGAGTCCAGGTTTCACTGTTCATATTAACACCTGGATTTCCAGTCTCTCCCTTGAAACTAAGCAGGTCATGAAGATTATTTTGAAGGGAATATTAATTCTTGAATACAATATTTTATGACTGTTTAATAAGTGCTAGATGAAAATGGAACTGTGGCTAACTATATCAAATTTACAAGAGGCTAATGGTGCAAGTCCTAGCTGCCATTTTAACATACAAGGTTCAGTTTTCTCCTGAAATGTTGCAAAAACCGTAAATGCAGAAAAAATTTTACTATGGGTAACCGCAATCTACTACTGAAAACTTTTTCAATATTTGCACTCAAATTGTCATGATTCGGTGTTCAATTGAAAAGTTAAGACTTTAATTCAGTTACATTAAATAGCAAAATTTGCTATTATGTTGGCCTGGGAAAAACTAAAAACCAATAACGTAGTTTTAACTGCAAAGCAAATACTATATAGTATATCCTAAGTTAACATGTGATAACCAGCTGTATCAAAGTATTAACATGTATGTTAAAAACTGTCAATTTCATATTCTGGAACACCATGAAACAGCCCTTAGGCTGTACTCTTAAACATTTCTAAGGAAAAGGATTTTTTCAGCCTGCAGCAGAAGTGGGGAGCTGCTATGCTGCTACCACACTAAGATATATGCACAGACCAGGGGGTTGCCTACAGTTCTCCACACTGCAACATTTTGGTTTAGCCCATGGGGTGCCAAGTCGTCCCAGTATTAAGTCTTTCGCCACTGTTGTGGATTCAACCATTCCATTCACTGCCCACAGAATTTCCCCCTCAGTGCATTACAGAGCACCTGCACACGTTTCCAACTGGCTGGATTTGCATGCAATTAATAAAATTTATTGTTAGAAGTAATACATTATAACATATCAAACTATTCTTTATCATTTACTGACCAGTAAGGGGGAAGAAACATAGCAGTTTTAACACATTACTGTTAGAAGATATTGATAGTTCTGACCAACTGAGTCACAACTGTAGAGGGTGACCAACAAGTCATACTTAGGTCACTGAACTAGTAAGTGTATATTTACCTACAGTGCATCCGATATATGTATTACGAGTGAAAAACCAAGGAGGTCCATCTAACTTAAATGTTATATGCAGCCTAATGTGAACTCAAGGTAAAAAGTTATAAACACTGCCCAAAGGGCATGTTATTTCCTGTACCTGTGTTATGCTATTGGGCAGCAGGCAATCAGAATTCACTCCAGCTTCAAAATAATATATGCTAACTGCCCATAGTAATTTTAATCCCCGTGCAAATTGCATTCTGTGGCTAGCTTTTTCAGCGCCTTAGTTAATTTAACTTGATTATAATTGGAAGCATTTGACTATGATTTAGGCATGCTTATTGCTATAAAAGAAATAAGCCCATCTTCAAAATTATTGTGCAAGGATTTTAATAAGATTTGCACACATCTCAAAAAACTCTATTGTATGACTCCCTGGTCTTGGAGTTACATCAGCTGTGGAAGATTCAAGCGAAGAGTTCACTGATGAGGTAAGGGACGTATCTGCAGATTTTCCTTGCACATCACCATCTGAATCTTTTTGACAAGATTTATAGTTGCTCACAGAACCTGATCTCTGTGGAGTTGCAGTCCCAGACTTCGCTTCAGTAATTTCATCTGGGGGTAAGAGAAGAGAGCAGGAAAATTGGGAATCAGTATTAAATCAGCTGTAGGAAAAGCAAGTACCTTTCCCTTCTCACACTTCTAAATCCCGTCTTTTAAAATCTTGATTAATATATAAACAGCTTTTGCAAACTACATATTTGATACAAAACAAAAGCTTAAATACACAGTAACACAAAAGTAAGCGTCCTTATGCTAATTATTTCTGCACTCGGAACTGTGCTCCAGAACCATTTACATCTAGTTTAGAGCAGCACTGACCATATTTTTCATTAATTGATTTCAGCAGCCAACACTTTAATTTATGTTAGTTACAACAAAAACAGAATGGCAAAAGTTTAATAACAATTCAAACACTGTAGATGTTTTCTGCTAGCATCTACTTTATTTTAGTTTTCTTTATATTTGGGTATTTATACATTGTTATTATTTTTATTTTTATGATAATTCATTAATGCATTATAATTGCTAGCATCTGCATTAATTTATGCACTTTTTGAAGTTTTTCACCATAGAATGTTGTACATTTGCACTGCAGCAGTTTCCATTTACTTTCAATATGAGGAGGAAATAGTTTCATCTTACTAGCAATGTTATGCTGAAGCAGCTCTATTCTTACTTTAAATCTGAACACTAACTTCACTCTAATCTGTCACCTGCAAAGTTATTTCAGTAGAAATTACTGAAAAGGCGATCTCTCCTCTTTACACAATGCTACTTTAAAGTACAAATTGTTAAGAAGAATAGAGAACAATTAACCATGGTGGAGAGAAAGCTTCACTATTGGAAGAAATATTGGGTTGTATTTCTTCAAGAATTGAAATCAGGACTGTAGCAGACTGTCCTCCCCCAGCTGCATGGCTCTAAGCAGTCATCCCCTCTCCGACAGGGATGGCATTTGTCGTATACTGTGGTAGGTTAGCACAAGGAAGTTACTGGTCCCCTGGATCAAGCCCACTGGATCTAAAAGTAACTATTATTAAACAAGAAAGAACAGTATGGCTAAATTGTATCAGATTAAACTGTTACCGGACATAGTCTTAGCAACCCTATGCTGTAATCCAGCCACACTCCAATAAATCCTTTTTCCATGCCATGTTTTCCTAGGCACATCATCTACACCACAGGCTGCAGGTAATTTTGCTTGAGTGTCCTATGCCCATAAACAAGCATTGTGGCCCAGTGTCTATTAGCTCCTTCATTCACTTCCAGGAAGACATCCAACCAGGATTTCAATCTCTGTTATTGTCACTCTACAAAATACAACTGCTACAGGTTAGACCAAAGGCTTTCAAATGCTTTAGTTACTGCAAGCATACAATTCCTGTCTCAGATTTTAGCTACTAGCATTGGTGTGTTGACTCTGCTTCGCAGCTGATACCTCAGCACAATGGGGAATAAAACTGAAAGGGCAAAAACTTGCTAAGGAAAAAAAAAAAAAAGTTGATGCAAAGGCAGCCACTTCCACCTCTCCAAAGCAGACTGATTCCCAGCCAGTTCCAAGGTTACCAACTCCAACACCCAGCCCCTCATTTTCCTTGCTAAGTATAACATAATGTGGCATGGAATATCCCCTTGCTCAACCTAGATCAGCTCTGCAGAGCTGTTGCTCCCCTTCCAACATGAGAGAGTAGGCAAAACTATGCCAGTACTGCTCAGCAACACTAGTGTGTTATCCACACTGTTTTAGTCACAGATCCAAAACACAACACCATATAGGCTGCTGTGAAGAAAACAAACTCCGTCGCAGTCAGAACCGGTACAGAAGCGTACGGTCCAAATCAAATTTCAAAACCTAGATGTCAAGCTAGGAAATGCATCACTAGGAAATGTTACTCACATGCTTACTTCAGATCTAAATGTTTAAACTCACAATGAGGCTCCAAAGGCAGTTTAGGTTGATCCAAATCTCACCTCATCTCAGCCCTGTCCCATCTGCACTAGATTTCAGTTATAGTGCAGACACAAAATAGAGCACTTCAGGAGCTGTTATTATTTATGGGATGCAGCTAAGCATTTATCACATGAACAGCACATCAGGAAGGAATAAAGAAACACTAATGCAAATTAGACTGGCTTAAAATAATAAAGGGCAACACTTCTATGTAAATAAATTAAGACATGTTTGCATTTTGTATGATTTACCATACAACTCAATTAACTTCAGTAATTCTTCACATACCATCAATACTACGGAAGTCCAGCAAGTACGTTCTGCTGTCCACCTGATACAATTGTAGACTCATTTTGGAATATGCACTTGTTACCGGATTCTTCCTTCGAACACGCAGATAATATGGATTTACAACCTAGTACAGAAGAGATTTGAGTCAGTAACCACAACTGCTTGAAAATAACAGCCTATCGTTTTTGTCATTTCAACTCACTACTATTTATCAAGTTATTTTCAAGCCTACCTGCTGGATTTGTGGGTTGTGGTTTGTGTTTTTTTAGCCAACAGAAAAAAAAATATTCTTACAGCCCCAATAGAAAACTCAGACATGTTAGCAAGACTTTCCTGATTATGAATAGCCTCCCTCAAAACCTTTCTTCCACAGCAAAGGCACATGAGATTATATTCCAGCACAGGAAAATATAGTTTCAGACCTCTGGGCTATGTAACACAGCTCAAACAAAAATGTATTGTTTGCTGTAAAGATCCTCTGTTTTGTTACCTTCCATTCATAATCCAGTTGTTTAATTGCTCGACAAACTTCAGCCATGATATCATTTGGTCGACTCTGACTCCGTATTCCCAAGTGCCATTTAGCCCTTCTTACACCTTGGTGTTTTGACTTCTGTGGATTCAGCTCATCAAGAGTATGGCGAGGACGTGGTGCTTCAGCTACTAAAAATGGCACTCTTTCAGGGTGAGGGCGAGACAGATGGTGATCATCCAGAAAAGAATCTGGTGGACTTGTAGCCAAGTAGAAGTCTTTGGCTTCATTCATTATTCTTCTATTATCTATAATGAGGTGATAAGCAACAGCTAAAGGGTCCTGATGGTTTCGGCTGTATAGACAACTTAGCACTTCCTCTTCAGTGCATTCAAACTTCTCACACACTTCTTTTAAGGCTTCATCGTCAATCATGGTAGAGCTATATGATGGATCTTCAGGAAACAAGTATTTTGGAAGGTCCTGCTTAAACCATTCGTGTTCCCTAGATTTAAAAATAAAAAAATCTGGGTGTATAAAAGTACACCAAACATTTTTAACACAAAATTCTTTTAAAAAATGAAATTAGTTTTAGTCTGTACAAGAAGAATCACAGTTGCCAGTCCAAGTCTCCTCCTGTGCAACACAGAAAATACAATAGCATATAAAGTAACCACTGCCTGCATAAGATTTTACTACACTTTTGCAGGAGATTAAAAAAAAAAAACAATTCCCTTCACTGTAAGGTTTTCAACTACCTGACCTCCAAAAATATCTTTGTATAACTCAGCAACCAGCTTTTTATACAACTGGTATTTTTTTACCAGTCATTTTTTAATCAGTCCTTGGATACACAGTTGTCATCCAGATTGCTATAGATCCACCATGGCTAATTCTCTCAAACACAGGATATACCTCCATCAACAATGGTCCATTTGCAAGACCTTCCTTGTACGGATACCTGTCTTCACCTCCAAAGACTGAAGATTCGACAGTCCAATTCCTTCAACAATCCTGTCGTCAGTGACCTTATCCCAGCTGCCAGGCTTCCTCACCCTCTAATTCCTGACTTTTGGCTCCAGTATCCCAACACTGGAGTAACCAGCTGAGAACTTGCTCAGCTGATTGATAGCTGAAATGTTTTTGCCATCTCCCAGATCACTTAGGCATAGGGATCAGGTAGTTTCTTTCTCATTTATGATTTCAGTCCCTTCCTCCCCTTTGTGGCTGCTTTGCTGCAAAAAGGGCTTCTTTTTCCTTACTAAACAAGATGACTTCTGCTTCAGTTGTTTCTTTTTAGTTACAGGAGCAAGTGATATAATTGAAAGAAGGGTTTTTAGTTTAACCAGTGTCTGTTGGTATGTTGTCAGACCCAGGAACCCCTTTCTCCTTGAGAGTGCTAAGTAGTATTGAGCAGTGCTCAGTAGGTGCAAGCCAGGACCTAGAACAGTGCAGTAAGCTGTGCCTCTTTGGAACAGCAAGGGCATGTAGTGGTTTTGGTTTAGGCCCTTCCTGGTAACTGGGTCATAACTAGGGAAGTATTCCATCTCATTTCTTTACGTA
>JAWWEW010000088.1:58712191-58723324 GCA_035583185.1 Anabacerthia variegaticeps | reverse complement strand
CCAGGAGGGGTCTTTGGGGCCTCTGTCCTGGGCCCTCTGGCTCTTGGCATTTGGCCAATTTTTCAAACCATCACACAAACATTCTATCACTCCATAAGAATCCTGCACTCCTTTTGGAGTGAAGTCCCACACCATCAGAGGTGACAAGATTTCTAGAAACCTGGCCATTTTCTCCCACATGTCTTGCCACCCACAACCACACCACTGCAAGGCCTGGGAGTCATTCCAAAACAGCTTGTTAGATTTAGGAAAAGACTAAACTATATTCATAAGAAATAGCAGTAGAAGTATTTTGACTACCTAAGGATGTTCAAGATATGGAAGTCATTGCAATGAGGGAGAAAATATCACAGAAGAATGTAGTGAAGGTGCCATTAAATCTCGGAAAAAGAAGTGTAGTTGTTAATTGTCTCCATCAGATGATACTCAAAGTACAGTGCCCAAATACCAGATTAAACTCAAGGCCAGTGTTTTAATACCCCCTCTAGAAAAGTCACTAAGCACTACAGGGCACAGCAAATTGCAAAAAAATAAACCAAATCTTCAACGTGTGCAGCAAAAAATGGTAAATGGCAAAGATGAGATAAAGTAATATTGAGAACAGATGAATCAATATTCTGAGCAGCAACAGATAAAATAATTATAAATTCCATCTAATATGTTCTGGTCAAATGTGTTACTGTCTCAAAACCTTTGAGCCCCATGTTGAGTACCAAACAAGACTGCTGTGGTTCACCCCCAGCCGGCAACTAAGCACCATACAGCCACTTGCTCAGCACTCTCCAGTGTGATGAGGGGCAGAATTGTAAGTGTAAAAGTGAAAAAAAAAAAACTTGTGGGTTGAAATAAAAACAGTTTAATAACTAGAAATTTGTTTTTAAAAATTCTAAGAAAAAAGATCAAAACACATAAGGAGAGGAGAGAATGAAACCCATGAAAGACAAGTGATGCAAATGAAAACAATTGCTCACTACCAACTGACTGATGACCAGCCAGACCCTGAGAAGCAGCCCATCCCCGTCAACCTTTCTCCAACTTTTATTGCTGAGCATGATACCATATGGGACGGAATATCCCTGTGGTCTACTGGGGTCAGCTGTCCTGGCTCTGTCCCCTCCTGACTTCTTGTGCCCACTCAGCCTGCTCGCTGTTGGGACAGTGTGAGGAGCAGAAAAGGCCTTGGCTCTGTGTAAGCCCTGCTTAGCAGTAACTATGACATCTACGTATTACCAAGACTTATTTTCATTACAAATACAGCCCTTTACAATCTACTATGAAGAAATTTAACTCTATTCCAGCCCAAACCAGCGCAATGGACCACACTCTAGTCAATGTGATCCTGAGAACACTGTGTCCCAGCACAATCATGCTGAACAAAATATACTTTCATGAGAAACAGTTAGTTTGGAAGCAGAAAAGTATTTTTCTATACCACAAGGCACAGCCCTAGATGGGGTGACTGAACACAGAGGAATATTTTGCTACTACTCGTGGCACTTGGCCTCTCCCATTTCATGCACAAACTAGAAGAACTGAGGTATTCAATTAAACTCAGTTTGTCCTTTAAACTGTGAGATGACATGTTGTATAGCTAACAGGACAGAACTGGTTAGGATTTACAATCCATCCATGCTCTGCAACCAACATTCTTCAACAGCTTTTTCACTCCACTTCTCTTCAAGACTTAGAATAGGCTACATTCCCACCCACTCAAGTTTTACAATGCTTAGTTCTCAGTGCTTTGACCTCTTCAAGCAAGTACTTCCCACTATAATAAAGCAGTAAGGCATAACTGCACCACATTTTTTGTTCTACTGAGAAAACACAAACACTGCTGATTTCCTAACTTCCAACCCTAAAAGAAGAAGCATTTTCACTGTTTGTATATCAGCAGTCTTTCCTTAGAACATCTTGCAAAGAAAATTAAGCTGCTTCAAGAAGTACAGTTCTATCAGCTACCAGTTTTTCATTTGACCCACTGCACACTTGTCAATACAGTCAACTTCCCCAGAATCTTCTCTTGGAATCTGGAGCCCACGATAGCTATCTCCACCTACAAGCTTTAACTTGTCAGTACTATGTGCAGGAATTATCACTTCTAAACAAATTCGTGCCACCGTTTTGAAGATAGAAAGTACTATCTTGCAGGTGGAATATTCAGTCTTAAAAATGGCCTTTCATAATCTGAAGAAATACAAATTAAAGTGGCAGTTATCAGATTAAAGCGCTTCCTCAGACATTTACAGTATAGAACAGTGGTTCTTAACAGCAAAACCAATTTTTTTTCCCCAAAGAAGTCTATATAATCTATTTCTTGCAAACCAATCTGCAGGTAAACAGCTTTGCTATGGCAGTCTTAAACCTAAGAGTCTCAGAATTCCCATATATAACATAAATAATTTGTTTTACTGAGACCTCCAACAGCTACTTCATTGTCCACTGGAAATCAGCACTATCAGAGCTAAAACCAAGCCACCAGAAGCTGAATTTTTCATCTCAGTCTAAAAAACATGGACAATCTGTACAAATTATTTCCTTGTACTGCATATGCACAGTATTGTAATTCCCGCATCTTGTAACCAAACATCATTTAGTGTTTTACCTAATGTCTCTGATTGTTGCTCTCTTCATTGGATCCACTTGCAGCATGTGCTTCAAAAGACTAATTACAGATGGATTCAGGTACTGAGGGGTATAAAAGATACCATCACATATCTTCTTAAAAAGGGTTGGCACATGATCATCATCAAATGGAAGTGTTCCACATAACAAAGCGTAAAGAATAACCCCACTGCTCCAAATATCTACTTCTGGGCCTGCATATAACCTGTGAAAAAATTAACTATTAGTGATTTGTATGCAATACATTTAAATATTTTTTCATCTACTTTCTTACAATGTATCACTGTAATTAAAAACACATGAACTTTGTTCAACTGATTTGCAAGTACTGTATCATTTCAATTTTATGCCATGCCTCCCTTGAACTTCAGTGTCCTACCCCTTCTAATATGCAACAGGGCACAAGTGCAGAGTTTTCCTCTCTATTGTTTAAAAATAATCCAGAATGCATTTCAGACATGGCAAATTGAAAAAAACATACACCTACTACTCAGAGAGGCCATGTTATATGTTGTTACCAATGCTTTAGAGGAATCTGTGCAAAGTCTCCTATTCCCCAAATCATAGATGAAAAATTTAAGACAAGCCCTTATAGCAGAACCTGTCACATATTGTGTGCTACTGCCAGAGTAAAACAGACATCTGGCCTCCAACTAACAATCAGCAATATTAGGATAGTTGGCTGAAAGCAATTTTGACAATCATAATCCACAAAAAGGGAAGCTATCTTCAGACTGAGTATCTGCTCTGCACAAGGTTTTTCACTGCTACTCAACTTCACAGCAGACTTTGCCTGTAACTATCTGCACCTCTGCTTTCAAGATTTGAGCTGTACAGGAGATTTTTAAACCAATTCAGGCATACTGTACACACTAGACTTGGGGCATTAGACATCACCTCTACATTACAGGAATTACTTAAAGTTAGTTCAGAGAAGCTTTAAATATTCATGAGTAATTATCCATACACTAACAGCCCAGTTTCTTAGCATCAAGCCTGTCAACTGAACTAGTTTTGTAGCCTTTAGAATCAAGCAGCAAAATTACTGAAGTACATGCACATGTGTATCCAATATAAAAGAAACTACCTTCCTGAAATTACTTCTGGTGCAGCATAGTTAGGGGAACCACAGCTTGTTCTTAAAAATTCTCCATCTGACATCATATTTGATAGACCTGAAAGTGTATAAGAGTAACTACTAAAAATTCAGGGAGCAAAATTATTTCATACTGCATATATCACCTAGAACAAACCACTACTAATTCAAATTAGAAAATTAACAAATTTATCCCAATTAAGAAATAACATTGTTTGGAATTACTGAAATTTTTGTATGAGCATGCCACATAACCGTCCATTTAGTGTACCAGAAATCTGAGTAACATTAATCCATTATTGCTCATAGCCTAGAAATGTGAGAACATTCCAAGACAGAAACCAGTTCAATTTGGATGACATAGGCATGACAGAGAACGAAGTTGCTCTAAGGAAGATGAAGCAGTATAGCAAGAGAAGACTTCAGTCATTAGCAAGAAAGTACTAAAACCCACATTTGTTTCTAAAATGCTAAAGTGGAATATGCTACCACAGAATTCCCTAGAATTCTGTAAGAGGTTATACAGAATAAGGCAACTGAGGGCTAAACATGACTTCATCACAATTTAAACCCTACACTGTTCAGCTGGTTCTGGAATCATGGCAGTTCAGTAGTTTGGTTTTTAGATAATCTGTTAGTAACTGAAGTGTGCTTTAGAACAAGGCCATCTTCATTCACCAGCCCTCAGTATAGCCTAAGACATGTGGAAAATATCTTCTAGTTTTTTCAGTAGAAGCTGCATGCCCAAGAACACCATAAGCCAAAGAACTCAGTCTCCAAGAAGGAATTATGCCCTATTATGGGGCAGCAGGGAGTGTGGGTTACAGTAGTGGTGGTATGTGGAGATGAAAGAGTATAGCTTGACTTGCTGTACTAATAGACAAAAGCTTTTATTAAGCTCTTGTTTAATACGCTAGTCATGATTAACTGAGTGCTACAGTTTTGCTGACACTAAGCTACTGTACTTCATTTCTTCACCACGTAAACCATTTCACCCAAACCATTTTCTACACATGAGAAATCAGTATAATTCCCAGGGCCCATACAGTTGAACACCATACTTTCAAAACACTTAGAATACTCAGCATTACCTATCACCTTTAACTGGAGACTCAAAATACTTTACAAGGGCAGGTATTATCCACTATGTCTACGTGAGATATATCATACTAATATAGCAGTATAGATACCTTATTGTGCTTGTACAGTGAGGTTTCCTGATTCAGATAATTCCAAGAAGTAGCTGTTAGGAGCAGCTAAGTCATAAACAGCTAGTATAAACAAAGCAGCTTTTTGAATATGCAGGTATACAGCAAAAAAGCAAAGGTTGCAAGACTAAACTTTTACACTTTCTTTATTTTTTAATTTAATACAAGGACTAATGTATTTTACTACAGCCCTGTGGCTCTTAAAGATGATGCAGTGCCCCTGCACTGTCCTCCCAAGAAAGCTAAGCATCAACATTTTACAGATCATGAAAAAGGCAATAAGAGTGAGTTTTAAAGTGGAAAGATCAGGAACTAAGTTAATTTAACATTTCAGAGGAAAGATTTGCAAGCTCCAATGTTCATGCAGGTAATCAGAGTGCTAAGCCATGGACTTTCAAGCAAGAAAGGAAGTTTATTTCAGAAACACTACACAGCTGTCCGAACTCACAGCTGGGTGGCAAAAAACACACACACAGGCTGCAGTCTTCCTGGCTGTACATATCAAAGGACTTTAGTCATGTCCTGTGATGTCTTCTGCGCCCTTCCCTTTCCCTCTTTTTCCTCCCTTCCCCCACTTGTGAGAGAAGGAATGCTTCATTTCAGATAAGCATTAGTCTTATCTAGTTTAGCAGAAAAACAGCTCTGAGGGAAAGACAAAGAGTGGTTGTTCTCACGCATTCTCTCAACCTAGTTTTCTTTTAATCAAGACCGGTTTCTTGAGCAATGAGAAATTTTCAAGCCAATTTAAGTCCTTGCCCATTTCTTGGGCAGGGTCCCTTCAACCCCCACAACACTGTTAAGTAAAACCAAACAAATAAGTTCACAATTTCACCCAGTCACAGAAAACACTTGAAAAGGAAGTTTGAGAGAACAAGTTCAATGCATGTGCAAGAACATTATTTTGCTTTACATTTATATTCTTCATGTTTTGTATTGTGTCCAATGATCAGTATATTCAAGTGTACAAATTTTATTTAATATTTCTTATAGTTAAACAGGATCTAATACCAGAGATGCAACCAGATATAAAAATGCAATGCCTACCGAAGTCAGCTATCTTGGCATTCATGTGTGCATCAAGCAGCACATTTTCAGGCTTCAGATCTCTATGTACCACCATATGCCTGTGACAGTAATCCACACCAGAAAGGATTTGCTGGAACAGACGTCTGCTTTCCTTCTCGTCAAGCTGAAACAGACAAAGATTTTATTAAACAGTGGAAGTTAACTTGTTCTTCATTTATATGAGCTAGAGGAAATTTTTCACATGGCCTAAAGTTATCATGTATCGTTCTGATTCTTTATACAGCAGATTAGCAAAACTTGCACCAGAAGGCTTCATAGTTTTTATCATTTTTTTTACCAGAGCTGTAAAAGGACTAAATAAAAGAGACACTGACTCAAAGTCACTGAAATTTCTCAATCACATTTTTTAAATGACTAAGGCAGATGTTACATACTCACTAAATAGAAATGCAAACATTGTCTTAATTGTATTATCAATGAACTTCGACATTTAAGCACAGCACAAGATTTCAATTGGCAAAAGCTGATGAAATGCAGCACAGAAATGACAAATTTCAGATGCTACTTATGCTACTAGCAGCTAATCCCAAACAACAGACTTACCTGGGCATTTCCTACAAAAATGCCCTAATCCACATCAAAATTCATCCTAACAACTAACTAAAGTATTCTATAGATGCTCTGTCAAAACTGACTTCAGAGCTTTCACAGAAGCTCTTCTAAGAGTTAAACACAGTAAGTGCACAATTACCACTTGTAGCTTTCAAATACTGGGGTTTACTGAAGAAACAGTTTTCAGCTACTCCAGCTAGATATGTATCAATCCAGTTTGTACCCAGCCATTGAAAATTAATATATTAGTAGAGAGGAAAAATGCGATGACAGTCACACATAAAGATCTGAAATGTGTTAACACATAACTATTTGTACTTTCAGAACAAAACACAGTCAAAGTGCAGTTTAATTGATAACAGCAAAATTAAAGTCAAATACAAGAAAACACACTTTCATTTAGCAAGGTGTGACCAGTCCCCCACTGCTCCCAGCCCCTGATAATGTTGATAGCTTAATAACACCATTTTATGAAGCAAGCAGCCATCTGTGACCAAGTGAGTCATGTTGTTTATGCCCCTTCCCTCACTACCAGGCCCTGAAGATTCTGTGAACAAAGCAGACAAACCAGATTTCTTCTTCCCCTCCCCACCAGCCTCAAGATTCCTGGGTGCAAGGCTGATTACCCACTTCCTTACCCACCTCTAGTCACCAGGCACCCAGCCAGGCTGGTGGTGCTGATGACTCTCTCAGGGAAGAAGGAAGTGCAAGGAGCCAGAGCAGTGTCTTTACCATCAGTTACAAATCCTAAGTGGGAATGAGACCTGTGACTTCCAAGTGGCCACAGACACCCCCATGATACTCTGCTTCCTCTGAGGACTGAGTGACTTGTATTCTCTCAAATGATTTTCAAGTCTAGGCTACAACTGTTATACTGATACAGCACAATATATATTAAAAATTAACCAGATCTGCAGAGGGTGATATCCTAAGCTAAGTTGTGTTAGAACTTCTGTATTACACTACTTATAAATTGTACAACATCAATTCTGCTCACTGAAAGCCTATGCCACTCTAATCATAAATCCTGTGCTACACTAACTATAATATCCTGTTGAGAAAATAAACCTTTAATTGTGCCATTCTGCCAAGGATACCCAAAACAAATCTGTGTGTCCCCTCAGTGTGAGGTAACACAAAAGCAATAACACAGTGCAAGTCACTGATTGGCGGAGTTGGACTACTTCTTACCCTTCCATTTTTACAGATATAATCAAACAGCTCTCCTCCTGAAACATATTCCATCACCATGAAAATGTCAGTGGGTGTACTGATGACCTGGTACCTGATAAGAGAAGGTATCTATTAGTCTACACATACAGTAAAAGACTAGTTACATTTAGTTAAAACAAAAGTTGTACAATAGTCAGATAAAAATACACTTTTAAATATTTATCACCCAATCTACAGGTATTGGAATGACAATATTTTTCAGAAGCTATTTCCTCTCCTTTCACTGTTGCCTTTTTCATTTTCCATGTTGATAGTTCAGCTGGTGCAGTGACACTTCCTACTTTGGTTTGGCTACATTTATGTCCTTTGGACTCATATGGACTCTAACTGGCAGCACTAGCAATTTTGTTGACAAATCAGCTCAGTAGTCCTCTGAATACTAACCCACTTAAGAAGTGACTGAGTTGACAATACAATTTAGCTTCAGTGTAACAGATGTTGCCAAATTAAAGGGAGTGCGTAAACATGGCATCTGTCACTGGCAGCAGGGTTTTACAAGATTCTACCAATTTAAAATCCCCACTGACACCGTGACTAAGACAGTGAAAGTCACCGACACCCTGGAGGTGCAGGTTAACTTCACAGGCAATTACAGTAAAAGGAAAAAAAGAAAAATCAACAGTTTTTAGAATCTGTTTCAACAGACCAGACATGAGGAGACTGTTCTGGTATATACTTAATTGTACTTTGAATTCCACTGATGAACCATTGATAAACCAAGAGATGTAAACACACACACTGTAAATACCACATTTAGACATGAGGTAACAGCTATACTGAAGATTTTAGAATTATGAATCACATATAGCAAACTGCATGTCCTTAATTCAGACAAACCTTGCAGAAAGCCACCTACCCTGAAAAAACCTATATCACTGACCAGTACATCACTAAAAACATTTTGAGAAAATACCACAAACTTACTATAGAAATGACCTTTACAGTCTTGTTCTTAATAATTCATTTTCTAAGCAGAAAAACAAAATCAACTATAAACAGGAAAAGAAAATGAAGTAGCCTCCAGAACCAGAGACAGATGCTACTAGAAGTATCTGTCAGGACTAACCTTTATATACCTGTCCAAAGAATTTCTAAGCAAAGATGTAACAGAAGCTCTCCAGCCCGTAGAAAAGATCTGTTCCGTGAAAACATGTTACAGAGGGCCCTGCTACATCCTCTGAAGCTGGTTACTTTTCTGACAAGATACTGTTTGTAGTATTGCCCTTTAAACATATTTCAGATCAGTGAGATTACTGCTCAAATATGTTCGATTACAGCAAACAAAACTTACAGCTTAATTATATGAGGATGCCTGAAAAGTTTGAGGTTCTGGATTTCCCTGCGAATTTTTCCTACAACATCAAGGCTGCGAATCTTCTGCCGATTCAGGATCTTCACTGCAACTTTATGTCCAGTTAACTCATGTTTTCCAACTGCAACAACAAGGAAGTATATAGTCAGGGTTTTCAGTTGCCCAGTAAAGATATCACCTGCCTATTTTGACTTGTAGGCAAAAAATACAAGTTAAGATTAGCATTCCACATAACCCCATTATCTTTAGGGAGGTTAAAAATCAGATGGTATGTAATTTCTTCTGCCCCACTCCAACTGCTTCCACAATTCTATCATTAGACGATGTACATATATAAGAAAAACCTTAAAGCTAACCCTCAAAAGTCTTGCATTATAACTGTATTTTTTGCAATATTGGGGAAAAAACCCACAAACAAACAAAACCAAAAAAACCACCATAGCAAAGCTTAGGCCAAACCCCTCCCACCCTTGCTAACTAGAAGGAGCATTTTTTTTCCCTGTATAAGTTACTCCCAGCTTTTGGTTTACTTGGTAACCCACTCAAACATGTCTTCCTGTATCTCTTCTACTTTACCTGCAAGGATCACTCTTACTAAAGAAATCCTTGTTATCTCTCCCTCGAAAAGCCTGTTTCAACAAATATTCTGAATTACTTATCCAGTAATACATAGTTTATTTATAAAAATGTATCTGTCCTTGAATCAGTCTGGCCCTACATAAGCTCAACCATCTGTGCTCAGAGTTTTATTATAGAAAATAAGTGGCAAAAGCTACCAGAAATGCACAAGACAAAATACAATAGTAACAACTAAACACAATGCAAACGTGAAACCTCATACATTCCTAGAAACAGAAAAAAGGAGAGTGTAATTTTTCTTTAAACTGTAAAATATTTCCCAATCAGTTACTCCTCTTTAAGTCCTTAACTTTGCAGGTGCTATTGGAAATAATCACAATGAAGTTGGTAGAATATTTTTCTTAAACCCGCGGGATCACAGACAAAACACTGAGAAGCTAAGTACCTCTTCCACTAGAACACTTCACTATCTGAATGGTTTCTGCACACAGTGATTATAAATTGACCACATCCACTGGCCACCCTGATTTCTACCTTTTTAAGATAAGCCAATTTTGGGGACACCTATGTGGTTCATCCTTTAAACAAGTACCAGGCTCATTTAAATATATCCATGGGAAGCTGTGATTAAACAGCAGCGATCCACAAAAATTTTCCTGCATTCAACAGATAATTTGGACAGAATAACATCCATCCATCTGGAAACCTCATTCACAACACAACACCTTCCTGCTGCCTTTTCCCTCTATATTGAGCTAAAATCCAATGCAAGTGACAAGAAATTCTTAGCAGCAGAGAGGCAAAGATAATGATAAGCATCTGAGTGATTATTCTTACAAGATAGCCCCTATGTAAAATAAAGCATTCTGAATTCCTCCAGGGAACTAAGTAGTGGATTACCCAAGACACTGAACCATCACAATGCTGCACACTGAGACACCTCTAGTACAGAGAAGGGCTCTGCCTGCAAGGTAAAAAGACACATCCCCTCATTCAGAAGTCAGCATCTGAGAGTAACCACAATAAATAAAGTACTAGGCAGGGAAATACATCTGCACTGCTGAGGAATGCAGGACAAAGCCCACATCCACCACAAGTTCTAGAGAAACCACAAAGCAGTGACAGGTGAATGCCTAGAACTTGGTTGAGAATTACTTGCTTTGAACCAGATCTACCATTAAAGCAATCACATCCTCTTCCTTTTCTTCAGCTCAATTGTGAGTCAAGTTTCAAAGGAAGCCAGCAAATTATATCATCCATCTTCAAACCCTAAGGGGTAAAGAATCATCAACATAAAAAATAAGAAAAGCAACTATGCCCTTTGAATAATAAAGTCTTTGCCTATCCATAATGGGAACTGAAGTAATACAGAAGCATTTGAAAAACACTTTAAATAATAAGTTTAAATTTAACATTAGTTTTTCTTAGTAAGAAACAGCTTCTCA
>JAWWEW010000088.1:58679829-58696065 GCA_035583185.1 Anabacerthia variegaticeps | reverse complement strand
CGTATGAATGAAATGCCATTCAGGAAAAAAACAAACAAACAAACCACTTAAGCAGTGTGAATAAATCCTACAGGCTGAACTGGAGTCATATTTTTCCAGCAACTTTGCTGTATGACTTTTAACTAGTGCCTCCTTTCCTCTTTCTTTGTCACTAGGTCTCAGAAATCTGGAAGATGCCATGAACATTGGAGAGATGCCATAGCAACAGCCTCCAAAGGAAGTCTATTGGTTTGACTGCCTGCAAGAATATGCCAATAGAAGAATTATTCTTGTCCTTTGTGGGATAAAAATAATGTTCTTCATTTACATGTCTTCAAACCTGTTTGGAAAGAAAGATTTTTGGTACTATCATGCAGTTGTCTTCCTGTATTCAGGAAGACTGGATACCTTTAGGGCAGAGAATGGGCAGAGCTGTGGATGCCCCAGTACCATTCCAAAGCTCTTAGCCCCTGGGAAGGTCTCAGATGATAATAGAATTCATTGTCCATAGTGAATTCCTGCCTGCTCAGAACATACAGGCTCACGTACTGGCAGCTGCTGAAGTCTAAATTCAGCACTGACTAATTCACACTGATTCTTTGTTGCATAGGAAGTAGTCCAAAATTTAGAAGGCGACATGACTGATTTCTGAACTGTCTTTTTGATGTAGGAAACAGCAGTCTGTCACTGCAGCTGGTATCCCATCACAGCTTCCGCACAGCAATTTTGGTCCGGCAAGGTTTGTTGGTGGGAGAAACCCTTTGTAGTGCCAGAAAGTCATGATCCTATTAATCATCTAGATGAGGATTTATTGAATACTGTGCACCATGTTCTGCAGTCTGTCCGATCTGGATAGGGTTAGAAAACTGAAGTAAAAAATAGATATGCCCTTAGAGATAGCTCAAGGACAGGGAGACCAAAACCAAGACTGGCTAGACATCAGAGAGGAAAGTGTGTACAAGCACCAAATAATATCAGTGACATTTGTTTGCTCAAGTTCAAAGCCATGCTACTACATCACACTGGCACTGGAGTGCAGTACAGCAAGATAGGCCCTGATGTGACCATGGTGAGATTTGCTTCAAAAAGCAGAGGAGTTGTACTGGTTCTACAGAACTTGAACACTGCTGAAAGGACAAGTGTGTGGTAAATGTACAACTGATATCAAAGCAAGTTCTGTCTAATGAAATCATGTGGCATCACTCATTTGTGCACCTGTAGCACCCTTTGCAGAAGCAGAGATGACTTAAAGGGATGGGAACAGTAAAAATACAAGCTTCATGCATATATGCTTGAGGATAATCAGTACTTAATACCAACTGTCTTTAGCAGGCAAGCTGAAGTTTTTATTTCTTAATGTGATCTCTTAGATCAAGGGAATGCCTTTCAGTATCCTCTTGGATATTGAACACTTTGACATAGCTAAAAACATCTCAGGAATGCAGCAGTAGAACTGAGGAATTCAAAGGCAACATTTTTACAAGGGTCAATTTGAATGCCTTTGTTTCTGGGTATCATCCTGATTTGTAGAGGTAAATATGTCAGTTGGAATTAGTGGGGAAGAAACTACACTAGTTATTTGTTATCAGGCAGGCACAAGAAACATAACTTTATTTCTATAATATCCAGATTCAGTTTGAAAACTTTCATATGTGAATTTGGACCAAAAACTTTGGTCACCACAAGGTGACAGTATCGTTCAAGTAAAACTTTGCTCCTAAACCACGCAGTAAAAACTCTCTAAAGAGTAACAGTAAATTAGGTTAATAAATTGAAAACAATATTATCTCTACAGTTCTTACATCTCTATCACAATTACAGAAAATATGAGCAAACAATAACGCTTATGAAAAGGCAGTTGTATCCTGCTAAGTAGCTAATAAACATAATAGAAAAGTCTGTTTAAAGTGAAAATAGATATACAAAAATGTAACAGCTGTCACTGACTTCTGAAATTGCTTGTTAAAATACAGTGGAAGTGATCTAAAAAATTATGAAAACTCAAATTTTTTTTATTATTACTCTATAACAGCCTTCCAGTACCTAAAGGAGGCTTACAAGTAGGATGGAGAGGGACTTTCAAGGGCTTGTAGTGACAGGACAAGGCAAAATGGCCTTAAGCTGAAGGAGAGTAGGTTTAGATTAGATATTAGAAAGAAATTCTTTACTCTGAGGGTGGTGAGGCCCTGGAACAGGTTGCCCAGAAAAGTTGTGGATGCCCCATCTCTGTAAATGGTCCAGACCAGGCTTGATGGGCTGAATAACCTAGTCTAGTGGAAGGTTCCCTGCCCACAGTGGCGGGGTTGGAATAAGATGATCTTTAAGGTCCCTTCCAGCCTACACCATTATATTATTCTACTGGCATTCCTTAGACAGACTAGATATTAGCCTTCAGACCACCGGAGGGTGGCACTAATACTTGTAGATCACGGGTGAAGCATCACTAAAATCACAAACACAGCAGTATTAAGAGCTCCCCACCCATTTCCTCAGCTGCCTTTAATATACACCTTAGGATAGTTGTGGGGAGATCCTGGATATTTCTCCACTAGAAACCCCACTAAAATCTTTCTCTGTTGTTCCATCCAGCTAGGGGAACAGGGAGAGCATACCTTTGCACAGCAGAGGCAGGTACAAACCTGAGACACATCCAGTGTGTACCCATAATTCAACAGTGGAATTCAGAATTTGAAAATTTCCCTAGTTTTTGATTGATTGGTTTTGCTTGATTTGCCACCCTTTTTTTTTTTTTTTTACCCCCTTTCTTTTTAATGTTTATGCTTAGATACATTACAGGGCTGTAGTGCATTGTTGCACCAAAGCAATAATTCTCAGAGCAGGTTTCACTGGCTGGCCTCAAGCTTGCAGAGGGGGTTGCATGACACTTTGGGCTGAGCACCAGGCAGAGTGCACAGGAGAAAGCCATCTTTACAAGGTGACAACCATTTTCTTGTCAGTTGTATAACAACAAAATATTCTTGTCTTGTCAGTAACATTTTGATAAGAAATAACCTTTATTGATCATTTTTGTCTGATACTGTTGTCTTACACCTTTATTGCATTATTTGTGCATAAATAGATCTAGACACAGCTACAGCTGGAGAGGCACAAAAAGCATATGAGCCACAAACCTGTAGTAGTATTGTAGTCTGCTTCACATTCCTGGTGAAAAGGCCCAGTTTCAAGGCAGATTCCTCTTACACTGCAGCAGAATATATTTTAGTGAGTTGAGAGGAAACCTTTTGTACCAGTATACACTGCAAAGCACTGGACTTCAGTTTCCATCAGATGGTTCTGGAGTTTTTGAGAAAAGACTGGGCAAGAGTTTGTCTGAAATGGCTTAGGTGTGGTGAATCTTTTAGTGGGAAGGCAAGTAGTCTGGATGTTCTTCTTAGGTTTCTTCCAGCCATACTCTTGTCATGCTGTGATTTTATAAGATGCCTTTAAGTATAGAGACATAATTGTATCTCTTATCTCCTGGCTGTCGTTTTCTCAGAAAAATGCATTTGACCAATTTTATACTTGGAAAAAAATGTCAGATCTTCACAAATTCTGACATCAAATTTTGTCTGCTTTTCCCATTATGATGGGTGTCCAAATAAATGCCCATTTCTCACAAGCCCACTGACAGGCCTGCATTTCGAACATCTATTCTTCCCCAGGGTAAATGTGTCTGACTTGCATTTTCAGAGTTATTCTAAAGCACATTAAACCCAATTTATTTATTATTGAACAAATTAAAAGGAAATGTCACATATGTATCTATCTGTGTGTCTCCCTGTGCAGACAGGTACACATGGAAGGTACACACTTAGCTGCACTAGAAATGTTTTCTTTCCTTTCTTTTTTACTAAAAATATCAGAAACTTATCTGATTTACAATTAGACACAACTTATATCTAAGCCCAGGCATTATGGATGAAATCTGCTAACTTGGAAGCCAATTTAGGCTAAACTTACAATGTCAATTCTTTTAGACTTCCAAATGTTCAGTATGAATGATACATGGGCATAATGTTTGGAAAAGAAATACCATATCAACTGGTTGGGAAAAAAACCAACTCTTTCCTGCAGAAATGTTGAAGGAAAAGTCTTTACAAGAAGCTCAGGAAAGGAAGTCAACTTAAGCTTAAAGTTATATTCAAACAGTTGGCTATCTTACCATCTAAATTTTCTCACTTTGGAATTGCTTGCCTTGTTATGTCTCTGGCATCACATTCACCCATGTTACTCAGCTATGCTTCAAGGGCATATGGGAATGGCTTCAGTAAAAGTATGATTTTAATAAATGTGAACAATTTTACTTATCATCAGCCATTCCTTAGATGTCCATCTCCTGGAAATGCTGGAGAAATGCACAGGCATGCCTTATTATACTGCCTTCTGTCTCCCAAGGTAATCAGGGAATTCAGTTTTACAAGACCCATGCAGGTTTGGTACCTGTTAATGTTAAAAGCTCTGGTACAGCATGTACATGGTACAGTAAATATTTTTCATATATGTTGCAATTAGAAGTATCTAAGTGCATGAATAAATGCAGAGCTGTGCATAAAATGTGCATTAGCTAAATATAAGGTATTTGATTTTCTTTCAGAAATATGGATTTATTTCTCACATATATTTACTGTTCATAAGTTTCAAGTTTTGTTTTAGATCTAACAATTGAGAAGAAAAACGTGTTTGCAGTAAAGTGGAAGGTCAAAGAAGTAAGCACTGAAGAAAACTGAGACACTCATTTTTAATCTGGAAACCAGTAAAATAAGCCTAATATGTTAGTTGTTTATATATTTACTTACTTAACCTCACATCTCACTTCAGTTCTAAAGAATTTATATTTTTCATGCTCTGAGACTACTGCAAATGACTGCATTCCCTGGTCACTGTCCTTTCTCTAGAAATAAAAATGTAAACTCACTTTAAAGCAGAAAAACCTGACAGTTTACCCTGTGTGGAGTTGTGGGGTTTGCCTTTAATATTCTGATGTGAGACACAGACTCTAAGAAAAAAGGCTTTGCAGTGGAACAGACAAATGAGAGTTCTATGTTTACTTAAGATAAAGGCTTATTCCCTGGGTAAAGTAAGTTCACATTCCTTCATCAAAATCACTGTTGCATTTTATTATTTTCACCAGCTGAGAACGTTCTCTGAGTACAAATGAATTGCTAACAAAGGTCAGCTCAACTTTACAGTTACAAATGCTATCTTCTGTTTATTTTGGAATATGTTTTCCCTGTATCAGGCATTTTCAGCTTTGCGTTTACTGGAACTGAGGCATACTGGCTCCATCAGGGAATTCCCCTAACACCCATGCACAATTTCCCTCTAACACTACTTCACCTTAACAAAAATAGAGGCCAAAACAGTGCCCAGCCTTATTTGTGTGTGAGGACCCAGAAAAGAAATGGAGTTTTTTGAATGGCACTGATGCAGGTGGTGGAGAGTATGCCAGTATGTACAGTTTTGGATTTGGTTTATCAGTTGAGTTAGTCCTTCTTAACTAATTGCACAGTTTACAGTTGAGCTTGAACATATGTTAGGAAGAGATGTTGCTTAAAAAGTGTCTGCTGAAGAAGGGAAAAATATCTGAGGGAATGTTGCACTGTGAAAAGGTCACAAAACTGTAATAAGTCCAAGTCTACTTATTCTGTATTGCTATATTTTAACAGCCAGGTAAAATATGGAAACCCTTGCAGCAACAATACCAGTAATTTACTTCTTCTGTCTCTCAACCATTTTATAAGTTTGTAATTGACTTTAGCCAAAACTGACCACCAGCCTTTCTCAGGGTACTTCTCTCATGGCTGATGTGCGTTTTTGCGTGGAAGTATTTCCGTGCCATGGTGTTATGGTTTAAGCCCAGCTGGCAACTAAGCCCCACGCAGCTAGTCATTCATCCTGCACCAGTGGGACCAGGGAGAGAATCAAAAGGGTGAAAGCTATAAAGCTTATGAGCGGATAAAGACAGTTTAATAGGGAAAGCAAAAGCTGTGCACACAAGCAAAGCAAAACAAGGAATTTTTTCACAGCTATCTGTGGTCAGGCAGGTGTTCAGCCATTCCCAGGAGAGCAGGGCCCCATCAAACATAATGGTGACTTGGGAAGACAAACACCATCACTCCAAATATCCCCCACTTCCACCTTCTTCTCCCTACTTTATATACTGACTATGACGTCATATGGTATGGAATATCCCTTTGGTCAGTTGGGGTCACCTCTCCTGGGCATATCTCCTCCCTGTTTCCCATGCACCCCCAAATTCCTCTCCAGCATGTCAGTATGAGAAACAGAAAAGGCCTTGGCTCTGTGTAAGACCTGCTCAGCAATAAGAGAAACATCTCTATATTGTCAACGCGGAGTCCAGCACAAATCCAAACACAGCCCCATACCAGCCACTCTTAAGAAAATTAACTCTACCCCAGCCAAAACCAGCACACATTACTGCTTCAGAAGACCAAATATGTTTTCATCAATAAATGGACAAAACTGCATACCTCTCTTTGCTATGAGCCCCCACAAAAGAAAAAAGAGGAGGCTTCACTGTCCATCGCTATTGGAAACCTTATTGGTTACATTGTCATCGGAATTATCAGCATTTATACTTTTTCTTTTTCCTTTTTCTTTTAATTTTTTTTTTTTTAACTTTTTCCTGATTATTTGTAAAAATCTCAAAGTCATTTACTAATCCTAAAAAGTCTGGACAGCTGTTTGCTGTTTGCTGAATACTTTCTCCTTAGCTATTAATTTTTCTACAGAACCTCCACCTCTATTAAGAACACCATACCTTTGATCACATTTATGATGGTCTTTCAACCAAATAAGCACAGAATGGGATGTCTTTTCAGGCTAATTGGGAAAAAGTGTGATGTCCAGAAATGAAGATTCATTCAGACATATTTAGTGGCATGATCTCTACTACCAGCAAAAAGCATTTCAGATTTAAGTAACTCAAAATCAACCTTCTTCATACTAATCAAAGTTGTTATATAATGATAATTACATGGCTGGGTAGGTAGAATTTGTCTGAGAATTTTATATCTGGAAGTAAGAAAGTACATCATTAATACGGCCAGAGTGACCCTGTGCTTCAGTGCTGCTCCTTGTAACTGAGCTGCCAGCACAGACAGAAGCCAGAATAACTCACAAAAGGCCATCGTGTCAGTTTTAAGAGCTTATAAGCTTGTTGTGAAAGAAATAACAAATGTTGAGCACATCTAAATTTCTCTGGAGCTTAGGTGAACCTCTGCAACTATATAATCCCTGTCTTATTACTGGTATGTTTTTTCATTTATTGCAGTCTGATGGTGGTTATATACATAGCCAGTCCAAAACAGGGGAGTGCAGAAGTCAGTGCTGTGTCATTGCTGTTTCTACCCTCTGTTGCCACTAGGAAAGTTTGCAAAACCTTGCTTTATTTGTTGAACTTTCTTTCCAGCTGGAAGATATCTACAAAAGCTTATTCCAGAAAGTTTCACAGTAGCAGTTAGGGTTAATTACTGACTTCTCAAGTAAGCAGACAAAATTGTAATGAATTTCATATGGTCCTAAAATGTTGCAGTTCAAAAAGACATTCTAATAAGATCTGTTTCTTTGAAGTCCTGCCTTCATTTTGTTCCCTAATTCTCCTTTATAGGAGAGGAATCTTTGTTCTGCTTACTGAAAAACAGTTTTAAGATTTTAATTTCAAGATACTTGGAAATTTTCAGAGAAAGACTGATGGGTTTGATGAAAGATTTTTGTTCAAGGTTTGCTGCTTGAAGCATTTTAGCTTTCCAACTAGTTACAGTAATAATTCTGGAATATATAATACACATGCATCACTGATTGAAAAAGAACCAGAAATATAGAAGCATGGGCAGGGTCACTAATGGCTGATGCTTGACATTCTATTCAATCTACAGAGAAATAAGAAAGAGATGACATTTTAAAAAGCACCAAGACCTCAGGCTAAAAGAGATCTGGATTATCAATGTGAGATACTGTCTCAGGCAGTCATATAAAGCTGCTCATGAATTTATTTAAATGTAGGAATTAAATTCACAGTAAATAAATAATGTAGAAAAATGCAAGAAAAAAAATCAACAAAAACTTAAATCACTGCATACTTGTGAAAAATTGGTCTTGTCTGGCTCTGAGGATTAATTGCATAGAACGGGCTCTGCAATCCCCATGTGGTTTAACCTCTGATACACCCTTTTATACACTGTGTGTGGTTTTGTGTCACTAGTAACACAAATTCAATAACAGAATCATAGGATCACAGAATATGCTGAGTTGGAAGGGACCCAGAAGGATCACTGAGTCCAGCTCCTGGCCCCGGACCATCCCCAAGAGTCACATCATCTGAGAGCATTGCCCAAACGCTTCTTGAACTCTGTCAGGCTTAGTACTGTGATCACGTCCCTAGGGAGCTTGCTCCAGTGCTCAAAATCACTCTGGGCGAAGACATTTTTTCAAATATCTAATCTAGCCTGTTCATGTGACTCTCTCTGTGTTAGCTTATCTAAAGTACCAAAACTATGATACCAGCCCTCTGGTTTATGAAATTTGCCTATTTGATGTATGTGTGAGCCCCTCTGTTGCTGCACACATAAGTGAGAGCTTGTAGGTCTGTTGTAGACGCAATACCTCTGCTTTGCACACAGCTGGCAGGTGACCTCTCAGAAGAGCTTGTGCAGAAGCCCTGGGCCCTCTGAGCTCTCTGAGCAAGATTTTCAGTTTGAGAAGGATTCACAGTGGACCTATGTTTACTCCCAACCCTTAGTGAGGAAGACCATTGACACAAATTTCCCTCATCTTTACTATCCATACTTTGTTTGCTGTCACCTCCAAAGGCAGATGGCCTAAACTGAGCAGTTTTTATCAGCCTGAAGGTGGAATATCTCAGGAAGGCAAGTATCAGTAATGGTAGGAATGAAAAATAAATATTCAACTTCAATGAACATCTAAATTAAGCCTGTATGGGCAACTGGTCAATAGATAATATAGTGCATTTGTGTGCCACTATCCTGTCCAGGAGAGTCCTGTGAGGCAGTGAGCTGTGGGGTGATTTTTATCTGCTAGTCTAGCATGAGCGGCAACCAGAACAGCTTACATAAGGTGGTGTTTCACTGACACTTGAGCAGATGCAGTGACTGAAAGCAGAAGATTCTCCCATTGCCCTCCTTCCTTTCCCACTTCTCACCTCTTCGTCCCATCTTTCTTCAGCACTGTATGTCCATGGGTCTGTTGCTCACCAGACCTTCCTGAGTGACAATCCAACTCATAAAAACAGCACAAAACCACCCAGGTTTGGTTTTGTTTGTTTCTTGTTGTGGGGGTTTTCCCCCTTTTTTTTAATTTTTCCCCTGTCACTGTAATGAATTAAACTGGCTCTTAGAGAGGACTGAAGAGTGCCAAAGCCAGCACCAGATCCACAGAAGAAGCACATGGCAGGGATTGCAAGTAAAAGCAGGCAAAGAGGGGGAATGACAGAATATTAGCTTGACTTCTTGGTCAGATTCAAGCTGCTGAATTTGTTCACCATGTCTTGTGGTCTAAGATCAGAACATAATTCTAAGGAACAGTAATTACCAGTTTGCCCAGTGATGACCTGTGTGTACCTACAGGCTGAAATGTCTATGCTTTATACAAGCCTGATGTATTACCAATATACTAATGAAGCTCTCCATATTTTGAATCCTAATAACATGAACTCTTCTAATCCAGTTCTTTCAAACCAGAACCCTCACAGCCCTGGTTTGTTTGGTGTAGTTTCTGCAGCATACAGATTCCACTATCTAAGGCAATATCCTTTTACAAGGTCCTCTGAGAGAGAATCATTTGCATTAAAGTTAGCACAGCAGTAATGTTATTTGACATATTTCATGGAGACACATCCCAAGGCATTGTCATTAATCCTTGAACGCAGCAAATACATTAAAAGCAAAACAGGCAATTAAAAAGTTCTAAAAAAAAAAAGAAAAAGTGAGATGTCATTAGCATACAGAAACAAATACAAAAACTCTCCAAATCAATTTCACAATTCGAAACCATAATAACAGAATGTTCTTTCTCCATTCAGTTGTCACTGGAACCTTGGCATTTGCAGGAGTCACAAAGCACAGACTGTCTTTAGGGATGTAATACATAATGAACTTGGACAATGAAGACACAAGGCTATTTAAAGCTTGGTAAACTATTGAGTAACCTTAGCATCAATCCTATAAAAGACTGGAAGTCTACAGGGAAATATCGTTGATATAATGATATTCTGGCTGACCTTAGTGTGAAATAGAATACAGACAATACCACTTCATGCTGTCTCCAGACCAGGCAGGATATCATTAGCCCAGTAAGTGAAGCATTGCATTAATCATTCCTGTGCTAGAATTGTCATTTGGTGCAAGTCAAGAAATGCCCTGCCTTATGGCCTTTGTGTGTCTCAAACTGCTCCTCTTTTAATCACCTAAAACATTGGTTATAAGTCTAAAGACGGTTTATTTATGAATATGCAGTAGAAATGTTTTGCAAGAACTAAAAGTTGCTATAAAGCATATTTTTAATAGCAAAATAGTTATTAGATTGTTGCCATTTTCACTAACAGTAAGGGAAAGTTACCTTGAGCTTTTCTGTAAATTGCACTTCATCCTTCCATGCAGTAAAGGGAAGGCCTTTTACTATAATTGATGTTACTGTAGAAACGCCTGTCAGTCAAAATAAGACTATACTAGGTGTTGGGTAGTCTATCGTTACAAAATTCAAGTGTAGGTAGATTGTCATGCAAGTGTATGTTGCCTTACATGTCAATAACATAAAAAATAGGAAACTATCTCAATGGTTCAGAGCATAAATGCTAAGTAGAAAAAAAGGCTGCTGTAAGTACCCTATGAAATGAAATAAGAAGCAGCCATTCACAGTCCCATTGTTGTAGAGGAGACAGAACATCCATCCATTGCAAAACAGTGAAGTGCCATGGAACCTCTGGACTTGCAGTCCAAGGAGTAGCACAAGTCCAGCTCTAACCTCCCTCTGTTTTGCATATGTTCGTTCAACTCTTTGTTTTTGTTACTGCTGAAACCAGGATCAATAAAAAAGCCGGATGCTTTCTCTAAATGAAAGAAGATAAAATCATTAGGTTGAAGTGTCTGAAAATGCATGCTTAAAGAGCTATTATACATTATCTGCCAAAGCTACATTTTTGTTTTGCTGAAGTACTTTTTGCAAGAAAACATTCCATCAATATAAACTCATTTGAATATGACACCCATTACTATTAATGATCTGACTACCTGTTAATTAAGGCCAGACCCCTGCCACCACACACACTTTCTTTGCTAGCTCTATTTGTCCTCTTTTATATTTATTAGCATGTTTTGTTTGGGACCAAATTACAGTACATCCTGTCTTGAGAGTTATTATAGCTCATGATGTACTTCCAGAAAGTGAATTTGCTATCTAAGCCACTAAAACAGCTGAGTGCATGATGAAGACATATATCTGGAGAGATAAAATATTCTTTGGAGTTCCTGTATTCTGGGCCAGATATTAAAGGCCTCAACTTGCTTTTAATAATTTCCATCATAGGCAAATGACCACTGTCAATGTGGCACAAATTGGTCATAAACTGAATAGTTTTTGATAAAAAGCAATAAAATATGTACAGAAGTGATGACAGCATGTGAATTACATTATCAAAGACATTCATAGTGCTACTTTTCCATGAGGGTCTTAACTGGGCTACACTAGCATAAATTAGTGTAAATTTTCCTAGCAATGGCATTGTGTTGCTGTTACTGCAATGGGTCAGCTCTGGAAAGTGAAAAAACCAAAACCAAAACCACCAAAACAAAAAATACCCATACAATAACCCCCCTCCAAAAAAAACAAACAAACAAACAAAAGAACTAAAAATGAGAGGGCATGGCAGGGTGAGCAAAGAGAAAAGGAAGGGGTCTTCTTCTGTATGAGTATCCCCACAAAAAGCAGGCAGAACCAGGCCAGAACTGAACAAAACTTAGATGCAGATCCGTGAGCTGATTTTCAGTCGGAAAACTGATACGCAAAAATCAGCATGAATTCAGAAGTGGAGCATGAAGATTTGTGATTAGCATTGGCAGCTTTAGCTAGAACAGCTCTTCCTATCGAAGCTGTGAACTCAGTTGTGGTGTAGTGTGTGTGGCCTGGGATCTCTGAAAAGTCATGTTCAGAGAAAAAAAAAACAAAACTGTAAGAGAGAAGATCAGGAAAAGATGATTGTTCTTCCAGTAAGCTCTCCTCACAATTTTCTGCCAGCCCCAGTCAATACATCCAAGACTTGATTTATATCTTTTAAAAACACTGAGCAGCTCCCAAAGCAGACTGTCCCTGGAGAGGACTAGATGGGCTAAGGTTAAAATTCCTCGGCAATATTCAGCCCTCTTAGGGAAAGAAAAGCAGAATAGCAAGGCAGAATGAGAAGAGATGAACAGCAGCAGACAGACTGACTGACTCCTTTGGCTTCTGAACTGAAAATACTGGAAGTGCATTTTCCCTGGTAATTACTGTATATCTGAGTATTTCATCTAACATGAAGGTAAGACAATTGCTTACTTAATTTGTCTCATGAAGTGAATGTATCAAGTGCAATGAAATATGATTTTATATGGAGAAATAGCTGAAAAAGTAATTGGACAGCATTGCAAGAAAAAAGAAAATTTAAAAAAAAACCAACCAAACAACAAAAGCTTGAACAACAAAGCTGAGAAAATCAGTGTGAGATTCCCCTTCATTTCTTAAGCTGATTAGTGTAAAGATTGCAGAAACCTTGAACAGCTGTATGAGCTAAAACAGGGAGATAAAAACAGAAAAGAGAAGTAAGTTTGCTTTTACTTCTCCTTATTTCAGGTGCTGGGGATTTTTCTGTTGCTGGAAGTTTCAAGCTTCTTTCCCATTTTTTCCAGGTGAATATTTATTTTATAAACTACATGCTGAAGGCTAAGTATGTATAATTAAGATGTGTGAAGTGAGGCAGGGCTTAAAGAAGTCTTCAGATACATTTCCTGGGAGAAATACACACTGCTACATGTCAGCACTGCCACGGCCATCAGTGGCACACACAGCCCCTGTCAGCTCCCTGCCCATCTCCGCGTGGGGACTGTCCTCTCCCTGATTTACGACGTGAGGCTGCTCTTTGAAACTTGTAATATAGCTGCACAAAGTCTTTGGTGATCTTTAGGCCGGGTGAATATGTCTAGTTTCATCTGTTCAGTGACCAGAAAATCCAATCTGGGACTGGTTTCATTCTTACACACGAAAAGCAAATCCAAGTGGTTTTATAGAGAGCCTGATCGTAACCCTAATTGTTATTGAAGGTCTGCTTTACTGTTTAGGAAAGTCTTGTATTCATGCTTATGGATGGAAATCACTGATGATTTCTCTCTCTCTCTCTCTCTCTCTTTTTTTAATTTATTTTATTTCAAAAAAACCTACTGGAGCAGCCCTTCCCCTTCAGTCCATTGCCGCTGGAATTCTTTTGGCCCTTGGTCTGAGTGCAATGGTTGTACTCAAAAACAGGTATAGACAGACAAATCTGTTCTGTACTCATGACCTCATAAGCAAATTCCTTTTTTCCCAGTAATTAAGGAGCCACTGTATCTTCAAAACCGCAAATCAGGTGCCACACAAAAGTCCCAGAAAAATGAGAAGGCTCAAGAGCAAAGAACTCAGAAGATAAATACTCAGTCTGTCCCCAGTATGTTCCCTTTCAAAGCTCATGATGTTCATGTTGTAAAATAATTTGTGCTCTTCTTATTTTGGTGATAGTTTCAGAAAGCTCAACTAAACTGTTTGGTAAACACAGACATTCCTCCACTGATACTGGTTTGTACCAATTCCACTGATTTTTCATTAGTGTCACCTCTCAAGGAAAGAAAACCTTGTTGCAAAGTGTTACCCTTGACAAAAAATAAGATGATGATTTTTACACTGAAACTCTATTGATGTGCAAAATGTGCTCTTGATTTTCCTTTTCATCCACTTTGATGTTGCATCAATTAAGGATGGATTAGTCAAAATTAAATATATGCCATGAGAGAGTACTTACTCTTTTTAGAAACCGCTTGATGTTGAATTTTACCATCTTCCTTAATGGTATTGTTTACTTTGAAAAACTTCAATAACAAATTCATATCAGGCATGATTAGTTTTCTTAAATGTAAAAAGAAGTGAGAAATTTCTCAGCAGCTTTCTCTTGTCTTCAGTTACATACTAGATTTTTGAACACACCAAGCCAACTTATGTATCAGTCTAAAGACCTTATAGATAAAAGAGCTATCTTTCTATTGACTTGAGAGTTTTCTAACATATTATGGTAATACCAGGTGTGGTTGTTCTCAGAAAAAAATAGTGAATGCCTCATTTCCTTACAGCAGTTAGTGTGGTAGCATTGTCTTGACATTGTCAAACTATTCCTGCTTTCCAGCTGGATTTTCTAAGACCTCTTGATTTGCATTCAGATTCGGAGACGGACAGTAGCAGTTTATGGCCAGTATGGTGGAAACCCCTGCTCTGGAGATGCCTTTGAAACAAGACCATGCACCCCCACAAAGGGATGCCCAACAGAGGATGGCTGTGGTGATCGGTTCAGGTGTTTCTCAGGTACCATCCAAGATTTTTTCATCATTTATTTTCTAGTCAAGAAGTTAAGAAGATAACCCTGTCATCTTTGAACTTAGTAAATGGTCAAGGTCTTTGCAGAACTCTTGATCTACAGATGAATTGATTTAGGTAGATGTTTCCCTTTTTTCCAACCTTAACTGTTCATGTTTTTAATTTCATCTGGAGTATTGCAGAGCATTTCAGATAACATGCTGTAGCCCTGCTACACTATTTAATTAATTCTGTCTTACTCATTTGCCCCAGAGAACAGTTTTTTTCATTATGAGAATGTAGTTAAGGAATGCAACCTTAGATTTGAAGCTGTTCTAGACTACATCCAGGCATCTTGGAAATCACCTGGAAACTAATGTTCTGTGGAACAGTTATTGCACCCAGCTTCCATTACCTTCGCAGAATATCTCAGTAGGCAGGCATTTATCACAGAGGACTATGATAAACATGTTTTGGTGCTACCAGAGAGATAATCACAGTTAATCATAAGTGATAGGGCAAAGAGTGAAAGCTTAGGGAATAAATCTAGAAGTCAACTGTTTTATTAATATGTCATAAGCCTAGAATGGCTGTGGTTCGCTCAAGTGTGCTATACACTATTTATTTAGGTCTACATTTGCTGTTTGTTCACAAGCCCTTGTGGGCACAAACTGTTCATCATGGGAGTGAATATGCTGATTAGTGTAATAGACAAATAGGACATCTGCTTTGATTCTAGGTGATCTGTTTCTAAACTACTGAACACTTCTTTCCGCATGCATGTTTGTTCTGATTCAGGTCAGTGTATCAGCAGATCCCTTGTATGCAATGGTGATCAGGACTGTGAGGAAGATGGTGCAGATGAAGATCGATGTGAAGAGAAGAAAACTGTATGTGATATTGACAAAACACCTCCGAATTCAGAACTTACAGGAGCAGGGTAATGTTCTGTGGTAGGCTCAGTATTACCAGTGCCAAATGCACATACATTTTGATGTATTTGCAAGCTCTGGGTGTACAGATGGACTTCCTGGGCTTATGGTAAAACGTGCCATATGCAAAAGTGTTCAGTACAACTGCCTCCATCATGGCAGTGGCTCAGTGCAGCCAGGAGGTACAGGTCCTTTGATCTGAAGCACAGAATAAAGCTTTTAATGTTTCATTCCTGTTACTGAAAAACAGCTTTTAAGACATGAAATTAAATTTCAACTAATGATCTTCATCATGGAAAAAATAAGCCAGCAGTCCTCGCTCTTTGTATTCATTGCTGTTGTATTTAGTACTCTAGATCCACATGGATTTCTGTTTTTACATCCCATCTGCAACCTAGAAAAATAATTATCTGAAGTTTCTTTGGTGGTGGTGGTGTATCACTTTTTGTGCAGTATACTTCAGATATAATAAAAACACCCACAGTTTGGAATGGATGCCCTGTTGTTTCCGTGTTACAGTAATTGTTCAAACAAAAAAATTAAAATCAGTTGAGATAGATACTAATGTCTTAATATTAAGAGATAATGAAATCTGTTAATTTTTGTTGACAAATCAAGACCAACATTTCACTTTCAATATTGCAACATGTTATGCATATCATTGTTCTGAATGTATGGAAGTCTATCAGGTGATAACCCCTTTTCTTGGATAAATCAGCTT
>JAWWEW010000088.1:58661606-58674149 GCA_035583185.1 Anabacerthia variegaticeps | reverse complement strand
AGGGTGCATAAGTGGTTGAATTCAGGGAGCAGATCGCTTACTGAGCTTTAATATTTAAGTTGAAAGAAAATGAAATTCAAAAGCTGTGAATCCAATACGAGGTAAGACTAGAAAATGGGGTAAAAAGCAGTAAATTTGACAGCATTCTATTTAACACTCTCTTGGATAGCCTGGCAGTGTCTGATTTGAATAGAATTGTGATGAAAATGTATACATAATTGTCTTGAAAACAGGCTTCACTGAGAAGAGTAGCATTTTGAAAGAAGACTAAATTTAAACTAAATTGTACTTTTGTTTGCTTCATAGCTTGATTGAACCACACTGTTTTGATTTATCCATAACTCCTACAGAATTTTGTCCACCTCCTCCTTTCTTGGAAAATGGATTTGTTCAAGTAAGTTATTTCTATTGCTCTGTTATCTGTCCTATTCCTATCTGCAATGTCTCTACTACAGTTAATACAGATGTTCACTTGCAAATTTGTATTTTTCTTGGTAAGCTTAGTATCAGATCTCTACTACATAGCAGCTCGTGCAGTGTTTTTCAATTGCTGTTTACTTGACAATATCCAAAAGTTCATGCTAAAAATAACATGAAACTAAAATACCCATCCCCAAAATGAGACCAAAATCTTTGCTTTTCTGAACCATAGTACCTATAGAGAAAACTCATCTACTTGTCCTTTACCCTATATATTTATGAAAAATTTTCTGAGCCACATGGAATACATATAAAATCACAGGAAACTAGAGAAAAAAATGCACAGAAAGTAAACTGTCCATGGTCATCCAGGAACTTCATAAGAAAATTATAAACAGATTTTAGGAGTCTTCACTCTGTAACTCACCATTCCACTTTCTTGTTCCTTGGTGAGACTATGATCTGGCAAGGTACTTGGCTCATTGTAACTTGGGCCTGTTTAACAAAGGAGATAAAATTCCTCCCTTGGACAAATGAATGATGCCTTCTCCATGTTATCAGGCAGTCAAAATTCTCCTTGATCAATAAATAGATAAAAGAATTAGTTCAAAATCCATTAGTTGCCTCTGCACAACTGCAAACTGAGGCAAGGTCCAAAATTCTGCACTCCCTCATTTGCCATGATTTTTTTTTCTTTTGTAATCAAAAGTTTTCTCCTACATTGATACTTTTGGTTCACCAACTAAAGGTAAAACCCTGCAACTCATGGAGTAATCTTGATTTTTTGTAAGATCTCTCTTTAGAAGACAGTGGGATATAAAATGAGAGAAAACCTCTGTTTTTAAATCCATTGTATTAACCTTTAGCAAGCTGATAATCTGCCATACTAAGAATTAGCAAAACCATACATTGTCCACTGATCTCCCCTCAGCCCAAGGCTGTACAAGATCTTATCTTACCCTGCTGAAGCTTGGTAACAACCGTATCTGCAGTCAGTTTATACACCATCAGGAGTCAGGAGAGCACTGTTCCATGCTGCTTTTGATCACATTTACTGACTATTGATAACCAGGGTTGCCCCCAATATTACAGATGCTCTCACTGGTGCTTTGTAGAGTAGCATTAATACTTTTCATTGTTTTCACCTACTGCATCCCAGAATCTAAGGGAGTTAAACACTGCTGGGCGTTCTTATATTGTATGTCTAAAATTTCACCTGTTTTTTTTCTTTCAGAATGCTGAAAACTTGTATCCTGTTGGGAAAAACATTGTTTATGCTTGCAGACACGGTTATTCTCTTGTTGGTGATCCTGTTGCTAAGTGTGGCAGTAGTTTACAATGGCAAGTTGGAGACAGATATTGCCAGGGTATGTCTAACTGATTCTTGTTTTGAAATACAATTCCATTTCTGAATTCCAGTGAAACATCTCAGAACACCTGCTTTTCAGCAACAACAAAGGGAAAACACATACCCTCATTTCCCACTCTCCTAGTCATAATCAAGTCTACATTGACTTTTATTGTGAATCCAGATATTGTAATACTGAATGAGAAACACGCCCATGAAGTCTGGTTTTAAGGAAGGCTGGAAGTGACAGATAATAAATTCCACTCCAGAAGTTACTTCCTGTGGAAACACATCATTGCTTACTTTGGTCTTATGGCTATATGCAAGAACCATAGGAATTTTCAGCACTGCATTTCAGTAGCATTCTTTCCTCCTTCCAAGCAGGACTGACTGTCCACAAATGCTAATCCACACTGTTTAAGGCCCATCTCTTTGTGTATCAGTAAATGACCGCTCTCTAGTAGGACATTGCTCCCTTGTATGAACCCTCAACAGAATCATGAGTCTTAAGGACAGAGAAACCCTCATGATGCTGGGCTGCACCTGTAGGCAGTAGGAGAAAATACTGCTTCTATGTCCTTAGAGTTGAGAATTTGGCAGGTGTGATGAGTTAATACCCTGCACTGAAATGATTGATATGTTTCTGCAGGAAAATCAGCTACTCTGACTATTCAATTTGTTAAGGAATTTAGGAGAAGATAAAATATGTGACTGATTTATGCAATACATGGTTTCACTGTGGCTATCTCAAATGCTTCAATTCATAGAAACTGCTTGTCTCCTGCCTGACCTGGAGGGGGGTTTGCAAGGAGAGCCCTGGAAAGCTGTGTATGAAATTGGTGAGAGAATAACTCTATCTTGCCCACATGGCATGCACTTAGAAGGGGCACATTCCATTTTGTGTGAGCCCAGTCTCAAGTGGTCTCCTGACATGAAGACTATTCAGTGCAAGAGACCAGGTAAGCCATTGCACTCCTCCAAGTACAATGCAGGAGTTTCCTTCCTGGACCAACTATGCCTTATTAAGTTTAGTTAAGATATGAGCAGAGCTGTGGTGATTGAGAAGCCATACTTATATCACCAGCAGGAAGCACAGAAATCATCAGTGTGTGTTTTCTGTGGTCTGTTCAAACAAGATGTCTTAAGACATTTCATGTGAGGTTTCCTTATGACTTTTTGCTTACCACTCCCCTATTGCTATCATGTACTGTCACTAACAATGTTTTAAGAGATTGCCTGGGATGTGTGCTGTCTATTCTGACACACTTTCCACCCATCTTCTGTAACATCACCACTACATGATCTGCACCTTGGAGTTAGAGTTTTTCTATCTGGAAGCTGCTCAGTGCACCACAGCCTCCCATGGCAGAGAAGAACAGCTTTGGGTTACTCCTTTTGCTCATCTGACAGTTGTACAGCTGATATGAAGTAACTCTCCAGGAACTGGAAGCAGTGGGGAAATGCTGCTTTAAATTCATGGTGAGGGTTGTGTAAGCTCTGGGCTGATACAGGCAGGCACTGGCAGAAATAGGGCTGTAGCATTCAGAAGTTCTGCCTAAGTCATCTTTTGAAACTGGAAAACAAGACAAGGATTTTCCTTGAGGACTGGTATAATGCTGATCAGTGACACTGAGGGACCCAAGCATCTTGCTGCTTCAAGCCAGTCACAACTTCATCTGAGGTCCCTGATGTTCCTGTACATCTGGGGAGACCCTTGACTGGGGACAACAGCCACTGCTGCAGAAGAGTAGGCGTGTCTCCTACACTTCTCATCTGTCCTCTCCTTATCAGCCAACTGCTACCTGAGGTTGCCTCACCTGCAGGAAGAGGAAGGTGACATTCAGACTTAGATCTCAAAAAACAAGAGTCCTGTGAGATTGCTGGTGTACACCACCTGCCACCATGTCATAACCACACTCATAGGAAGCACAGGAATTTCAGAAGGAATAGCATAGGTGTATGTAAATGACTCACTGCTGCTAAAGTGCCAGACCAGCAATGCTGAAGTGCTGTTGCCAATTACTTCAGCTGTCACAGTAATTTTAATTTGTTGGCTTTTTTTTGTTGGTTTGGTTTGGTTTGGTTTTGTTTCGTGTTTGGTTTGGTTTGGGTTTTGTTGCATCATGTTTTCAAACTCCATCAATGGTCTGAAAGTTTCAAATGCTTCCATCTTTAGGAACATTTTGTGTCTCACTGTATGGGAGCATTATATTAGTACAAAAGCTTTTGAAAAAAAGGACAACAACTAGATTAGAATAACAGTTAAAACCCCAAGGAATATGCAATGAGAAGGGTAAAAATTAAGAAGGTATGCATATACAGACACATTGGCATAGATATGTTTGGATGGGAGTATTTAGTCAGCAAGAGTATCAGTAGTGATTTTTTGGTGAAAATTTTCCGTCTACAGGAAGACAAGGTTATGCCTGCTGTCTGTATTGCAAGGCACTGAAACTATTTTTTTTTTAGTTAGTATGATTCTCTGGTTATTTCTGTCCATCTGTTTTGCTTAGCCAGTCTTAATCTGTAAGGGAGATTTTAAATTCTCTTTTTTAAGGAAGGAAGCAACATTCTGGAGTACTAAAGTTTCATGTTAACAGACACATAATCTAAAACACCTCCTCAGAAATTGTGTCCATATGAATTTAGCAAAGTTTTCCTGTTACTTGTTACAGAAAACTCCAAATAACCGTTTAGCAAAATCTGGAGTATAACCCTGTGCTTAAAGAATGAAACATACAGGATGAAAATTCCCCAAAAATTACTATTGCTTTTAATTTTAAAGTTAGTACAGATTAAGGACTAATGGTGTAACTTGTAGTTTTCTTTACCATCAGTTTATAAAGATATTCATATTTCTACATGGGACTTTGGAGCCTTAGCTTTTCTAGTGACAACAGTGAAGTCAGGAACTCTGATACCTAAGGATAAAGCTCTTCCCAGCTATGACTCAGCAGCGCTAAATTTAGCAGAAGCAAATAGCTGCTGCAGAAATGAGATGAATGTTTAAGCTTGAAAATAGTACCTGCCTCTTTCCATCTGACTCGTGACCCATAGATAAATTACTGCACAGTAACTCTGCAAAGTGTATCATATCTTTTTAATAGTGTTTACTCCTTCCATGCAGTAGATACTTTTAACAAACATGCAAAATGTGACTTTATGTCATGATTGTATAAGTCAGTGCCTTTTAAACTCAACTAATAATTTCAGAGTAGATCATTAGCAGCCCTTGTTTTTCTGACCCTTAATATCACTTTGTGTTCTTCAGTGCCCAGTGTGAAACCAGAAGTGACAGAGCCCAAATGTCAGCCATGGGAGAAGGTGTATCAGTCACAATGTGTGTGCAAAATGCCTTATGAGTGTGGGTAAGTTCAGGCTCAATTTGGCAATTACATTGTCACTTTATTCAAGACCAATTACATTTCTTAAGCCTTCAGTCCATAAGAAAGGAGAAAGCTTTACTCATATGAGAAGGAGGCATTGTACTTTGCTTTACAGCTCAATCAATGTCCTGTTCATCACTTACCTGCCTTGTCAGAACTGTCAGTGGGCTTTATCAGTGATGCAATTTTTATAGGATGACAAAAGGTGAAGGAATAATTTTACTTTATCTGTGAAAGAGATGGAAAAAGATAAAATTATGTTTTCAGGATTTAGAAGATTGAGTAAAAGTTAAAACAGAGGCCCTTGAGACACAAATATCCAAGCTATAAGCCTAATGAAATAAAGCAGATTGCTTTTCCCTGCTGAGAGACTCAGGGGGTTATGAAAGGCACAGTAATCTAATTTCATCTCACATTTACACAGCAGTTTTCATAGACCAGTTACGTCACCTCTCCTGACCTCACAACTTGCAGATCAGAGTTTATTGTTTTCTATTTGATCTAAGCCTATATTCTGCAATAAGCAATGTAGAAGAAATAATGTAAGGAAATTAATAACTCCCTCAGTTCTTTGCTAAACATGGAGGTAACAGAACCAAAACAGAGAATAACAAGAAGACACCTGAGACCACCTGGCAGTGATGGCCAGATGTGCCAAAGAGCTCAGCACTGAAGCCTTTGGTCTGGTTTGCATAGACTGGATAATGTATCCTATAAAATCATCACAGAGGGTGTGAGCTCTAGATATGAAATCTGCCCAAATTGATGTGACGGCAGGAGCTGAACAGTTTGGAAACTCCAGGATAACTGACCAAATTTACCTTATCCATGTGTAGTAGGAGGAAGAAACTTTGATGTCACTCCAAGTGATTTCAAGATAGCAGAACTTTCAGTGGACCATGTGTACTTTTCATCAGCCACATAGACCATGAGTGCCCTGTGTGATGACTCTGATTTTAAGCCAAAATTTGAAGCAGTCTTTGAACTTCTCAATAATTAAAATTGGTGAGCTTAGTTCAGATGCAGATCTGCTGGGCAGTTCCCTAAGGTCTGAGGCCATTGCCTCGCATGCAAAGATAAGTGCCAGGTTTGTAATAACTCTCCTATCTAACTCTATCCCTATCCTTAAACACCTACACATTTCAAATAATCTGGTCCTGCTCTTTTTTTTTCAATATTTATTTAAACAAGGCAACAGCCCCTTCTCTGGTTTATGGATGTGTTAATGTTAGTTAGACAGAATATGAGGGAAGACACAATGCTAGGCAAGGCCATGGGCAGAGTTGCAGTAACCTTGGAAGTTAAATTAATTATATTGAGTTACTCATTGAAGCTTCATTTATAATTAATCTACTGCTTTCTTTTTTCTATTTTTTATAATTATGCTCAAAGTGGCAAGAGGATAGATAACAGTCATTCCTGTTACCTGATGCCATCTTTTCACTGTCTTGAAATAACACATCCAATGATAGAAAGACAAATCATCAGCTGTCAAAGTAGACTAATCTTCCAGCCTGTTAAGGCTGTAGGATTAGGGCACGTAAGCAGATCTTAGTCCTTCCTCAGACAGCAGAAATAATTTCCTTTGCTGTGGCAGTGACTCGCAACATCAGCCTCTTCTCTGAAGAGAGGTAGGAACCAGAAGAGTTCATGTGGGAACTCAGGTACACCATGGCTTCAGACCTATCCTCCATTCTTTCAGTTTCCAAGACACTGCCCAGGGCAGCACAAGAACCCCAGAACAGGATGGTGAGGGGTAATTTGTCTTCTATGGTATGGTGCCTGATCTATTCGCATCAGTTAGAGCAATGGAACAATTTCTGGCAGCAGAGTTATTAAATTGATAAAGCAGCAAGGGGCAATTCCTGGGTAATTTCCAGGCACAGTGCAGGAGTTACTAGGGTCAGAGACCATTCTGGTCTGATGCAGTCCCAGCCTTCTGGGAGCAGAGAGAGTATGGACACCAGCTACTCTGTGTGAATTGTATTTAACACAAGGAAGGGGCCAGAGCAGAGCTGGTGTGGTAATACAGATGGAACCTCAGCCTCCAGTAGCTAAGAACTATCTCCACAGTGAAACCTGAGTTTTGATAATTTTTAAGTACTATCCCTTCTTTTTAGCTCCAAATTTATTTGCATAGCATCCATGTATCTCCTGAGAGTTCTTGGCCTGTGGTATATTAAAATTTTAGGTCTTGAATATAATTTTAGGAAGTTAATACCATTTGTAGCGTGATGAATTTTTTGCTTCACCAAAAGTTTCCTTCCTTTCATTGTAGGTGAAATGAAGAGAAGGTATTTGTGGACTTAGAGATATTATTTAATTTCTCACAATAATAGAAAATATTTATAAAATATTTTTCTTATCCCAGCCTTCTGTTTCAAGTAAAAGGTATTGCATTTCTCACATTCACTTTACACAAGGATTATTCCCTGCATGTAATAACTTTCATTGCACTGCTGTGATGCTCCCAGCCCTGGGAAATATCCTTTCTCAACAATAAGTTCAAATTCTTAATTTCTCTTCTGAGGGCCGATTCTCTATACTTTTTCTTATGCATCTGAACATGTTGATTTCCAGGCTTTCTCCTGACTGACCCAGCTATAGCAAATATTTAAAGCACTCCTAAGACACTTTGAGGCATTGTAACATAGCAAGAGTTTGGGAACACGGTCCAAGAACTCTTGGATGCAAACTTTGGCAGCTGGTTAAATCATCTCCCTTTCTTCCTTTGGGTGTTGCTAAGGTGGTGCAAAGCTGACAGATTAGTGCAAATGTCTGATCTTAATATTTTCAGATAAATGAGACCCCCTTGTGACAAAATTTTGACCTTAAGACTCAGATATTGAGATTTATTACTCAGGAAAGGAAGGGTCTTTGAACATTTTAAATAAACAATTTAATTACAGATTAGTTGCTTTCCCTGGAACACACTTTATTCTTCCAAATTTAAGACTACATTTAAAGCTGGGGGGTTTTTTGTACCTCTGTCTGTAAAGACAACTCTCACATAAATCAGTGCTCCACTAACTCATAGGCTGCGCAGCCAGACAGGCAAACAGTATAAAGCATACAAATGCACCTGCTGCCTTTATCAGCTGCTTGGTTCTACATATTCCTTGGGCTGTACTCTTGTAGTGGCTCAGAATAAGAGGGTTAACCTCATTCATTATGTTAACAAAAGAGCATTAAGGAAAATCCATGCAACAAACATGACTAGGGATATAGTGGCTGGTATTTTGACTAAGCACAGGAGTTAAGGGACCTTTAGCAGATGAGGATGCTAACTTAAGTGGAAGATGTAATCTAATTAATAAAATATTTGGTCATAAGTAGGTGCTCAGCTAGTGAACTCCATGCCATATTTTAAATATCTTAAAAATACACTATGTTACAGATACTTTAAAATTTCTGTAAAGCCAGCTCTTCTAAGAGGTTTCAAAACCATCTTTCCAAAAGCTTGGCAAAGACTCTTCCTCAGTGTCTTACTTATAGATTGACAAGCACTTCTTAATTCACAGGGGAAAAAAAAAATTATCTTAACACTTGGCCCATAAGGGAACAAAGTTTGAGTCAAGACTTTCTTACTAGACTTCCATCTTCAAAATTCCTCTTTCCTCATCCAAAAAACTACTTTTGTATGGAGTTACCCTGCCCTTCAGTCATCCTCATGAAGCTCATTAGGGCCATTTGCCTGTACCTCCTCAGCCTCTCCTGCTCACCAAACACCTGCTTAGCTGAGGTTGGCCTTCAGAACTAAAAGTTTCTGTGAAAGAGTTTGAGAGCTCAAAATGAGAAGCTGTGCTGAAAATAAGACTTCAAGGCTGAATTTCAAAGCTCTACATCTCCCAGGAACATCTGTCTGCTCTCTAGTAGTCTGTGCAGCATCTTATTCGTGGCTGTAAAGTGCATTCAGCAGAGCACAGGCATTCCCTGCTCCAGGTAGTTGCTCCACACAGATGTCATTGATTGCACCGAGAACAAGTGGAGAAGTTTGGGGGTTGAGATTAAAACAAAGAAGTAATGGAAGGGGTTTTTTTCCTCCCCTCCTACACTTAGATCATGAAACACAAATGATGACAACTTCCCCAAAGTAAACACTGTTAAAGGTTGTCCAAGAACTGTTATTTTCACTTTTACACACTTATTTTTTTTGGGACTAAGATGACTATCCACATTTCAAGAAATAAACAAGGACGTTTCCTGGATAAATATTTTTCATAAAATTTTTGTGAAAATGCATGTGTATATCCAGAAATATCATCGGTCTCTGATGGTAGATCATAAGATTTTATTTAATAGAAGCTGAGGGTTTTAAAGGACAGCAAAGATCTTTAAGTATATTCTAATGTCTTAAAATTAAAAAATACTTATAAAATATTTTACTATATGTGTGTGTTCATATATATGTAAAAAAATGTTTTCTGTGTATGTACTTGTGTTCATGTATATGTCATAAATTAGAGAATAACTGAGATCTGAAGTATTTTTAACTAAAGTCGCTCTCTCATTGCTACTGAGGTCAATGGCAAATAGATAATAATATCCCTGCCCTTCAGACAGAACAGGCCTTGACTCTGCTAAGGTGCACCTTGGAAAAGGAAGAAGTCTTGACTGTTCACATGTCTGTGTCTTGAGTTCCTTGTTGCACTCTTAGGAGTTACTTGTGACTCCCTCAGCTCTTTTTAGGAGGTGCCAAGATAAAGCATATTTAAATAGTGCAATCCCTGCTTCTGTTTTCAGTCCTTCCCTGGACACCTGTGCTACAGATCAAAGAACCAAGAGAAACACACTTTTAACTGTTTGCAAGATGCATGCCTTGGAGTGCACAGGCAGAAAATATTCTCTCACTAATGTGGAAAACTGCAAAATACCCAAGGCAGCTGAAATACCATGTGGGTCATGCCGTCCATGGGAAAAATGCAATGGTAAGAGATTCTTCACAATTGTAAGCAACATTGTTCATATGATCAAAATGAAATCTTTATCCCCAGTACACATTAGCAGTTGGTCTATCCTTGTATGGCATCTCCAGTCCCTCCCAGAAGCACGAGGCACTGCTAAGCTGGTTCCAACCTTCAGCCCAGTGTTTGTTGTCCAAACAAGGCAGGAATCTCCAAGCATGCAAAAGAAAACCCCACAAGATATTGTAACAAAATGAACTATCTGCAAGAAAAGCTTATTCCAAGTCCCTGTAAAGTGAGTCAACTTTTTGGCCCACTGGAAGTTTTGGGTGAAACCCTTGCCCTACTCATTTTCTTGTTCTACCTGTGGGACTCCTTACTGCAACACAAGAATAGGTAAACTTTTCTGGAAATTTGCCAGGCACTCTCCCCAGCAGTATCTTGTGGCAAGGAATTAAATGACCTATTGTATACTAGATAAGAAAGCCAATTACTGTTTGTACTTCACTGTCTACCCCCAGTTTCTCATATAGTGATCAAAGGTGAGGTCTCTTCCCTCACAGGAAATAGTTCTTGTCTTTTGTAACCTGCAGCAGAAGTTTTCAAATTCCCTGATGTATTTTCCCTGAGTGTCCTACACTACATTGTATTTAATGGAGGGTTGCCAGGAATGGGAAGATGAAGAAAGAAGTACCCAAGCTAGAGGCACAGTTAATCTCATAATTTGAAAACAAAAAGGATTACTGGATAGGACTTAATCTGTTTTGTCTAACAGTGCTGAACAGACAAAAAGAATAATAATAAAAAAATAAAACTGGCTGGAGCTTCAGCAGAGACAAACACTGGACAAAAAATGTAATCATACAGCATCAAAACAGGCACAGTTATGAAAAATAAATCTCAGGTAAAACCACTTGTGATTGTCACTGATACAGCTACACACATTTATTTATAGGAGTAAATCCTTTGATCTTATTGAAACTGTCTATATGAAAATAGAGATACTAGTTGTAAGGGTTTGCTTGTTCGGTTTGTTAGTGTCCAAGGACAGATCTCTCATCTTACATGTTATCTGAGCTCTGGAGTAGTAAATACACGAGTCCATTCACGCAGTAACACAGAGGTCTTTGAGGCACATTGAGCAAGCTTTTCCCACACGCATGACCAGCCTCTCCAAGCAGAGGAAGCCCCAACAGCACATTACTCGTTTCCACTTCTAGTTTTTCCACAGAACCTGAGTATCAGCTAATATTAGTAAAATGATTAGGGAATTAGGTTAGGGAAAGAATCACAGAATCATAGAAAGCTTTGGGTTGGAGGGACCTGTAAAGGCCATCTAGTCCAATGCCCCTGAAATCAGCTACATCTTCAACTAGACCAGGCTGTTCTGAGCCTAGTCCAACCTGACTGTGAATGTTTCCAGGGATAGGACATCCACCATCTCTCTGGTGAACCTGATCCAGTGTTTCACCACCCTCATCATAAAAAATTTCTTCCTAATATCTACCCTCTTTCAGATTAAAACCATTACCCCTTGTCCTACCATTGCAGGCTCTACTAACAGGTCTGTCCCTACCTTTTTTATAAGCCCCCTTTAGGTACTGGAAAGTGCTATAAGGTTTCCTCAGAGCCTTCTCTTCTCCAGGCTGAACAACTCCAGCTCTCTCAGCCTGTCTCCACAGGAGAGGTGCTCCAGCCCTGTGATCATTTTTGTGTCTTCCACTGACCCTGCCGCAACAGATCCTTGTATTTCTTGTGCTGAGCACCCTCCAGAAGATTTCTGTCAGTCCTACAGTTTTGCTGGAAACATTTCAGTCTGTTTGGGTGTTTTGGTGACTTGGATGCTATCCTGAGTGTTTTTCCTCTGTGCTTTTGTTTAGTGCAATCCAACAGCTGTGTTTGCGATGAAGATGGTCTGTGTGAGGATGGAGGCATCCAGGTCTGTGCTGAAGTGGGCGGCTCTGCTGCCCGTCAGACCATGACCGAGTGCAACGTGGGACTGCTCAGATGCCAGGGGGAGACTGTCACCCTTGTCAGCATAAGGCCCTGCAATGTGCAGAGTAAATAAGATATGTTACAGTTTATTTTGCTTTTTGCCAGGGGATATGTCAAAACATGTCAACTCTTGGGCAGGACATACTTTGAACCTTGCTCTGCCAAATGTAAGCTCTGCTGTGAAATCCACTGCAATTGATGAGACTCTGCATCTGGTCAGCTCTGAGTCAAGGCCTGAGGCTCTTCATTAGACAGAGTTGTACTTGCCAGCGCTGCTCAAAACAAACTCTTGCTTAGGCACCAGCCTTAGCACTGGCAGCTTTACTTCACATTTCCATCAGAATTAAAAAAATACTGCTGGAGTGCAATTGCCAAAGTAGCTATTATAGTGATGGATTACCATGTCTGACATTGTAAGTATGTTTTTCTTAAAGCCACACATCTGCTTGCACTGGGTAGATCTAGATTAGCAAAACATATAGACTAAGCT
>JAWWEW010000088.1:58638587-58654137 GCA_035583185.1 Anabacerthia variegaticeps | reverse complement strand
CTCTGGCCGAGCCTTTTCAGGCCTATGCTGCCAGACAAGCCTTAACCAAACTGCAACACAAGGACTGACCATCAAATTTAGCATTGAAAATGTGAGGCCTAAATCAAACCATTTGAATGTTATACAGAATGCATATCCCAGTGGTAGCAGGTCTCCTTCAAACCCTCAGTAAGGCTTTATCTTTTCAATAGCCCAATTCATGTCAATGTCACAATTACAGGGACCAAAACACAGAAAGAGACCAGTCATCGAGACATTCTCATTCAAGTATTGGGAATGTGGCTTCATTCTCCTCTATTCTGCAGCTTTGACAAAGACACAAATATTGCCAGAGCTGTCACTACCAAAGGACAATAAACTTAAATGGAAAAGATCCTTACATCCGAAATTTGATAAAAGGCAAGTTTACTTTTGCCTTCTGAAATCTAAAGCATGCTTGTTGAATCTGGCAGCCTGGCTGTTGTGTGTCATGGTTCTTTGTCCCTGCAGTCCTTGGACAAGTTGCTCTTTTCATAGTTATTTTCCCTGGTAAACCCAGATGACCACCTTTTTTAATGCAATCTAGCTGTGCAGGGGAATTATTGATGGGCTTTGATGCAGTCAGAGCCTTCCTCAGTCCTCCATGCCCCCAGAAGGGCTGGTGGCATGTTCAGTGACTCATTTCTGGGAAGAGGCTGTGGTAGTGGCATCTATGCCACCTCCTTGATATAACCTGCATCACCCTGGTTAGATGTGCATTAGAAACATCAATGCAGAAATTGAGAAAAACCAAAAAATGAAGTGCTTTAAACCAGTCATGGTTTATTCTGCTGTAAGTTTCAATTGTCTCTAGCCAAGCTGATTTCCAAGAACAGATTTCATTTCTTCTCTGCTGTTTATTGCAGCTCTCTCTCAGGACTGGCAATGTGAAGCTATAGATTGGCTGCTTTACAGTGCTGTGTCAGAAAGCCTTCCTAAGATACAAATAAAGGGTCAGTGAGCTGAGAAAACAGCAGATAATCAGCTTTATTTTCTCCCTGAGTGGGTTTTAACACATGGGTCACATTGCCCAGACCCTGAAGTGTCTAAGACAACATTTCACAAGACCTGCTTGTTCAGCAGGGGCCTGAAATTCCCAGTGGGTGCACAGTTACCTGCAATCACTCAAGTGTGATAGATTTTGTAGTTGATTTCTCTGAAAAGTAAGATATCATCACATGAAAGCGAATGCTCTCCTATCAGCTGCACAATTACACTATGCTCACAGAAGAATCTAATAAAAGAGGAAGACTGATTTTATTATTTAGCAAGGTCTCAGCAGCAGAGAACAGTAGAGGAAGAAAGTCCCTAGTAATCAGGTTATATGCCCAGTAAAGAAAATATCATTTCAAGTTTGCACTTACTGTTTCTAATTTCTCGATAAATGTACACTTCTGCACCTTTCTGTCAGGGTGACACAGGGCCCAGGGTCTCCCTAGGGATCTCCAGAGCAGGCAACACCTGGCAGCTCAAACCTGTCATAACTTCCACTAGCCCAGGTTGCCCAAATTCCCATCCAAACTGGACTGTCCACAACTTCTCTGGACAAAATATTCAGTGCCTTACCACCCCAGAGTAAAGAATTTCTTCCTGCTATCTAATCTAAATCTACTCTCTTTCAGTTTGAAGCCATTTCCCCATGTCCTATCACTGCATGTTGTGGTAAAAAGTCCCTCTTCAGCTTTCTTGTTAGCCTGTTTTAGATACTTAGATGACATAAGGTATCCAGGAGCCTTCTCTTCTCCAGGTTGAACAACCCCAATTCTCTCAGTCTTTCCTCATAGGAGAGGTTTCCAGACCTTTGGTCATATTCATGGTGCTCCTCTGGGCTCATTCTGACAGGTCTGCATCCCACTCTACACCCAGAGAGCCAGGCAGCTCTAGCCCTGGGCACCTTTCTGGGGATGCAGACAGGCCAAGGCCAGCATGGGATATTGTTTCATGAGCTGGAATCCCAATCAGTGAGGTCCACTGGCCAGTCAGGGGAGGGCCTGATGGACTGGAGGGGCTGGAACAGTTTCCTGGGCCATGGATAGGGTATGTCATTCCCTTGGGAAGCTGGTCTGGGACATAAGTGTGTGTGCACTTCCTGCCCTGATACTTGGCATACTATATGTGCTCCATAGGTACATGATTCCTCCAGATAAGGATGATGCTATGTGAAAGACTCTTACGACCCTGCAAGTTATGGAAGTAGCAGCTTTCAAAGACAAAATGGGAATTTTAGCAATCAGATTTAATCTAAAAAGCAACAATCGGTTCAGTTAAAATCAAGTCATGTCTGCTCTGGGTTTGGTTATTGCAGGTCCTGAAACAACCGAGCTCACTGGGTAATGGGCAGGGCAGAATGCAGGGCAATGATCCATCCTGGGAAGGAGGCACAGGCACTTCCTTTGGTCCTTAGTACCCCTTTGGGAGCTAGCCTCTAACCTTGAGTTATCACAGTGCTGAGCCCCACAGCAGCTTTGGTCCTTTGTGGATGGAGCCAGTTATTAATCCATTATTTCAAAAATGTGGCAATACAAATAGTGCTGACCTGGAAGACTAATAATCAGTGCCGGAAATTAAATGCTAGGAGTATATATATTTACGTATTTCAAATATATATATATATATATTCATTTTTTAAAATAGAAGAAGTAGGATAAGTGGAATCCAATTTTAGATCTCTATAGCATAAGCATGTGTATTTGTCCAAGTCCCCCCCCGGCTTTCTTCACAGTCAACAGAGGAAGACAGGCACCTTAAGAGCATGACTCACTCACCCAACCTGTTTTGAGACGTCTGCCTAAGACAGAAATTCTGTCCTCCAAGGGTCTGTTTCACTCCTCAACTGATTAAAAGGACAGCAAAAGATGATGATCTTGAGTGTGGTCATACACCTTTAGGGGCATCTCATTCCCAGTAATCAAGGAAGAAAGATCAGCTTGTCAAAATTCCTCTACATTGAAAATCTTCACACCTACCTACGTATGGATACACAGCCTTCAGAGCCTGTTGAAAGATCCCTTATAGGAAAATAGACATTTCTGAGGAGGAGAGTTATTAATTTAGTTAAGTTTTGGTTTATATAAACAATGTTATTTGTGGATCTTTATCCCATAACCCTCCATCAGCAAAGTTGAGTTGCTTCTGTTGAAGCATCCCTTTTCTGAATAAAATAGTCAAAGCCTACTGCTCAAGGACCTCTGGGTGAGGAGAAATGTGATGGACTTCTTCCTCTGAATACATAACTGAATGCATTTAGCTACAGCTATCATGAATGCTACAATTTATGCTGCTGCTGGAGATGCATCCCTGTGCTCCCTGGAGTGCAAACCCAAGAGTGCATCAGACAGCAGTGAGCTCTGCACCCAGTGGGAAAAACTTGGCTAGGATGGTCTCTTTTATCATTCACTCAGAAATTGTTACTAGTAAATGCACCAGTATCTATCTTCTACTGTGCTTACTGCATCTAGCAGTTTTGCATTTAATAGTCATAGTCTTATTTTGCACCAAAATCTTTAATAGACAGACAATTACCACTCACACAACATCTGAAATAAAGACATCAGGACTTAAACATCGAATACAAGATGTTTTCATAGCTGTAACAAGAAACAGCAATTGCTATAATTAAGCAGTGGCTCATCAGCAAAAGTTTGGCAGTTGATATTTACACCTACATGTCTGACTTTACTTCAAATCCATGAAGAAAACTCTGGATTACCCCCCTTTCTGAGATTTCATAAGGATAATCATTGTTACAGACAATATATATATATTCAGTTCTCTTTTATATTTGCTCAAATTTTGAATTCTACATTACAATAACTATTTATATGGAAGCCATGGTGAGAAGCCCACAACAGCAGCTGCTAATTGTCCAGCCATTGAATCATGCCTCAGCTGTCTCAGTGTGGTAAGTGTATTCTATATACATTTCACATACTCTTGTGCTAGTGAAAAATTAGATAGGCTGGGCAGTTGTATGGACATTTGCATCAGTGGAAAGGCTCATTTTATTTTTTTCAGATAATGCCTTCTCTCTAATGTTAAGAGCAAATAGATTTTTTTTTTCTGTGAGTACAGAAGCTGCATTGCCAAGAAAGCTGTCCTTTGAGAACTGGTAAGGTCTCTGTGACCTTGGTTATCCTGACAGATTCACTTCAGATTTGCTTTAACTTCCCCAATTATAATTCATGACTCAAGGCAATGATCCATCAAGCCAGGCACATTACTTGGAGCTTACAATGGCAAAGGAGGGATGGCATTTCTTGCCCACAGTGAACAAGAAAACTTACCTACTATACATTAACACATCTAAGAAAAAGATAGATGATGCAGGAAACATTAGAGAACTGCAGGCTTTGATGTGAGGGTTGCAGACCGCTGTGACAGAGCAAAGGAGCAAACCCAAAGTCCTTTTAAGTGCAGTCCAGACCCTGCCAACGCCAAGAGTAAAACTCCCCCTAATTTCAGCAAGTTGAAGATTTCCTCTGGTTTCAGATTATGGCAGAATCACCACCTTGTTAGTGAGTGGCAGATGATGTCTCCAGTCTGTGTCATAATGCTCACTATAAAACAGAACCTACAGGACTTAGCCCCCTCAGCAACAGAGAGCAATGCAAGTCTTAGTGTGAGTGCTTGCACAGCACGCAGCCACTTTGAAACCGGAGGTGCTGCAGAAATGGAAGCAGTCAGGGAGCACTCAGCTGCCTCCTGTTTACCAGGAAATAACTTCATCTGGCAATTCATCATGGTGAGAAGTGTAAGAGAAAAAAAATTCCTTTTATCAGAAACAATGCTAGACAGTCACACTGGAATTAGAGTCTGGAATGAAAAGCTGGAATTAAGGTTAGAGGGTCAGATCTTCATTGTTTGTTGCTGGTGCAGAAAGCATACATAACCATTCTGAGTGATTCTTCTCCCACACAATGTAACCATCAAGAAGAAATGCAGGCACTAAAAAAATAAATCTAAAGACAGTCGAATATGCAACTCCCTCCTAGACCACCACAAGTATATTATTATAGATCTTCAATTGGAGGAAAGAGCTATAGAACTACAAAGGAAAACCTATTTCATGTTTTTGTAATAATTTTTACTATACATTTTAAACAAAAAAGCGTAATACTTTGTTGTATTTAGCAGCAGGATTAATTTCTTCATTTTCTTGAGCTCCATCCAGTTGAGACTAGCTGCTGTTCTAGAGAGCTTGATAACATCCCAAATATGTTTCTTTGGAGGGAAAAATAACCATTTCACATCCAGCTCACTACCAGCTCCCAGGTCACTCTGCCCAGCCTCTGGAAAGGTGCAACACTTACACACAGGGCAGGTTGTTCACTACTGGACATTTCTCATGCATCATAAGATGGGTGAGCAACTGGCCGATGGGTCAGGTGCAAAGGGTTATAGTGAGTGGGGCCACATCAGGCTGGCAACCTGTCACTAGTGGTGTTCCACAGGGCTCCATCTTAGGCCTTGTGCTCTTCAACATCTTCATAAATGACTTGGATGCAGGACTGGAAGGGATACTCAGTAAATTTGCAGATGATACAAAACTGAGAGGAGCTAGAGCCTCCCTCAAAGGCAGAGAGGACCTGCAGGGAGACCTCGAGAAATCAGAGGGCTGGGCAATCACCAACCGTATGAAGATTCACAAAGACAAGTGCTGGATTCTACACTGGACATGAGGCAGCCCTGGATGTGTGTATGGATTAGGGAATGAGATCCTGGAGAGCACTCCTGTGAAAAGGGCCCTGGGGGTCCTGGTGGATGGCAAGTTGAACATGAGTCAGCAGTGCCCTGGCAGCCAGGAGGGCCAGCCCTGTCCTGGGGGGCATCAGACACAGCATCGCCAGCCGGGCGAGGGAGGGGATTGTCCCACTCTGCTCTGCACTGGGGCAGCCTCAGCTTGGATATTGTGTGCAGTTTTGGGCACCACAATATAAAAAGACATTAAGCTCTTAGAAAACATCCAAAAGAGGGCAACAAGAATGGTGCAGGGCCTTGAGGGGAAGCTGTATGAGGAGTGGCTGAGGGCACTTGGTGTGTTCAGCCTGGAGGAGACTGAGTGGAGACTTAGTTGTGGTTCTACAACTTCCTCAAAAGGGGAAGCAGAGGGGCAGGCACTGATCTCTGCTCTGTGGTGATCAGTGACAGGACCTGAGGGAATGGCCTGAAGTTCTGCCAAGAGAGTTTTAGGTTGAATAATAGAAAAAGGTTCTTCCCCCAGAGGGTGGTTGGGCACTGGAAGAGGCTCCCTAGGGAAGTGGTCACAGCACCAAACCTGACAGAGTTCAAGAACCATTGTTAATTAAACGTTTCTTTTGTATTTAAGTACAAATATGTGCTTCCTTCACCTCAAGGGATACCATAAAAATTCCCCAATAGTGTCTAAAGCTCAAACGCAGCAAACAAACACAAAAAGCAAATACATCCTCCCTTCAGTTACTCCAATTCAAAATCACATGGTTTTGAAGATTTCAGTCAGTCATTACATAACTGTGGGTTTTCAGTGTTTTGTATTGCAGCTTGAGTTTGTACCATGAGTGCCTGTGCATGTAGCATCTGCTACTCCCTCCCCATTTGGTGTCAGAAGGAATATGGAATGGTGCTGAAGTGCCTGGTCTGCTTGCCTGGGTGGTACAGCAGGTACTCAACCACTGAGACAACAAGAATGCACAGCAGTCACAAGCACAAGGACAAAGCAACAAATGACTGAGGAAAGGAAAACTCTCATGAAGCACTCAGAGAGATCAGAGGCAATGTTTCTTTTCCTCCCTTCCTTTCTCTTCCCCTCCCTCTGCAAATCCAGAGTTTTGAGCAGTGACAGCAATCTCTATACCCAACACCTCACATCATTTTCAGACAGGAAAAGCCCACTGCCATCTTTCTCCTCAAAATCTGATAAGTGCACTGTATTTTTTATCCTCATCCTTTGTTTTTGATCTACTTGTCACATCATATCCAGCTTTTTCCCAGGATGGTCCAGACTGAGCTCGATGTGATGATCATGGTGTCTGCAGAGAGCCAACAGGTCATGCCAGGCAGTTCCCCTGTTCCAACATCTTCAGTTTGATGCCAGCACATTTCATGGCTGCCAGCATGCAATGACTGACTGTCCTCCTCCTCCCTGTCGATTCCATTTGGATGCAGTGAGGGCGGCTGTCTTCTTTGGGGCACTGGTAAGGCATCAGGCAGAAGCACTGGGTCTGTGTCTCTGGGAATGAATGTGTGGAAATTTAACAGCAACTGTGATGACTAAAATCAAATTTTATAGTTTGATGTAATTTCAAAGTCCAACAGGGAAAAATATCATTGGATGTTTGTGATGTATTAGTTACAAAAACCCTGTAGTGCATACACTAGATGGTAGAGTATTAAGAAAAATCAACTTTAAATAGCAGTTTTTGCAGCAGTGGCCCATCCAGGAACAGAACCGATCTAACTATTTTCATCCACTGTCTTTCCCTGACCTTTCTTCTAAACAAAAAGATATTAAGTTGGCTTTCTGTTCACAGTTATCCTTGAACACAATCTTGCTATGAAATGGAGTTTTAAGGTCCATATTGTGTCAGCTCCTATTTCATTAAAGCTCCCTTTATGGATGCTAAGCTACCTGCTGCTGGCCTGTGGTAAAGCTGAGTCCTAGCAGTTATTTCATTACCCATTTCTGATCTAATCAGGTTCTGCCTCTTTATATTCTTTCCCAGAAGTTCCCTAGGCAGGAAACTAAGTTTCTGATTTCATGTTCTTAAAACATGAGAAACGTGTGATTTCCTCCACTTGGCTGCCTTCATGTTACTGCAGTATCTTCTGCCTTTGTGTTGATACCAACTACTCATTCTCAGGAAAACCAAAACTTAGATTTCTCAAATGCTTGTGCACACTCATGAAAAGTGGGCTTCTGTGGAGGTAGTGAGGAGTCCAAATCAAATCTCTTGAGTACCACAATGAAAACTAATTTTATTTAATGTATTTTTCCTCTCCTCTTATTTTTTTTCTAACAGGGCTTCTCTGTAGGCTTTTGAGAAAAAAACAATGAAGTGCTGGCACAAGACCCAGGTTTAAGACACTTGCACAGTGGGAGCACAGCTAAGCTTCCTACAAGCACTGAAATAAATAAGCCAAGTATTTTTTTTTTTTTAATTATAACCACCTTTCTAAGAGCACAAGAGCACACCTGGTCATGCCCTCTGCTGGAATCCCACAAGGAACAATATCTCATGCAGTAATTTTCCAGCCACCTACTTTAAATCCTATGCTGCAGAAATCTTGCATCTTCAAACAGGGGTTTAGGATTGCTGCACACTGCTGTTGTTTTATTTACTGTTTAGGAGATCAGGTGCAGTAAGGATCGTGGCTGTCTCTGGAAGCAAGTCCAGGAGTAAGCGTGTCTGCCACTCAGCCTCTTCCTGGCAAGTGCTTGATATGCATGGAGCCAGCCAGCACCTCAGACATTTACAGGAAAGCCTACTGCTCTTATCACCTGGTTACATGTAAATAGCCAAATTGTACAACAGTGTTTATAAAATAATCCTCTTAGGGATTTGGTCAGCTTAGCTAGTTCATTAAAACTCTTAAACACAATTTTCATACCTGAGTATTTGCAAATTTTACTATTAAAATCTCATGAAACCTGATGGCCCTGGTCTTGCTTGCGAAGTAGTATTGTGATTTATTTTCACAGTTTAATTATATGCTTTAGAGGGTGTGGCCCAAATTAAATCCTCAAGTACAAACTAGTGGTTAGTGAGTCACGGGGAATGCTTGATAATATCACCAATATTTTTGGGCTTAAAAATTCAAATGTTAATTCTCCTGAAAAAGTTCCCTTAATCTCCACATTGCTCCTGTGCTTTCTTCATGGGAAGTAACGATACACTAGTTGTGGGTAAAGGGAAAAGGCACATATTTAAGTGTAACACTTGCTAACAGGGACACAGGGTTGACTGCACTTCCACACTCCTCATACCTAAACGGAACACAATGTCTATAAATCCCACTCTTGTAGCAGTGAAAGAATCAGCACATTTTACTTTTAGATCCAGAAGGCTGGATAAACCTCACCATTCAGAAGTCATACCTGGACAATCCTCCCAGTCATAGCAGGTGTCATAGCCACAGGGCACTTTCTTCAAGCTGTTTATAGAAAGCTTTGCCCTTTCAATAGCCCAGTCTAGGTTAGAATCACCATGGCAAGGGCCAGCATGCAAAAAGTGAAATGATTGCTCTCCAAGACACATTTCAGCTGAATACTGACAGCTGGGCTTGGTCACATTCTGTTCAGAAGCAGCATGTAGCACACAGACGTCTTCTGAATAGTGGCTGCCCAAAGGAAGTAAAGAAAAATTATTTTAGCAAGCTGTGGAACAAGTCCATGTTTCTAAATGCTCCACCAGCATTGGATGAAACACAGGAAAGCCATAGCCAGGCTGGATATCCATCTAAAGACCAAAGACTGTCCCAGCTACTGCAGGACCTGGACCTGATACAGGTGCTATGAGATGGGGAAGCTTTCATCCTGTTGAACAAGCAAGAGGTAAGAGACATGTGCCTGTGCAAGAAAAATGAGATGCTGTTACCTCCACAAGGATATGAAATTTCCACAGGCCATGGGGTGGCTTTTATGAGTTAATGCATCCCTGCAGCTGTATGTGCAAGTCTGCCTCTGATGTACAGTTAACCTGAGACCTAAAGGAAGCAAAAAGAGCCAAGCTGCTTGTAGTTTCTTTCTTTCCATATTGTTCTTGGTTATTGAGTGGATTCCCTGCTCGAAAGTGCAGGCATGTCCAAGGAGCATCATTTTGTGGAGCTTAGCCACTTCCCAAAGAGTGAATCATAAAATCATAGAATGGCTTGGATTAGAAGAGACCTTAGAGATCATCTAGTTCCATCCTTGCATGCTTCTTCTGTAAGATGATGACAGTGAAAATATAGAAATTGGAAAAATAGATGAAAAGAAAGAGTTGGAATCTCCAGTAGCAGATGGCAATGTAGATTAGAAGCATAAGCTACGGTGTGTTATTTTCTTAATGTAATTGGATGAATTAGGGGGCACTAGGAAGAACATTGCCAGTAGATCATGGGAGGTGATCCTGCCCCTCTGCTGAGGCCACACTAGGCGTGCTGTGTCCAGCTCCAGGCTCCTCAGTTCAAGAGAGATATGGAGCTCCAGGAGTGGGTCCAGTGGAGGACAGTAAAGGTGATTAAGACACTGGAGCATCTCTCTTATCAGGAAAGTCTCTCTTATGAAGGACCTGAACCTGTTCAGCCTTGGGAAGAGACAATTTTGAGGTAACATCATCATCTATCAGGATCTAAAAGGAGGTGCTGAGAAGATGGATTAGGCTCTTCTCAGTGCTGCTGAGCAATGGGACAAGTGGCAACAGGCAGGAACTGATACACAGGAAATTCCACTTGAATATGAGGAAGAACTTTGCTCTGTGTGTGAGTGATCATGCACTGGAACACGTTGCCCAGAAAACTTATGGAGTCTCCCTCACTGAAGATATATGATATATGATCTGGACACAATCCTGTGCAATGTCCTCTAGGATGGCCCTGCTTGAGCAGGGAGCCTGGACCAGATGATCCACTGTGGCCCCTTCCAACCTTGTCCATTCTGTAATTCTGTGATTGTTATTTTATTTCATAGAGTATAAATGGGACTGTAATTTGAACAGAGAGGAATAGGTAGCTAATATCTGAACAGAGAGTAGTCTTGATTTACAGTTGTCTTTGGCTGCTTTTCCTGTTATGTGTCACAATGGCCTCTTGGTCTATCATTAGAGAAACTTCTACTCATCTTCTAATTGAAGTGCTTAACTTACCCACAGTCTTCTGGAGACATACAAACACACTGAGAGCCAACCTGTTTTTGTCCTGGATTGCAAACACCTCTAATTTTAGTTTCTACATCTGAAACAAAAGAGTGACAATTATTGTAGATAGTAAAAATGAACGGAAACATCTTATACTCCTGCCATAAAAGCCAAACTGGATTTATTTCTCTTCATCTCACATTTCCCTCTTCAACAGCTGCTGTGGTTGGGATGCTATGGGTATGTCCAGCAGTTGTTTGCAAAAATCACTGGAATAGGATGCTCAAGAAGAGAAGCTGAAGTTTCAATAGAATGCATTTTCCTACTTTGCTTTCATAAAAGCCTTCTTAATACAGCTGGGGTTTGGTTTGGTCAGATTTTTAAGAAAACAGTTGTAGTCTCTCAATTTCATTATTGAAGTTTACAATATATTGCTCCCACAAATTCTATAATTAATGCAGAAGTTTTGGGGATGAGATTATGTCACTATAGTAGGCAAAAAGTAAAACCAAAATTAATGAACAGCTGCTATGTGTCTTAAATCCCTTCTAGTTCTAGCTAGGTAAAATAAACAGTGCTGTTAATATCAGAAATATAGAAACAGTAAACTATCTGCTGGCATACTGACCTTTTTCACATGTAATAGACCCCAAAATAGGAGGTATCCAGGACAAGTCTTTCCCACAGGTATACTTTGTGTGACCAGTGACTACAAACCCAGCTTGGCAGCTCAGCTTCATGGTTTCACCAATGTCGTACTGTTGCTTAAATGGGGAGATTGTGACACTGTCAGATATTGGTGGCCGGAGGCATACTGAGACTGTAATAAACAATTAAAAAAGAGGCATAATTCTTGTTGGGTTTATGACATGTGGATATTTACAGCAAGTCATAATGCTCTATCTGAAGAGCCATATAAAGACACTCAATAACACTGAACATTTGACTGAGGTTCAAAACTAATAAAAATTTAACATGATTAAGTCTTGAAATTTTCAGTGCACTGTCATTGTCTTTAAAATATTTTTCAAGTAATAACTAAATAATTACAATATATTTCTAATGTATGCCAATATAAGTAATTGAATCTAGCAGTTTAAAAATAGTAAGAGTAGCATTAACAGCACATTTTAATTTTTCTTCTGTAAAATAAACAAAATGACAATAGAAAGTCCATAAGTATATTCAGATATTTTTTTTTTAGTGAAATGAACACTAAGTCAATGAAATACACCAAGTTCTAGAAAACTGCTGAAATCTCTCCTGTTAGCAAACATAGGCCAATTCTGATCCCTAAGTCTTAACTCAATTATAAATACTTCAAGGCATTGATTTATGGTGAAGATTCTCAAGGCAGACGGGGAGGTCATGGTTAAAGACGTATCATTCATCTAATATAAAAAAATAGTAGACAAATTTCTATATGAATGGTTTCTTCCACATAACTGTATCAACTTAAAGATATCTGAAGTGTGAAAACAAAAGATGAGTCCTTTTGTTAAAGGTATTAAAAACTAGACAAGGACCTCACAGCATCCATCTGAGAGTTCTCTAATGCACTGGATATTATAATAGCCTTACAAAGCACATAATAGCAACACTTCTGAATTGAAAGAGGAGTGATGTAGTGGCTCAGTATGTCTTTGCCATCTCTACATGAAATACCTTCTTAAAATGCTATCTTTTCTTTTAGCATTACAGATTCTTTTGTTAAAACCTGTATTAAAATCCTTTTCATGTCTTTTTCTTCCACTTCTGTTTTGTTGCTGGGCTAAATTAGTTTCTTTTCTTACGTTGACATTCAACATGTAGCTGTGTCCAGGTGTGATCTGGCAGACACCGTAGGTATTGATAGCCACTGAGGCTATAACCACTCACACAGGCAATTTCAACTTCTTCCCCCACAGCATACTGGTTCTTTTCATTCTACAAGTTAAAAAAACAAAACAAACAAAACAAAAATCAGAAAAAAAAGAAAAGGAATAAAAAGAAAAAATAAGAAACAAAAAAAGCCACTTGAAAATCTATGGTAATGAAACTGGAGATTGTCAAAAGAAACAATGGCAAAAGCCGGATAAGATTAATGAATTCATGTTTTTCCTACCGTGAAATATGAGTCATCCACTCATGAATATAATGATAAGTTTGTCCGGTTGCACCAACTGATGTCATGGTTACAAAACAAGGATTCAAGGACCACTTGAAATAGTTTTTACCTTGACTTTTCTTCCATTGCCGGTGTACTGTGGTGGACTAGAGCCCAACAGAATGCTATATACACAGCAGTACACTCACAAGCAGAGTAACTACCTTGGATATCAGGCACATACAGCAAAGATGCTGTAAAATCTCCCATCTCTGCAAATACTACACTTTTGTATCATTTTTCATGCTCACCCTGATAAAGCCATATTCTGGTGAGCCTGGCGTGAAGCATCCAGACCCAGGTTCACCACTCAAGACATTCTTTTCTCTTCTGGCTTCATCATCATTTATACAAGGACCACCTCTGAAAAGGGAAAATTTGCTGTAAGGATGTAGCTTAAGCATTGGTGTCACCAAATAACAATGGCAAAATGTCAGAAACTCTGATGAGGAGAGCTGCAAGTGTGTCCCATCCCCCTTATCGCACAGTAAAATAACTTTATTCTGTTAAATAAAAGATAATGGACAACAACTGCAGGTGTTGATAGGAGAGAGAATATGAGAGCACTACAGTCCTTGCAATTCTGTTGCCACCAGGCAGTGTTAAAGGAGTCTGGTCTCTGTGAGCACGGAGCTGTACAGCCCATGGTGTCTGAGACGAGTAAAAAAGAACTGTGGAACCCATTGCTTATAATATCTCCTATTCACTCCAGAATATCCTCTGCAGTCATTACAGCAGGGATAGTGAAAGTATTCCTTCAGCTCTTGGTCCCAGAACAAAAAAAAACAGAAGCCTTGCACTTGAAAAAGAAAAAAAACTGAGCCAGTTTGGTGCTAGGATTTGAAGCTGAAACCACACAAAACCAGTACATCAGGCATACTTAAAGTGGGAATATGAAAAGCTTGGTAGCTTCATCGGAATTCTCTCTGAGACTGAGTTCAGATCTAAACTGCTACGAGAAGAGAATGTGATAGTAAAAACATGGAAACTGTGAACTTCCATGAACGGAAGCAGATGAGTTCTCCATGGCTTTTGACAAAAGGCTGTGAATAGCAGCATGCAAGACCTACAGGCATACTTTAGTATGCAATTCATCACCAATTTTCTAGAAATAAACAATTAATAAATTCAAACTTGCAGTAAGTTGCAGAGATTTTCAGATTTTTCCTTCTCTCTGCTCCACCACAAGAGCTCACAGAGGAGTGTTGTCTGCTATTCCTCCGTGGTAGTCACAGATCCACTCTGGAGCGCTCCCTAACCGTCCCATGACTATGGAGATCTTTTGATCCACTATCTTCTTGCCTGTCTGTGAACACAGAGACATAACAGTCCTCCTCTTCTTCCCACTCCCCTTCACATGGCTTCCCACCATTCATCGGGGAGGGGTTATTGCATTCCCGGGTCCTTCTTGTTTTGAAGGAAGCATCACATGGAGTCCATTCAGACCAGCAACTCCATTGGCCATCTACAGCAACTGCAAGGAATAAAAGAAACACCATCTTTTGGCAGATCTGTACCATATACATTATTTCTTTTAAGGCTGCATATGAAGGGGATGAACATAAATTCATGTTAGCCACTTTTAAAGGATTTTAAATTGTTACTCTTGAGGGAGTAGATTGTATCTAGAGTGTGAAGTTTTCTAAAAGGTGGCCAATCAAATTCCAAATTGCTTCATGAAAACCTAAAATATATCTGCCTTTCTAGTTTTGATTGCAAGTAACATTCAAACACAGCAGCAGCTTATTTTCTACTTTTATTGCACATACAGATGTATGAGTTTTCACAGTGCTGACAACATTCTTATAAAGGTCAGTATTTAAATAAATCTGAGCTCTAGCACCATGACTAAACCCAAAATCTACATCCCATGCCAGTTAAATTAAAACACTATTACTACTGTCTTCTCTTAACCCCAGCATATTTTAGCTGTACCACCATAAAGCATATATAAAAATTTTTACTTACACACTCTTTGTTTTCGGCATGTAATACAGTTTCTACAGCCATTTCTATCTGTATATCTTCAGTTGTTTATTTCTTTCAAAACATTTCTTTATCAGGGTCAGATAATGAGATCTGTAACTGCCTTAGTGACTTTCCTTTTTGTCCCTTTTTGGTCCTGGAATATAAATGTGCAATGTCTTTTCCCATGGGTATGGCACTAGTGCCAATTTTATTCAAAAATGTTTTTGCTTTAAATTGTTCTTTAAATTCTCCGAAAAGATGATTATGTTCCCTCTCCTTACAACAACTGAGCTTTTCTTCTATAATCAACATTTTGTAACAAAATGTAATCAACATTTTATCTTCATTAGCCATTTAGTGTTAAGTATAATAAGCTATAGGGAAAAAAAAGGAATGGGTTTCTTAATTTTTGCGTCAATTGTCTTTGATCTCCACCCTATTTCTGAACAGCTCATTCCCTATTATCTTAATTATGTAGCTAAGGAATCTTTTACCATGTCTTACATTTTCTTTTTAGTCATGCTTATTCAGTTTGATTCTTTTATCTTTAATCCTATCTTTATTCCTATATTTTCTGGACATCAGCATGTGGTAAGAAGTGCTATAG
>JAWWEW010000088.1:58615925-58635814 GCA_035583185.1 Anabacerthia variegaticeps | reverse complement strand
GGTCATGTGGAGCAGATGAGTGGAATGCTATCTGTCAGAGAAAGTAACAGGACATGGGCCCTGTTCTCATCATGGTCACCTTCATGTGTCACAGTCATCCTGTTCGTGGTGCAGCGTGTACTGACTTTCTTTTTCTTCCTGAAGAACACACGCCTTGTTGTTTCTGTTCGGACACACTCTGTTGATTCATCAATTGACAGGCCTAGAAATAGCACAGAGCAGCAGCTTCATCACCATCACCATGATACACAGCAGGCATCATATCCCCAGGCTCCCACACTGAGGTCACCCAGCAGGTTTCCCTGCTCCTCATCCACCACTGGAGACTTCACTACTGCATGCAACTGCCTCCCCAGGTACAAAGAGTGTTGGACTGAGTCATGCTTACCCTCCCATACCCATGCAAGTAATAGGAGTGTAAAAGTTCACAGCTTTTAACATTAGATTTTCATTTTTGCAGTATTGTCTTTTCATTTTGACAGTCTGACAGTCATGGGAAATTTTAGAGTAATTTCTAATCCATATCATAAACTTTAATGACTGTATCCCAAAAATTACCACTTAGACCTCTTAGTCCCACACTACTGTATGCTGGAACACCTTTTCCTGTTGGCACCCACTCTTGATCTGAATGTCTTAAGTGGTTTCCCTGAACACAGTGACATTTACAAATAAAGAATCTCTTGAACTTTTCAAATTAAGACAGTGTAGAGCAAAATTTTCTTCTTGCTCTGTATGTAGGCAGGGTGAGTAATTCCTGCATCTGTGAGAGTCTAAAAAATTTCTTGCTGTTGAAGAATTTACTTTGAGATGTAAGACCTAAAAACAGTGATAAGAAGAACTGGTAAGCAAATAATGATATTTTCTTGTTAAAAATTACATACCTGAGTTATGCAGTTCCTCAGAGCTGTACTGGTATAGAATGTCATAGGAACCACCCATCTTCCCAGAGGTGTAGTAATGAGTGCCAAAGTCATCAAATATTCTGCTGTATAAAGCATAGTTATACTCCAGAGGCAGGTAGTTAAGTGCTTTTAGAAAGACATCTGAGAGATGCAGATCTGACTCTTTCATTGTGAAGTTTGCAACAGAAATTATCTTGTGGACTCTAATAAAGTTGGAATTCTAGAAATAAGAAAAGGGGAATCTTAGCACCTTCAGATGGAATTAACTGCAGAAAATAAATGAACCAAAAATATATCCTGAGATACATTGCAAGAACTAAATAATTCTGTATATCATGATGCTTTAACCATGAACTAAGAAGGGATTTTAACCTGTGTTGTCTTTAGTCAACACCAGACTAAGTTATTGGTGGGTTTCTGTGATTTCACAGAATGGTTTGGTTTGGAAGGGACCATAAAGATCTTCTTGTTCCAACCCCTCTGCCACGGGCACAGACACCTTTCACTAGACCAGGCTGCTCAAAGCACCATCCAACCTGGCCTTGAGCACTTTCAGGGATGCAGCATCCACAGCTTCCCTGGGCAACTTTTTCCAGTGCCTCACAACCCTCTGTGACAGCAATGCTGAAAACACACATATAAACAAAAGAACCTTTCTGTTTAAAGTTTCATTTAAACTAACATTTCCATAATTATCTCTGGTCTGGATTCGGGCCAATAAGAAACAACTGTTCCATCAGAATAAACTTGCCAGTTGTACAAAAGAACAGCCTAATCAGTGTATAGGTATCTACACTGGAATGAGAATGAACTGTTACATTCAAGGCAATGCTACCTCTAAGGCCTGCAGTAAACTTCCATCATATGAAATCTTAATATTAATATTGTTGTAAAAGATTCATTCTAATTGCATTAGAACTCCTGGGTTTCAACAGGCTTTGTTCAGTCCTTTTTGCAGAAGTGTAAAAAATAGCCCATCCTTTACTGCCATTAAACTATAAAAGTACATAATTTTATACATTAAATATGCAGAATCTTAGGGGGAAAATGTTTTCTGATGTGAGAAACTTTTCTGTGAATGTGTTATTTCTGAAATTATCTTTATGTCCAAGTGCATCTTGACAGACACGAGATTCCAATATGCAAGTTAGTTATCAAATAAAAAACTAATGTAGATTAATACCCAACATATGCATATGTATAACATTCTTCAGTGCACTTCTGTAACTTTTAGAGTTATCTGCTACTGTTAGGTGTTGTGACCTCTTAATCTATAATCAGTTACCTTTTCATGTGAGGCTTTAATAGCTTTCTTGAAGGATGAAGACGATGTAACTTGAACTCGTGTCTTTTTTGAGAATAAAAATGGGATACCAGAAGACCTTCGACCACTATGAGTGGATGAGCTACTTCCAGAATAACTATCACTCAGAGGAGTTAAATCCTTGTAGAAATCTGATGTGACATCATCCTCTTCGTCTATGACCTGGATATTCAGTAAAGCAAAATGCATTTGCACAAATAATAATCTGAAACAGAAGCCTATTATGTAGTGAATTCCTCATTTCTTTATGGTTTTTTAATGGATAAAATATGCCTGATTATTTGAGACATGGAAGTAAGCTATAAAACTGTTCTTAACACAAAAGATGTTGTTGAGAAAGGCTAGTAGTCAAGATGAATGGAATAATAAAAAGCAGACTTACTAATAGACATTTATACAACAACAACAACAACAAAGCATGTAACACTTTCTTCATAAATTCCCCACCCCCATGCCCCAAAGCTTGGAAGTAATTTTCAACAAGCATTTCAACATACTTTTAAAAGAATTTCACACATTCATGTTATGTCCACACTATGACTACTTCCCAGCCCTCTGGCTTCTATATTGTACAAGGCAGAGCTTGATGTTTTCTGACCTTTCTTCTTAATTCCCAGCTAGAAGAATGAACAAGTTTCTAGAGGAAAGTCTTAGAGTATAATTGGAATGTTTCACCCATGCTCTACGATGGACTAAGGGCAGGTGGCAAGGAACTGTGAGCAAACCTGCCTGATCAAGTTGGTGAAGCTCAGTGGTGGTGTTGGGCAGAGCACCAAGACAACTTATCATCAGATCAGAAATTACTTATTTTCCAAAATTCAGGCAAATCCCTGTGGGTTTCTGAGAGATGTGATTTTTTCCCCTCCTCCTGACTTGTTTAATTAATAGGGCTTCTAAGGACCTTGGTAGGCAAGGTGGCCCATTCCCCAAATGCACTTCTGTTTTACAAGAAGTCATATGCTTTTGCATGAAAATGCACTGGAGTTTCAACAAGAAAGTCTGATCCTTATGTAAGGACAGCTTTCTATACTGAAAGCTTCTTTAAATGTCAAGAGATAGAGACGCACTCGCAAAGGCGAGATTCACAAATGCTTAAGAGTTCTGCAGATGGACATCAGCAACTTAATGAACCTCACATCTATAAAGAGATCTGGGCAAACCAAGGGTTGGTTTTCCCCTCTGAATATTTCTGCACACAGTAATTTTTCGCCATTATTGACAAAGCCTACATTTCATGGCCATTTAATTGCAGTTTCCATGAAAAGTATTAGGATGTCCTCTGTTTAGTTCCTCCTGTTAAAGTAATTCTAAAACTTCGCAACAATTGTGACAAAAATCAGCAGTTCAGTTTTCATCCATTAGTTGAGCTTTTCTCTCTTCCTGCATTCTTTCCTTTCCAGTGCAGTATCTATTGTCTTCAGATTGCCCATATTTACACAGCTAGATGCTGCGTCCCAAACATGGTATTCAAAGTATTTTCTAAATATCAGTGTCTAAAAAAAAATAAAAATCAGTGGTTCTCAGATTTTTTTATAATATGCAAGCAAGGTCCATTTTGCCCTTTGCCTGTCCTGTAAGCCTCCTCTCCAGACAGTGTATGGTTTGTTCTTCTGCCTCCCATACATGTTGTCTGCTCTGTGGTGGGGCTGGACTGGGAACAGGAAGGACTGAGAGGTTGAAATGGCTCAGGGAGGAACTGTGTTCCAAGGCTGCAGGTGACAGGAAGGAAGCTGGAAGCTGGAGTTAGGAGCTGCAGCCATTGGTACTTCAAGGATACAGTAGTGATACTGGAATAAGCTTTGAACTTGAACAAGCCTCTAGCTAGATGATGCCTTTGGTACCGAGTCAAAACAAAGACACAGCCACAAGGAAATAGGAGAAACTCAAATCAATCATGTTGACTCTGATATATGATGCAGTGAATTAACACAGATCTGAAATGCATGAGTAGAGCCATAAAATTTATCCAACTTACACACACCAAGGCATTTTCAAGCCTCACCAGGCTGAGAAGTCTTGTCCTAAAACTTGAAGTACTACCTAAGACTTGAACACAGAACTTGGACTGTGATTACAGCAAGTATTTTTCAGTTGCAGCTGCTGCTTGAGAGTACCTGAAAGCTGACAGCCTCCAGATTCGCAGGGACACGATACGATTTCCTCGTCTCATTGCGCTTTACTGTTGTGCATCGTCCTCCATTGAAGGAGTTGCCAAGGACCTCCCCTCGGCTCTCTCCTGCCAGAATGTGAAACCTAACAAAAAAAAAATTATTACCAGAGATTAAACAACCTCAGAGACATATGGACTTGAAACATATGACATATATCTGCATCAAAGCTTTTGTCGCTTTGAATCAGAGTAAGAGCATCTGGGTTATGTTACTGCTTTGAAGGAACTCTTCTACAAGAAATTCTCTTTCACATTGAATTCACCTGCAAAATGCAGTAGCCTCAATGCAGTTTCCTACTTCCCAGCACTGCCTGACCCTATTGATAATCCCAATGTCAGAATGAGACTGTCAATCTTAAGCAGAGAAAGACCTAAAAATGGTCTAGAAAAAAGAACAAGAATTGTCCCTTTCTACCAAAGGTGATGTTACTGAAGCAAACTGAGATCAATATTCAATTAAAAAAGCCAGACTACCTGAGACAGGCATCCCATGTTTAGGCTTTATACTGCTTAAATTAGTAGCCTGGAAGAGGTTGGTACCATGTGAAATGTAACACAGATCAACTACATCTGTAGAGGAACATCCTCAAAATTTCTGAAGCACTTGGCAAGTAATTCCATGAGCTGGAAGTCACTCATACATGATGTTCTGGTTGCTGTGATACAGGACAGGTTGCTCAGAGGCAGTGCTCCCTGACAGCTATTCATCTGCTATACCAGCAGTGCCAGAGCAGGACTGGAAGACACAGCAGGCATGTCCTAGCCTGATGGTTTTGTTGTACTTTCATAATTTCTTGCTAATTCTAATTTGAGAGTTTATAACTTTTAATCAATACTCTCACGTGCCAGCTGGGAATTATTTTCTTTATGTAAATTAGTGAGATAACAATCTCAAGTTTATGAAAAAATAAGCTTTTAAGAAGTTGGCTTACCCACTGCCTAATAACTGCACACCAGGGATGGTCTCATACTTTCGGTTACACACAGTCTTTTTCCTTCCACAGTTTCTTTCATCGGAGTTGTCCCCACAGTCATTTTCTCCATTACATTCCAATGTTTTTGAAATGCAGCGACCTGCACCAGAGAAACAGCAGCAGCAAAGATTCATCATGTCTGAATGCAGAAAAGGGCAGTCTTGTCTTTTTCCCCACTAAGGGTGTGAACTTGCCATAGATGTCAGCAGTGAGGCAGTATAATGCCTGGATTATACCAATTAAGAAATGTTTGTTTCAGTTCTGCCAGTTTTGCCTTTTTTTGAAGCTGCAAAGGCTTAATTTTACGTTTTGCAAAAGGCTATGTGGATAAAGGTTCTTTGAGGGTAATCAGGTGTATTTAATTTAAAGCAAACAAGACATCTCCACAAGCGTAATAAAATTAGCGAGAGCCTGTGTTCAGACAAACTCTAAGGGTATCTTTGTACATGAAAAATTTGTGCAAAAAAGTATCATTATAGCAGTGCTACTGTCTAGCTATAATGATCATAGTGACACCCCAGGCTAGATATTGCATTTTAATTACTTACAGAAGAAACTAAGAACATAAGCTGCTAGTAATCCATAAAAAGTCGTTATACAGACTTTTCTCCCTGGTCCATTTTCCCTGGAATTTATGCATGGAATGTGCAAGATCTGGATCATTTGGATCTTTCTAGTCTCAGTGTCTAATCTTTCAACTAACTAATGCAGCAGTTACACAATGAAGGTTATCCTTACCACTTTCACACTGAAATTTATTCTTGCAATCGACTTCCACTATGTTGCAGAACTTGGCTGGAAAGCATGGGCGGGAATCTACCAGTGGCTCAGTACAGGCCTCACCCCCAAACTGGGATGGTCGCAGGAGTGTCCGGGTGCGAAACTGAAAGACAGAAGAAACAAACCCAGGGTTGTTTGTGTGAGCTGGTTATGTAGCTCCAGCCAGAGCCACATGCCTCAGGGCTGCTGAAGATTTATCAAAACCAAAACTCTGAAAGAAATAATCAGTTATTCTTGTCCTTATATTCTACTGCACCATCATCCCAGGTATCAATAGCCCTGATGGAGCATACATGAATAAACAGGAGACAACCTGGTCTTCATCACTGAAGGAATCAAAGTTCAGTCCCTATATCTTCAGTTTTAAGTGTATAGTAGGAAGTGTGTATGAACAGGCTTACATGGATTTTTCCTATTCTTTACCACCTCTATTGAAATATGGACAGTCTGAATAGTGTCATGTATCCCCAAACCAGGAGGCTTTGCTCCCATATATGGGTCCTCTTGTCTGAGGAGCACTGGATAACTGAGGAGGATAAAAATGCTTTCCCTGAAAATTTCTGTTACTAAAAAGGATGTGAAAGCAAAATCTAGAGCTCACTGTGTTTTCCTTCCCCAAGTCAGTACCCTCCATGCAGAACAATAAAGCTGAAGGATTCTAGGCAAAGCACTTCAGTTATATTTGCCACTCGATTTCAAGGAACTTCTGGTGAGACTTGTCTGCAGGTGACTGAACAGTTCCTCCTCTAAGATTTTTTCCCACTGGAAAAGCATGGTTACTTGCAGACTTCTGTTACTTCCCTCCCTGTAGAGAGACCCTGGAGACAAAAAATGTGGGAAGATTCCAGAAAAAAATCAGTAACCAAGTGACTAAGAAGGCACAGTGTGATGAGCAACACTAGAAAGTTCTCAAGCTCAAGAGAAGACTTCTTTATACTCTATTTCAGATCCAGGACACTCACTATGTTATTAGTGTGAGCTTCCATTTCTTCATCCCGCCTCATCACTGGGAGCTTGCTTTCATTAGTCTTCACTCTTGCCTTGTAAATCAAGCCCTCCATTCTGTTGGTTGTTCCTACTTATGAAGATCACAGGCAATGATCTTTATAGTTTGGAGGGCAAAATGGATCATAGTCCACAAAAGCACTTTTTTGCTTGAAGAAGCATATATGTTGCATCAATATTTAACATCAGTAAAAATGAATACTTTTATATATGGATGTAAGGTAAGAAACTCAGACATTTAAGAGGATATTGAAATCAGTTCAATTGGAAGTGATGCTCCCTTTCAGCTCTTGAATCTTCCCATGTCCCAGTTTCTCACTGTTTCTCCTGCTCTGCTCTCATACTGTCCATCCCAGTTTCAAGATGGGAACCCATATGGGTGGTTCACATCTCACCTCTAGGAGAGCTTCTTTCATGTTTTCTCATCCTATATGGGCATCAGAAAGTTATATATGTATGTAAAGGTAGAGTTCTGATGTATGACAGGTTTTTCAGAATTGCTTTTCAACCATGGATTTTTTTAAGCTGACTAGTACATTCAGAGAGCTGTGTGTCTGCACAGAACCTCAGAGCTGCTATCATGGGCACCTTCAAAGCTCAGAGCCACCAACCATATAACTAGCCCAACCAATCTGCACTCTGCTCCCCTCTGCCCTCTACAACCTTTCATTTGACAGGGCTTGGTTTCTTTGGCTCAAATTCACCTGAACATGACTTCTCCCTTCCCTCTACACTGTCTCAGCTCTAAGTCTACTATCAATCAACAAAGGCTCAAGAGGAAAAAAACACCATACTAGGACTTTGCCCCACAGATATTGAGGACATCCACCTAGTGATTTGGTTTTGGATTGGTCTTTTTTGTTTGTTTGTTTTGTTTCATTGTTTGGTCTGGTTTGGGGTTTTGTTTGTTTTTTTGTGTGTGTGTATGCTAAGACAATTGGGGGACTGGTGCTCTGTATTTCTTAACAGGAACCTCAAACTGATCCTGACTATCAATATAAGAGATAGCCTGAACATTTCTAGCCAGTTGTGCTTAGGATTTGTTGGCTAACTCTTTTTCAACAGATGATTCAATCCTATTTTTCTTATCTTTAGAAAGTACAGAACGGTACAGATAATCTAAGATTTCATTACTTTCTCCTGCTTAAAAAGACATTCAAACTTTACAGCTTAGTTTACCCTTTATGTGAAAAACACACCTTTAATTATGGCAGTGGAAACTTTGAAGCAAGTTTTCATAAATGGATTTACTCTACTCTATCACCCCTTTCTGCTTTGGTCTGCTTATTTTAACTTGTTCTCTCCATCTTCTACTGTATAATTCACAACTAGTTTCCCTTGTTAACTTAAACTGCCATTTTGCACATCAGTTGTCATAAAGTTGAAAAAAGGAGATCTCTTAAGCATAATTTTTTGCATTTAACACATATAATATGTTTTCCACTTACTTGTTTTTTAATGCATGGGTCACATTCTGACCAAGGGCCAAAGTCTCCAAGCTGACAATGGATGGGACATATTTGCTGGTTACATGCACGGGATTCCTGTTTTGTGCACAGCTGGTCACAGAAGTTTTGGCTGTAATATTCATCCATTCTTATTTGCCTGAAAAAAATTTAACAAATTATGCTAGGAAAGAATAGACAGATCATAGTTGTTCTCTAACTGTGGGTGAAGGCTGACAAAGTCATTTGAGCCCAGCTAAAAATGTTTAGAGATAACAGGCAGTTGCAGAATCTTGATTACGAGAAAAATCCAAATATGCCGGAACGTTAAAGAGCAATTCTTTTTGATTCATGTCACTTCAGATGTCCCAGAGAATAGGCAAGGAGGACTCAGGAGAAAAAGAGGAGATTTATCACAAGTTTAAGTTATACCACAGAGCTGCAGCCAGTGTGATGCTGCTGAATCTTTGTTTGACTTTAATTGTTGTCATAAAAGTAATGGTCCACAGAGGAAACTTCTGCAGGCTTGCCATGCTGGAGGTCACCTGTCCCACAGCATTATTCTGTGCTGGGCAGAGCTCCCAGCCCTGGGCACTGAACCCCAGCCTCATGTGTTCATGGGGGCTGAATTCAAGGACCTGGCTGTTCTCATCTCACTACATGTATTGGTAGACATTGGTTTGTTTGCAGGCACTGTATCATAGAAGTATAGAATGGCTTGGGCTGGAAGGGGTCTTAAAAATTATCTAGTTCCAACACCCCCACCATGGGCAGTAATGTTCTATACACATAATTTTGTTATTTTAAATTTTGACAGTAAGATATTCTATTTATCTGATAAACACTTGAACATTAAAATTTTTGTCAGTATATTATGGAAGGTAGAGCTTTAGACATAGGTCCCCCTCCCCAGAAGTGGTATTTTCACCGAGAATAAATAGAAACAGAGAAGTAGTGAGATAGCTTGGCCCTACCTGTGCCTGGTCTGCGTGCCATAATTGCAGGTTTGTGAACAGGCAGACCATGACCCCCACGGGTAATGTTCACAGTAGCACCCCTGGCTGCTCCCAATCACCAGGCTCAGGAGGACCAGGTGCATTAACATAGTCTTGTCCATGGTGAAGGTGTCCATCTACAGCACATGGACAGGCAACAAAAGCTCAAGAAAATATCACTTACAGTTATGCCAGTAACTACTTACAGAGATGCCTCTTCTAATATGCAGAGTCTATAAATCTGCTTCACAATACAAAGATGCTAAGCAGTGCACCCAGAAAAGGGCAATCACACACAATAGACACTTTGCAGTAGTTCAGTTTGAGAACCAGAAGTCACAATGGCTTTTTTGGACACTTACTTATCCGGAGCACTTACCATGACTGTCCATTATTTCTGTCTTAGAAGTTGCCTATAAATCATTTTGAATGTGACAAATAAAGATGTGCTATTGGTCTTCATTGCTTAGAAGTATTCTCAAAAATATTTTTGAGAAATAAAACTATGAAAGACCTCTTTCTATAAAGCAAGCAAAACTACAAACAAGACCTTAAGAGTAAGCAGCCCCTTCTACTAGCCTGTAACAAATTAATTTTCTCATGCCTATAAACCCCCTCTGCATAAATGTTTTACTGCAGTGAATACTCCCTTCTTAAAATTTTGACTAGCCTGTTGAAATTGCAAACCATGACTATTCAAAGCTCATCTGAATTTTAAACCAGCAGTAGAAACAGAACAACTAGCCTATTTGTCACTCCTATGATCAATCTAACTTTATTTGATGAGACAGATGGTTATAGGCAGTCGTTAGAAAGAAATAATGCTTAGTAAACTTAAAAAAGCATTTTGCCAGGAAAATATTTATTCATTGAAAAATGTAAAATATTTTCTCCTCTAATCATGACATTGAATCAAGACTAAATTTGATAGGTTGTTACAGTAGAACATTATAATTTTGGTTTACCTCAAAAACCCCCAAAACCCAACAGTAAGTTTCAAACCTAAAGTATTTATTTTAAAACAATATTCCAAAATACTTAATTTCAAGAAGTTGGAGATTAATTGGGAAATTGTTTTCTATTTTAGGTTTTCAGCCACATATGTTATTATAATTTTTACACCTTCCAGAGAAAAATGAAATTTCATCAAGTCAAAACATTGCTTCCTCTTCTAGTAAAGGAAGGCAGTAAGTCTTCACACAGCTGCCATAGTGAGAACCACTTTTTACACAAAAAACTCATCAATTAATAACTCCTTCAGAGAAACTTAAGTATAAACAAATCCAAAATATTGTAAAACTGAAGACAGAGAAAGGTGAAGTCTTGACAGTGGAGCAAGAAGAGAATGGATACCACATCTTTTTCCTTACCTGAATTCCTGGCTTCTTGCACCAACAGTGCCAGCTAAGAAAAGAGATGAAGCCCTATAGAATAATTACTTTCTTCATTCTTCACTGTGCTGTATATAGAAAACCAGTTTATTGTCATCAGTGAGCAAAACACCAACCAATCTGAAGGTTATCAACAGCCATACAAATGTAAGTACATGAGAGAACAATATCTTAAATGACAAACAAAACAAAACCCACAGAAGACTTCTCCATATGTCCTGTAAGCTGTGTACATTGAAGCCAACAAAAAAACCCAAAAAACCCCCTTTTTTATTAACTTACTGCAAGTCTGTTAGCTACAAAGTCAGCCCACTTTGCAGAATGGTGTGACCTTGGCGTGGCTTGCTGCAGTCTTTTAAATGAAAGGCTGGAGATTTTGTTTGCTTTGGTTATTTGTTAATGAAAGCAGATCAATCTGGTGTCAGGAACGGTCAGAAAAAAACCCAGCCTCTCCACCTGTGCGCCAGGAGACAGGTGTTCTAAAGAAGGAACAGCTCTTTGTAGAAGTGCAGCTGCCCAGCATGAGTCAAGAGGAATCAAAATACATTTGCAACAGGTCATAGTGGCTCAGTGCGCTGCAGGTCTCCTTATGCTGCCTGATAGAGCCACACAATCTCTCTGCTATCAATTTGAAGGCAAGAGAGTGAGAATTTGATAAAAAAGCTCATGCTCACTATTCATTCCTGCTTTCACTAGGACAAAGATTCCAGGCCAAGGCAAAATGCCTGTCTGCTGCGGCACCATCTCTGCAAATGTGGGGGTCCCAGATAAAGCAAAAATCCAAATACATTTGGGGTTATTTACAGCTCTTTGCCTTTTGCCCTCAATGGTGAGCTCTGGGCACTTACCCCCCGGAAGTGCTGCCAGCAGGCAAGGACTTCTTAGAGCCTCTGTCCTTCAACATGTGCACTACCTTATGACTGAGGTACCAGGGCAGGAATTAAAACGGGAAACAAGAGATTATGCCCATGCAGAACAAAAACAGCAATGGCAAGCACAAAACAAGGAAGTAATTTGCTCTAAAAAAATAATCAAACTATGAAACAGAACCGAAAAGCTCCCAAATACTTGGTGTGCATCCCATCCAGAGGGCAATGCTGCATTGAATCCCTCTTCACTCTGTTAGACTGGCAGGAATATGTCAGGACTTCATAGTTGTCAAAACATATTTCCCAATTTGCTGGGATCCAAAGTCATAAAGATCCTTGAAAAACAAAAACAGCTCAGAGGTTCCTGCATAGCTTCATTTTCCAGTTGTGTTTGCAGGTTTTCTTTAATTCTGAGTTTGCCAAGAACTGTTGTTACGCAACTTGAGCATACAGTTAGCAAACTGATGTTCTGCCAGATTCTTATTACATTGTGTAAACTTGTCATAGGAAATCAAAATAGTCATCACTGGCTCCATCATTGCTGCTGGGTGGGATTTTTAAAGTTATGTGAAAAATACTGTGTTCTACCCTTCACAGGGCATCTTCTAAACCTCAGCACTTCCAGCTCTTCCAGCCCCACTGAGACCCCAAAAATGGAGAAGCCTGATTTCTCCCAGCCTTGCAGAAACAAACCACAGCTGTGAGCTGCGAGTCAGTGTTCACAGTGGTGTCATGCAGACAGCTAAAAGCTTCTAGCTGAGAAACTACTTTTACACTTTTTCTTATCAGGAAAACAAAGAGTAAAAAGTTTTCAAATTTTAAAAAGATTACAAAGGAAAGGCATGTCACATAGTGTACAAACAGTCTGTGCCATTTGAATTAGAGAACAAGCTAGCAGACAAGCACCACGGTTAGCATTACCAGAAATGTTAGGTGGAGACAGCCACTGGTAGATTTCACACCAAAGCCAGGGTTTGAGGACTGCGTGAGTACACCCATATTGAATCCTTAGGTGAGAATTCATGTGAACTTAACTCAGTTGCCTCAAACTGATGGGCCACAGCAGCAAAGAGCATTGCTTGGGCTAACTCACATTCTGGCAAAACTGCATGTAGCTGCTGATGTACCCCAGGAGGCTGTCAGCTCATCTGCAAGGTGATGAGAGGAATGAAGGGTCTGGACCAGAACAACAGAGTGGGCGCTCCTGTAATCGAAGTGATGAGAGAAAGGAGTTTTTCCCAAGCATGGCAGCTTGCTGACTGTCACTGCAGGACTACACTTCATTTTATACTTGTTTCTCACAGGTTTTGCCTACAGAATAGCCTCAAAGCAATCTCACTCTTCCTGCTCTGGCTGGAGGTCAGCACTTCCACATGTGCATCTTTCCCTTACACCACAGGATGTGTTAGCGCATCTTGAACAGCAGGCAATACCCCAGTGTTCATGTTCATTTGCTGTTCTTACAGTCAGCTACTCACAAGGTTTCCTCCTGACCTTTTAAAAGTATAAAAGATCAAATAACTCTGCTTAGAGATACAAGCACTTAGTAATTTAGTGAGCATTATGGCAAATGACGGCTCATGCAAAGAATGTTGCCTTTTAGGGCTAATTTTCATGTGGAAAAGCACCAGCACCAAAAGATGTTTTTCCTCTGGACTGTGATCCTGCAGGCTTTCATACCCATATGATAATGTACCTTACCAGTCTCTGGTCTCAAGCTCTGGTGCTGTATTCCCCAAAGACCAAAGCACTACCACTGAAATCAATTTGGGAGCAGCCTACAGAGGTCAGTGTACAGACACATGCCTTTCTATAGTGTTGAGACTTTGGGAATATCTATGCACATATTCACAGTCTCGGTTTCATTACTTCTATAAGAAGTATTTATCCAGCAAAACAAACATAACATCCCTTCATCTCTGCTGCAATGTGTTTATAAAAGATCATTTTTCAAAGGATGTGGAAATGTTATCTCAGAGGGAGCAGAGAAATCCAGAAAGTATTCTGCCTGACATTGTAGCATCTCTAGCCAGGCTTCACAAGGTTATGTCTCATCTATTTCATCCTATATGTAACTCCTCATTCTCAGAAAAAACGTATTATCTAGTCACCCTCTAACTCCCCTCTTAGAGCAGCCCATGTTCCTACCACAAATCTCTGTTCAAGGGAGAAACTCTAGAACTGTAAACAGGAAAGAAGGAAGATGGCAAACACCACATTTTCTGAGAGGTAAGCAAAACAGAAGTGAAATAGCTCTTCAATTGAAGTGACAACTCCAGGTGTTTTCCAGATCCCCCATATGTAGAGATGGGAAAAGCCATTCATCCTGTCCTGTAAAATTCACAGCTGTGGGTTATTACTGCCTACTTCCACTCCTTTGGACAGTGAATAGCAAGAATTTACTGCACTGCATCCCTCATCTCACACAGATCTTCTTACAGACATGGCTTCAGGTGTCTGCTTTCTGACAAAATGTGGAGTTTTAAGAGCATAAAGTGATACTATTCACTAGACAGTTTTACCCCCTCAAAATCTTTCTAAAAACAAAGCATAAGAGAGATGTCTCATCCTTACATGGCAGCTCAAAATTTATGCTCAGGATGGAGTGAAAAGAAAATACACCTTGCACTTAGATGTAGTAATTAAGTGAGTTGTTTTCCCTCCTTGTATGCCCACTGTGAGAAGGGATATTGAAACAAACAAAAAAAAATTAAGACACCTTTAAGCACAAAAGGCTATCTGAATGACTATAACACTGAGCTGTTTTGACACATCCTGTGGCAATAAGAAAAGTGAACCATAAAATATCTTATATCCTCCCTCCATCACTGGGCTGTCTGAGGACAGGGGTGGCACTGCCACTGGCACGGCACAGCAGTGGCAGGCAGCCCTGCTTCCAGCCAGGCACCCGTCGCTTGTGTTCAGCCTCACCAGGAAAACCCATGCTGCTGCCTCCTCCCTGGCTGCCACTGCAGCTCGGAAGGAGGGTGGGATTGAAGAGCAGAGCCAAAGGCTTTGAGAAGAGGGGCTGTATCAGCACAGGGGATTCTGTGAAACAGCAGCACCTGTGGAGAAAAACAACTTCCATCCAAGGACTGGACAAGCAGATTCAGATTTTATGAGGCAGGATTTGGAATCAGCTTCCCTCTCCAACTGCCTTGTGGAATGAACAGTCAGGCATTCTTTCTCTTATACAAAATTTTCTGCTTCATGGAGTTTAATTGGTAAGCTGAAAGTATTTTGTGCATCAGTAGTAGCCCAGGACGCAGCACTGATTCATGATCATGGGCCTGCACCAGCACATTCCCCCAAACCTATAAAATACCCCTTCTGCCAGGGCTTAAATGAAATGCTTAAACAGAAGGTTTTATCTACCATACAGTGGAAAAAAGAAATTATGGAGAAACTAAATCCAGGCTTCATGCTTGTAAGACACCTTACCAGCAGAAGAGAGAACAGGGAACCAACACTGCAGAACAGGCGTTCTCCACTCAGTACCCAGCCACCCTCGTGGAGGGGGGGAAGTCAGCCACCCTTTGCACAGCACCCTGCTTTCCAAACCAGCCACCGTGGGAGGAGGAAGCAGCACCTGAATGAAGACAGTCTTAGCTGGTCTGTCCCAGAAGAGAGTCACTCATCCTCCATGGCACAGGCTGCAATACAGGGCACCATAGCAAAGAGCCTGCAGCAACCACCACTGCAAGGCTTAGAGGGAAAGGAAGGAAGGAAGGAAAGAAGGAAGGAAGGAAGGAGAGCCAGAAAGCACCTGGCTCTAGCTAGTGACTCGGGAACGCAGCTGGAAGGAGGATGCATGAGTTGGGCTGCTTGACCCACTCCTTGTATTAGCCCAGGTGAACATCACCTTACTTTACAACATTTTCAGAACAAATAAAAGCCATCACTAAGTAGCTACTATTCAAACTGTTTGTGGTTTGAGCAACTTGCATCTAAAGCATGCCTACTATGTGAAAAAAGTGATTCACTTAACTATTTTGTTTCTTGATTAACACTTTACAAGCACTAATGAGATGGTATCATTAATAACCAGTAAAACATATTCTGTTGCTCTGATCATTATATTTATGAGAGACCAATCTAAATGTATGTCAAAGCTGTAATGAAAATTGCCTTTTTAACATTTTTTATAAAAAAATACCCCCTGTTTTTTTTTAATGTGAAAAGTTGAATTTATGATGACTGATATTTTCTAAGGGGAAGGGTTTTTCTCTTTTTATTTTTCCGTCTCAAGAAAAACTAGAAATTTTCATTTGAAAAATGCCTGAAATTAATTTGAAAAATATGGACTTTTTTCTTTGCTTTGCATTTTTTCCTTACAGTTTTCTCTGCTAAATAGATCTGTGTTGTGCCCAGAAAAACCTGAATCACACATGTACACAGTTCCCTTCCTACAACCCTATGAGTTCTCAAATTAAGGTAATTTAGCTTGACAAGCACATATCAGAGCAAAATTTTCTCAATGCAGTTATCACTCAGGTTTTCATGCATCCAAATCAAGTAAGACTTAGAAAAATCCTGCAATAACCCTGAGGAAAAAAAAAATCTCCTAAAAGATGCACCAGGAGAGTATCTTCTTGACTTGAAGAATCTGGAAATCAGTTGAAACTGCCAAAACTGAAACTCATTAGCCTTTTCTGATGTCAAAAACATGCCCCTTCCTCATAGTGGTTGTAATAGCTGGAGCTCCCAGCTACTGGGCTAGGCAGACTGCAATGTTGCTTTGCCCTCCTGCAGTCAGGAACCTATACACATTCTCTGAGGCCTGTCCATGGAAAAACCAGCATTTTCTGTTCCTGGTATCATTATTTTATGTGCAGAGCAGGCGCCCCATAGCTTGGGACCATAGATGGAGGCAGCATCTTGGGGAGGTCCCTTTGCACCACCCCTGCCTGTGCTGCCTGGACCAATCTATAATTCGTATAATTTCATTTATAAACTTATCAAAATATATTACAGGTATAGTATATAATAAATATTTTATACAATTTACAATTTCTATAAGCACACTATTTACCATGGTGGACTCCTCTGTGGAGGACAACTGAAAAAGGGGCTCATGTGTCAGCACATAGCACAAGTTACAAGTGCGTGCCTTGATTCACCATGGAGGAACTGTAAAGGGCAAGTTTCCCCCATGCAATCCAAAAAAGATATGTGATTTCCACCTGCACAAAAGTGAATATTTTTGCTCCATTGAGGCTTTTAAGGACCACTCAGATTACCACAGGAGTCCCCAGCAGCAGAGGAGTGAATGCAGAAGGGGGATGGCAGCTTTTTGCTGCACACTCTTGTTCTGCTTCATCAGTCTGGTTCATGGTTCATGGCTGCACCATGAGCATCAGTGCACATGAGCAGGCACCTTTATCCTATGCCAGTGTCTGTCACATGGCAACATTTGCAGTCACCTCCTAAATTACTCCCAGAAACTGTTTAAGTTATTAAACAAATTAACTCTCTTGGTACCCATAGGCACTGGAGCACTAGAATGAGAGATGGTTGCTGGGGTCTGAGACAGTGAATAGGACTCAAGATTTGGAATCCCTGAAATATCAGCCAGCAGACATGATGGAAGCTGTGAAATGTTACTTCTGGAGTGCTAGCAAATGAGGGGTAACAGAGCTGTGAGGCACTTGTACCCCATAACTGAGTAGGTACTCTAGATAAAAGACAGCAGAAAATACCTGTCATTTCATGCATCAACTAACTCTGCAGCTGTATTACTGCTCGATTCAGATGGTGGCATTATGACTACCTGCAAGCGTACCTACAGTCAAGAAGACAGCATCTTGTACCACAACTGATTTCCCAACTATTACTATCAGCTGTTCTCTGTCTGCAGTGGGGGAGACAGGGTGTGTATTCCCTGCCTCCAGGCTTTGGGTGCTCCCCAGAAAACACATCTCAAAAGCTGACCCAAATTATGGAAAATACATGGAGAAAAGGCTCCCCTCCAGGCCACTAGAAACACACTTGGCAAATGCAACTCCGATGTACTGGACTTTCTTGCATAGGGGAGGCAGGTCTAATAAAGTGAACACATAAGATGAGTACTAGAAAGTGAAATTTTCCTTTTCAGGTTCCACAGACTTATTTCAATTTGCTTCCAGCCAGTTTGCTGGTAGATCTTGACTTCCTGAAAGAGGTAGCACAGTGCTGAAAACACTGAAGGTGGGAAGATCCTGCCTGACAGAAAAGACAAGGATAGAGAAAGCTTCAAAAGAAACATTTCCAAGCAAAAAGGATTCCTGATAAACAATGATAATTACTATGAAACAAGTTTGATAATCATCTACCAAAGCATTTGGTAAGTGACCTTGCTTGACTAAAACAGCATTTGAAAACTACCCTACCTGGAAGAGGCGAAGGGAACTGGATGCACCCCTAACCAAAAAGTCCCAGGACAATTTTCCTTTCTCTGCAGAATCTAAACGAGTCAGCCTTGTCCTGGACCAGAATTAGTGGCAGTTTCCCTGGGGCAGGGAGCTGTGGCACATGTCTGCAGCTGTTTTGCAGACAGGGGTTGACCTGTGATGTGGGATTTCCTCCGCTCTGAGGTATTTCTCAAGTTCAGAAAGTTCAGCCCAGGAGTGAGGCCAGTTTGGCATTTATCAAAGTCCTTTCTACAAATGCCTTGTTCCCGGCCTGGTACATTTATGGGGAGGGAGCCATGGAGCCAAGCACATTGTATTTGGCTTGGCTTTCTGTCAGACACAGAATGAGAAAAAGAACAAGAATGGCATATCTCATCTTATTTAGGACAGTTCATATAGCACATTAATGCTAAGAACGGGGATGAACAAAGCCTAGGAAGGAAAAGGGATTTTCTTTGCTGCAGTGTCCATTTTTCATATCATAAAGGCCCCGTGTTACATGAAAGTACTACTGGATTGGACCATCACAAGCAAAATTCCTGCACCTTTACTGAAGGCAAAATTCACCACTAGGGAGCACCAACAGACAAAAGTTTTTTAGAGCTTTTTTGTGTTGAACTCAAACTACAAACATAAAATACAGAATGCATTTAACACTGATACAATAAATATTTTAAATTGTGATTTTTTTTTAACTACCCACAGAGAAACTAGATGAATCAGAAGTAATGGGGCAAGAGATTTTAATTTATTTGATCACTAGTCAAGGCCTGTAAATTGATACCATTCAAGAGCCCTGCTGATTCATCTCGGCAACTCACAGATATTTTTTTCCAAGTTTCCATATGATTGGTAACTTTATCACGAAGAAAAAAAAACCACAAATACCAGGCACAGGAGCTGTCTTTCTCCACCAGATATGAACTTTCTAGGTCAAATCTGAAGTACATTACAGAGCTGAGAGAACAAATAGCTTGTTTTTTCCTGTGGCAAACCAAGATCAGAGGTTCCTGTCAGTGTTTGGCAGTGACTCAGAAGCAGACAAAGAAAATTCAGAGCTGTAGCTCAAAGCCCAGTCTGCACAGCAGAACTGACTGACCAGGGATGGTTGCTAACAGCTCACCCTCTACAGTTTCATTTCCTCTTGCTATAAGTCCTCCTTATCCTCCCTTTCTCTCTGAGTTGGACACAAAATATACACATTGCTGTACACACCTGTGCATGGTGGAGTGATGTGAAGGATGGTGTCAGACTGTGCTCTGGCTGTTCTGGTTTTAGCTGTATGCTCCATCAGCCAAGTTCCACTGGGGTATTCAGGAGCCACAGAAAAATGAAAGCAAGACTCAAGTCAAAAGATGGCTTTGTGGATAGAGATCAAAGTGTATCATTAACTGATCCTATCTTCTGTTTCTAACACTAAAAGATGGAATTAGACTTGATTACTCAGTGGTTCAGGAACCACTCAAGTTGCAGGTCTTCCTAGTCTTCACTTTCCCCAACAGCCAGGATGTGCATCCATTTCAGTGCCCTCCACTTGGAGAGCAGCCCTGGCATACCTCACACAAATTCCCACAAAACAGAGGCAGTTCAAATGGAGGCTAGCCTACAGCCACTGCTCACAGGGGCTCTCCTTTATGTTTGA
>JAWWEW010000088.1:58594338-58613458 GCA_035583185.1 Anabacerthia variegaticeps | reverse complement strand
CTTTTTCCCTTCTCTCTTTTTACTCTTCATCAGTCAGTGAGCAAACAAATGGGTTTTCTGCCTTGCACACTTGAAATTTTCAGACAGAGGGGAGTTAGGAGCAATAACTTGTACTCCCACTTTCAGCCCCCTGGTTTAACCACAATGACAACACTAGAAGAACATAAAGGCTAGGCTGTGAGGACCAGCAGCAAGAGGCATAGTTTTGTAATAGCATCTGGAGCATTATCAGTAGCACAGTTCTGAGTAATTGCATTAATTGCCTTTAATTACACTCTGCGACCTGAAGCAGGCTGCTTCCAAGAAACGTGACACACTACCAGTCACAATGGGTTTAGAACTTAACTTGAACAACTATGGGGTTGGATCTTTTTAATCAGAGCTGCAGCTGCAACAACAGATGTGTGCATGTGTATTTGTGTACTTGTTTTACAGATCATCCATGACAGGAGTAGAGGAGCAAGCAGAAGATTTTTCTTCTTAGAGTGAACCCTATACAAAGGAAAAATCTGGAAATTATATTTTGCTTTCCTTTTCCTGAGACTAAATACAAAACAGGTTCTTTTTCTTCTGCCATTAGTGACCCTAACCTTAGAGAAAAGCTTTAGACATGGCAGGTTTCACCACAATTCCTACTGGATAGTAACCTCTTTGTCACTGACAAAACATGAGTTGTGAGTTACCACAGCTTTACACAAATCCTGAAAGGAATTTTTTCTCAAAGTCAGCTCTGACCCCTTTTTAGTTCCAATTCTGAAAACATGCAACTATATTTACATGTATGCATTTTTGTGGTGAGGCAATTCTGTTCAATGCTGAATGGAATTTCCTGATGAAATCCAAAAGTCAGTAGAGGAGTTAGTTCCATTAGAAATGCATTTTCTCAGCACTCCATCCAAGCCTTGGGATGGACCTGCACTCCCAGTCCATCATTCCAGCAGAGCCAGGATGGTTGCAGGTGCGTATGTGCCTCAGTGCAGGCAGACAGGTTGCTGAGATGGCTCTGCTGATGGAGCCAACATGACTGTTTCTCTTTCACTCCCTGTGTCCTACAGTGGGGTGGAGCTGGTGGCGTTGCCATGCCATCTTTACATTGCTCACCTGCAATTACGGGAACTGCGCTCTTCTCTGTGACTCAGAATGTTTTCTTCGTGATCCTTTTATGGTAAGACAAAGCACAGGGAACTCTGATGATACTGGAACTCCTTTGCATGCTAATGGCTAGGGTTTCAGCTGTGTCCCCCCAATTCTCATGCTTTACGCTGACATTGTGTATCTGAAGGAGAGTTGTATTCTGAATGTTTTGCATGTGCATTTATCTGCACGTGATCTGCAGGCAGAGTGAAGCGGGCTGTGTAAATTTAATGTGAATGCCTTGGTATCCAAGAATAACTGCATGCATGAGTCTTTGAACACCTGTATGAAGAGGGGAAAAAAATTATATGCTATGTTGTGTGCTCAGGCACTTATTCTGCCTGACACCCTCCTTTTCACTCTTCCCACTGAGTTCCTTCAGAATGTGTGATGAGACCCTCAGGCTCACTCAACTCCCAGCGTGGCTACATCTGGCAGCCTTAATCTCCTGAGCTGCATGATAAATCATTGCATACCCAGGAAAATAAAGGGGGATCTACATTATGCCTACATGATCTACTCACATTAATTCCTCTGTAACAGAGGATGGGTGGAAATCCACACAGTTAGACTGATGAAGAAGGCAAACCAACTCCTTGCTGGCCCTCACTGTGTATATCCATGCAGTCACAGGTCGTTCCTTACCCTGCCCAAGGTGTCAGTAGATCCTCAGTGAGTAATTTTTGAGTTTATGATCTTCAGCCTTACCTGTACTGACAGCACATTTTGAAGTGTTCAAGAGGTGGATCCAATACATCATACTGTGATTTTGTTTCAAGTCTACCTGTCACACAGTTCTTAGTTGTACACTTATTTTTAATTGTCTTTAAAATGAAACGTAGAAAGTATATGCACATACTTGTGAAGGAACTCGGTGGTTCAGTGCAATGGCCAACAAACACAAGAATCAACTGACAGCCCTACCAGGGTCCACAAAATTTTGCTGACCTCCTGCTTAACTTCAAAGCCCCTAAGTCACCATTTACAAGTAACTGAAATCTTGGCATTCCACTAGGTTTCAAAACCAACAAAACCACTTTGGAAACCAGCCATAACTATCTGACTCCCTCAACTGTCCTTGAAAATCCTAGCCTAAGGTCTTGCTCCTATTTCCATTGAAGTAATTAAATTAATGAAATTCAAGATAGGGCAGCAGAAGGAAGTGTTCTCCAGACAACAAAACACAAGGTTAGGAACTCAAAATTACAACATCCAGTCCCATACGTCTTTTCTATGGATTGTGCCAAGTCACTCACTTTTCTTGCCCTTTTCTTCGTCTATTTTCAGACTCAGGATTCTTTTTCACCTACTTAAAAAAAAGATTTGTTCACCTTTATATCCCCTATTGCTCAGCTCTATATCCCCTACACAATTTTCAGGTTATTAATTTTCTTGGATAAAGACATCACTGACAGACCAGTCTGCTTCTCATCACACATTGCAGAAGAGCCTGGACTCCCCTCTTTGCTCCCTGCAGCTGCATGAATTCACACTGGTAAGAGAGAAGACAGTGCTGTGAAGCAGAAGAGAATATACCAAGAGGGGTTTTTTTCTGTGCTTGTGAGCTGCAGGGGTGCAGAACACGAGGAGGCTGCTCATGCAGGAAGCTGGTGAAGATGCAAGCCCACAGTGCAATCCAGGATTTAACTGCACAGGAAGGAGGTCTCATGACTAAGACAGCACACTCAGGCTCCTGGTGCAACAACTTTGCTAGCTGCAGGCATTTTGAGGCTTGCTTTCCTACCCACACTTCCTCCACTAAATCTGCCTATTCCCAGTTCTTGGGCATGGACAGCCCTGCTCCCAGCTTCTGTATATATTCCTGTTATATAACCACCATAGCCATGACACTCATCTTTCCTTACCCGTGTTTATAATGCCGCTTCTGTCTGCCACTGTCCTCCATGGCTCCCCTTCATCCATCCATCCATCCATCCATCCATCCATCCATCCATCCATCCATCCATCCATCCATCCATCCCTATATCCACTCACCCATCCTATTTGCAGACACTTGCCAGCACTCTAGACTGCCCTGCTTATGGTTTCTCATCCACAGTCTGCTCCAGACTGCCATCATATCCCTTTCCACGGCAGCACCACAAGCTGCATGTAGACCTCATGGTGACTATGAAAGGGATGTCCCAAGATTATGGTTTTGGCTATAGGAGTTCCCATTTCAGTGCTTGAAGTCAGTCTTGGTGAAAGAACCTGGAAGGAGTTGAACACTTACTGCAGCATCACCACATTGCAATTGCCAGGGTCAAGGTACATTACACAAACACTGGCTCAACACCACCTTTGCCCCTTTGTAAAGATAGTCATAATGAGAGGTTTTTCAGCATTGCTAATGATGATGAAGAAAGCTGACTGCATCACTGCAGTAATTTAGCCCAAGGGAACCTGTAGAAACAAATGAGTCAACATATATCACACATTTGCGTTTTTTCTGCTGTTCACCCTCACCAAGAAGGTCATGCAAAATATCTTTCATTTCATTAAAGGCAATTTAAGTCATTAATGTCCTGCTGACACTGTGGTGTTAAACCTGCTCTGCAGAGATAAGAAATTGGCCAGTGACCTGAATTTTGCATAGAAACAGTGCAATTGCAATGCTATAGTCACAGTTACCTTCATCTCTAGGTATAAACAGGTAAATACTTCAGACCAAGATTAGGAACGGTCACATTTACAAACAAGGTCGTAAACCAACATTGGGAAGAACAATAAAAGGCTCTTCAGTTTGAAATGATCTAGATATTTTGTATTCATAGTCACTGGATTTTTTTTTTTAATTATTTAAAAAAAAAAGAAGAAAGCAGGTGAGAAGCTTCTCTGTCAGACAGACTCAATGAGTGAGTATGCAGAGGAGGGATTAATAGAGCAACTAGAGCTGGAAGTTTGGAGGACATGATAGGAAAGAGGACCACGTCCTGTATGACCAAGCTCATGAAGGAATTTTAATTAATTTTGAACAAGATACCTAAATAAATGGGTTTTGTATCGTCACATTAACTCAGTTTCATTTTTCTTATGCATGAACAAGGTAAGATTCAGCTTTACTGACAGAAATTTCATTTTATTGTTCTTATAACTATAAAAGCCTGGTGGAAGAATTAGAGTGGTTGAGCAAAGAAAGGATCCATTTTCTAAAAAAAAAAAATAAATAAATTACCCCAGAGTGTGCACCATCTAATTAAACATGAACCAGCTAATACTGATAGCAACTATGTGTATAGGCTGTTTATTTCTAGAATCTTCACAATCTGCCTAAAATGAAAGATGATGTTATCCAGAAAGAGTTTTAGGACTATTAAATCAAATAAAGCAAAATATTACCAAAACTATATAAGGTGGATATGTAGGATACACTGAGCACAGCACTGTACAAGAGGGAGCTTGTACTGAATGCTCTCTCAAGAGAAATCACAACTTGTTTAATACAAATATTGCCTTGAGCATGGTGTGCATGTTTATTATAGTCAGGCTTACTGTTTTCTGCCTAACACAAGACAAGAATGATGAAGAGGTGCTACTATAATATTTTTTAAATATCACTTGAACTCTCACTGCACCTAAAAACTCACAAATATGAGCAATAACTGATCTTTTTCAAGTCGTCAGGGATAACCATGAAAGCTAGATCTGTAATAAGTCACAGCAGAATCTTGTTACCTGCATTCAGGAGTGTGATTTGCAACGCCAACATCACTCTGTGAGGGTGAAAAACACTTTTTTAGTGCTTTAGTACTCAGTGCTAAGTCCAGGGCTAACATACAATCAGACTGTATGGATCAGTGTAAGAATTACTGTGTTTCATAGGTCATGGCAATATAACTTTTAGGTCACAACAGTGCTGAATCAAGCAGCCAAGACAGGACAAGTCATGCCATCCTTAACACTGGTTGGTACTGGAAATAATACAGTGAGCACTTGCAGAGCAACACTGATGGATTTCAGGACAAAAAAAAATCATGTCTAGTGTTTGGCTTCTTAATGTGGGATTTTATAGGTTGCTACACTGCTGTAAAACAGCAACTTATCTTGATTTAAGTCTTTATTTGTTCAAAGTACCACGTAAACACATTCCAGTGTTTGACTGGTGGCACCAAGGTAAATTGTGCCCACAGTCTCACAGCTGCCCACACTGCACATTCTTTGTTTTTCAAAAGCCCTTTTTCACCTGATTTGATCCTTGAGCAATTCTCAAGGACTGATGCAACCCAGATCCTCTAAATCCTGTCAAAATTCAGTTTAGGTTTCACAAGAACTTTTCTGGCAGGGAGGGGATGGGGAAGGAGGGGACACTGTCCTGAAAGTAGATATTTTCTTTTCCCTCTCCCCACTAAAAAAAGTCCATGCTAGACTTTTGGTTAACAGAAGAACCATTAGAGGTGCCTGGGGAACAGCTTAAGCTTAGTTCACAATTAAGCACTGCAAAGTTCCCACGAAACTCTCAATACCAATGCAACCATATTTCCATGGGATGTGCAGGTCAGTCTGACTGGAACTATTCTGAACCACTGATGGATTCCCAGGAGGATAGATTCAGTGATTAAATGTAAGCAAGACATAAGCATAGATGAGACCCAGGCAATAAGCTAGTACATATTCTGCTTTAGCAACAGAACCACATGGATTTATAATAACCAAAAACTGGCTCCTTAAACACTGACACTTACTCAGGCTCCAGGTCTGGTCTGGAGAACAAGCTCCTTTCACACTCTGATGTCTGTCCTGAATCTTCTAGAAATTCTTCTTTCTTTCAGCAACACATAAATATGCTCAGAATTGTACAGTTAATCACATTCAAAGCAACAGGATTAGTATAGCTTGGAGAAAGTGTTTTAACGAAAGTATTCTATCTGCCATCTGGACACACAGCTGCAACATAGAGGGACCTGGACTTGTTATGGAGCCATGCTTATATCCTGACATACTGGGGAACTATCAGGAAGGTGTTACGCAGAAAGGAGAGCCAGGTGCACTTTTGAAGACAGACTTTGAGATACACTGAAGAAATTGAAAAGCCATCTCCACCTAGCATAAAAATGTAGTTAATAGCATCTCAAACAACACAGCTCAGATACAACAGTCAGACAAAGAAAATGGTGCTGTTTGAGGACAGCTTGAAGCTGTGGCAGTCACATTGTACTTTAAAAGGTCCTTTGCAATATAATGTAGCAGGGGTTGCCTTCCACAGCACAGAGGAAGGCTGTTCCTGCTCACCCCTGGGCAGCTGGGCATGTACTGGCCTCCAAGCCTCCACCACTGCTGTCCCCAGCTACCTTCAAAATCCATGGAGAAGCTCCCATTCCCAAGGCTTGATGCTTTTGCCATGTGAACACGAAGTACTTCCAAATTAGAGCACCCATCACACCTATGCACTTTGTAGAGATATAAATGTCAGGCAAGCTCTGAGGTAGAAAAGCAAAGAAAGTGAGAACAAGCAAAAGAGAACAAAACCAGGGCACGTTGCTCCACCAGAAATACTGTGAGAGGCAAGCACAAGACAAATACATGTAAAAAGATGGCACCTGACCCCTGTATGGCTGCACATATACAACTACATATAACACAGGTAGAATCAAGATCTGCTTTTACTCAGAAAGAGTGTTTTCTGTTTGGAAGGTCAAGGTGCTCTGAACCATCTGCCACACAGATTTTGTGTAGCATTTCAAGGAAAGATGCATGAGAAAAAAGAGGAGACAAACATGTTTTGTCTTCTTCTTTCCTCTTCTGAAGCTACCCAAACCCTTCATAACCACAAACATAGCAACAGAAAGGTTTCCAAACCATTTTGTTCCCTTCCATCTTGTCCAATTGTTAGAAGAGTATGGACTTGAATCAAGATATTCTATTTTCCACATCTATTGATATTTAAGTGCTCTATGCAACATAAGCCCCGGGAGGAGAGAATGGAAGAACTTCAGAGCAGCTGGCACATACAACTGTTCCTGGGGAGCTGCCTGTAGCTGAAGCCCACTGATCTTGCACCACAAAAATATTTGTCTAACATGACAGAGAATGACAACTTTGTGTTGAAAAAGAGTATGTTTCTGGAAACAAACTTCAGCAAGGAACTAATCCCAAATGAATAAAGATGCTTATAAATTATGAAAACGCAGGACAATTCCTCTTTGAAGAGGTCATATCTCTCCTTTAAGTGCATACTCACATGGAAATGTTCACATTTATGCATGCACGATGTTTACAGGGCAGAATCACAGTTTCTTTTTTCTTGGAGAATAAAAATACATAAAAAATAAAAATACATAGATTTACAGACAAATCTTTGTAAACAGTTTGGTTCAGCTCCTTTACATGGCTTTTCTAAAAAATTGACAAAGTTCTTGCAACTGAGTATGATAAATTCTCAATGCATCAAAACAGTACTCAGATCATCAATATTACAGTATTTACCACTTGCCTTTAAGTAAGAGAGAACTTGTGCAACCTGTAAATAACTGTTGTTTATATTCATTAAACTATTTATGAGCATGTGCTGGGTCCCATGAGACACAAGAAAACTGAAGTTACTACTGGTATTTTGCTACCATGAAATTCCACTAAACCACTTCCTTCCACTCACCTGATCTAACCAAACCTCAAAGGCTGTAACAGGAACTGCTGGATACTGCTGTTAAACATCACTGGTTAACAGCATAAGGTTTTTGTCCTGTTTAGTCCATCATGCCCAAGAGAGAGAAAAAATGAGTGCCTTATAACAGTAGCAGCTCAAGTGTTTGATTTGATATGAAAAGTGAGACATTCCAGTCCAATTCTCTATTATTCTACTCCATGCTATGGGACTAAAAGTTACTACAAAAATTGTCAGCATAATTCTCCAACCTATTCTTCTCAAAGGTCAAGAGATTTTTCTCTGTCTGGAAAAAAGACCAATTAAAAAGAAGTAGCAGGCATTTCACTGAATAATTAATAATCTATACTGAAGTTCTCAGTATCAGTAACTTTATGTTTTCAATTAAGGTTCTTTTTTACTCTAAAAGTTGCATTTATTTAATCAAATAATAAAATCAAATCTTGATTGCACAAGGAGGATATCAGAGGAAAAGCTCCTCAGAGCTCTCTTTTGTCAAGCTTTATGATTACAGGCAAATTAACACACTTTACACATATTTGTTAACTGCAGCCTTTGCACAACTGATGCTTTCAATGTACAGAAAGAGCAGCTCTGAAAGCTGAAAAGCAGCTTCATCATAAATTGTTGATTTACATTTCTCTTTGTCAAGCCCTTTTAGCAAGCGCTAATTTAGGACTCAGGCTTTATTAAAAATAAAAAAAAAAAAGCAGAGAGAAAATGACAGACATTTGAGAGCAGCAGCAGCCGTGTTTACTCCCTTCATCAGCAAACAGCCCAGGAATGGTGGGATTGAATTTGCTTTCAACTGCTCAAATTTCTGGTTTTGAATCATCAATTTGTCCTAATTGCGCTAAACTGCAGCCAAATTTTAAAAAACCAGAACCATTTAGTTGAACCTTTAGAAAACTGAGACCCTACCTAATGTGCTTTCCTCTGGACAGAGAGCTGGGGTAGCCCAGGGCAACAGGTCTTAAAAAGTTATAGCCAATAAATCCCATACGCCTAATTTTCTTTTATCTGAAGTACTCATAAAGGCTGGATGGGTGGTTCATGCTCCTCTTCTGCAATAAATGCAACAAGCCTTAGTCCTTGCTGAAACATCGAGTGTACTTAAGCACTTGCTAGCAACATGTGGTACAACAGCCCCCATCAATTTTCACTAGCCTTGACATGCACAAGCTTGGACTTGCTGCTTTTCAAAGAGGGGACTGCTAATGGCCCTACCACTCACCTCCCTTTCAGCTTTGAGTCTGCAAGCTAAAATCTCAATGTTCAGACTATGTGGTTGCTGTCGGATTTTGCAAGACGCTTTTTGAAAGATGTTCCTCCTCCCTTCCCCACTACACACAGACTAATTATACAGATGTACAAAAAGGTTCAGCCAAGTTTAGCTTGCACATTTGACTGTTGTAGTAAGGAGAATACAGATTACCTGATTTTCTTGCAGACTATGTTCTCTGCACAAACAGATGTACAGAGTAATAATCCTCATATTACAAAAAAGCACCTGATCTGACCATATTACAGCTTTAGCAATGCAGTACTTCAAATAGACAACAAATTCATCTCTAAAAGGTTTGATTAATTGCAGCGCTGCTATTTTGTGCAAGTCCACGAATCGTGGGTATGATTACCTGTTTATATAACTACTGAGTTAATCATCCTAAAGCATTCAATGTGGAAGTTTGCTTTTCATCCAGAAAAGGCTATTGTGGTCCTTATTTCATTGAACATGGGGCATGAAGACACAATAGCTTGTCAGATCGGACAGTGGAGACAAGGCATACAGGTCAGTTTGATACCAGGTCCTGTGATAAGCTGTGACTACAGCAATTAAAGTACCCATGGCTCTCCATTCTGCTCTAAATGATACACACAAATCTTTAACCCACAAAAATACTGTTACACAAATGTGGACTGGGTGAATATCCAGGCAGTCTTATGAAAATCAGTACATCAAATAGATTAATGAAGACACAGCATGATATTCTCCTTCAAGAAAATATTTTCAGTACCTGATAGTCCTGTCTAGCCAAGGGTATTAGGAAGGATTAAATATAGAAATAAACAAACATAAGTTATTCTGTGACCCTATGATAACAAATCAGCAGGGTGCTCAACAGGGAGCTATCCAAGCAGAGCTTACCTGCGCATCCATATAACATGAACTAACTTTTTTCCTATTCATCACTAGATGAGTGCTATCAGAATTTGATTTGTGTGAAAAATTACCTTTTATTTACCATCAAAATTTACCATTAATTTTTTCTTTCTGTTATGAAACAACTACTCCTAAGCAGTCTCTCAGCACCAAACTATTCACAGCTGAGGAACATCCTTAGGTGAATCAATTGTCCACTGTGTAGCTAGTAACCTCCAAGAAAGTTATTTTTCACGCACTTGCCTAGTCTTCCTTTGGGCTGATGACAGCGTCCCACACTCACCCCAGCATCCCATGCCTCTGGAAAGATTCAGCTGATGCGTCCTCCCACTGCTTGTGGACCACCACTTGCAGCCATGATACTCCTGGTTTCACAGCCAGCTATCACATTTCCTCATATTAGCCTCTTCTCCAGCCCAAAGGGTCCTGACCTCATGTTTCCTGAGGTCAAAGTTTGCTGGAACTTTGCTCATCCTTGTTGCCCTTACCAAGCCTTTTTCAGGTCTGCCACATGCTCCCTAATACTGCCTAACCAAATTCCACTCAGTACTGAGATGCAGATGCTGCTTAAATGAACACATAATGATGTGCTCTGGTTTGTTCATGTTTCTTTCCTCATTATCCCTTTTTTGACCAGCAAAGCAAATAATTTTTTTTTTGCTGCATTATTTACAGTTTGTTTCAGTGTTGATGGTAACAGTAAACAGTGGATTGAAAGGTAGACAAATGACAAATACACATTTTTCAATAGCCTGGAAAATAGACTACAGACATTCACTGCCTGTGTTCACTGTTAATCACATATTTAATTTCAGTTAAAACATAAGTCACTCTGGAAGCAATCCCAATGGGATTATTAAAATGTATTGGCCACTTTGGGAACTTGCAGTGACTCTGTATGAGCTACTAAAAGTAGATCCAGTATGTTTTATTTCTGACAACTTTCCACCCTTTCTGGTTTTTGATGTTTTTTTAATTAGATGAAAAGCGGCAGTGAATTTTATGAGGTTGCAGATGCATGACACAGTGGAAAAGGAGTTTTCTCAGATTTTGGGCCATATATTTAATGAACATGGGCAAACATTCCCATTACTGTGGGGAAACAATGTGCTGATTTTTTATCAAGAAACCAAACCTTTAAAATCTTTTGTGAGATCTTTGATGACTGTGGTCAGTTGACTGCCAGTCTGATGAGTGCAGTGCAAGAGAAAGTTGAAAGTGCTAAACCCTGTTGGTGTCAATGTTCTTGGTCACAGCAGGTCAGATCTGCACCAGGCAGGCGAGGCTTGGATACTTGGGAATAAGCAATTCATTCAGGTGTCACCCAGTAATGCTGTCTTCCTGGATTGGAATGCAAGGTGAGACATGGGTTCCATGTTCCTGAGTTACTAGAAAAGCAAAGTCAGAGGACTTAGACTATTGACCAGTAACGGGCTTTTGTACTCCAAGGCAAGATCTATTCTAGCTGTTTCATCCATGTGGTATTTGATGTATCTAAGCCACATCCCAATTCATGCCCTCCAATTTTAGCTTGAAAACTATACAAGTTTCAAAAAAGTGGTGGCTACTCAGGGAATGGATGTGGTTTGCTCAGACAGCAGTTTTGCTAACAAGGATGATGCTTCCTCACACCCATGCAACCTGCACAGGAACAAGAAAAAAGAATGTATCTGCATAGATGGAAGGGCATTAATGAGAAAGGGCCACATGCATCACGTAAACCAAGCAGGAGTTTTTATAAGCTCTCTTTCTTTTAATTAGAATGCTGTGAGGAAGCAATGGCTCTTCAGAAGCCCTGCAAACTCCAACCTGCCTGCACACCATTGTTCAGTCTTTAAGTTTCTCTATTTCAATGGCATCAACTGACTTCAAACATTCTTATTTGGAGGTGAAGGTGCTCAGGTATATCTTTCAGGCCATACTTTCAGGCTGGGCTGAATCTGTGTGATTGTGTAGAGACAAAAGATAGGTCTTCAAGTGCATCCTTCCCCAACATACTCCCTCTCTCCTCCCAGCATCTCTGAAGTTCAAATGTGTTTTGTCTAAGATAGGAGCACTAGGTGGGTATTGCAGGGGGGACTGTCTAGATGATTACACAATTAATGTATTCCAAAGATGGAGCTGAGATGTTCGCACTGACTTTGGTGCACATCAGCCTGTAAAAGAGTATGAAATGACGATGGAGACTGGAACAACAGGGTCACCCAAGACTGCAGGAAGCTTCTGTGTGCATATACCCCTGTTGACCTCCCCCCACCCCTTCCAGCCCCTTCATGGCAGGGGAAGGGTACACTCACTTTTGGATGTGTGAGTAAAAGCACTAAGAGCCATCCTGCTAAATTCAGCCCCACGTTTGGGTCCCTTCCAGTTGATCAGAGATTGATGCAATTTGAGCCACCCCTGACATCTTCCAGTCCACCAGTACTGGAGTTAAACTCTCCCTCTCTCCCAAGAGTTGCAGATTTTATTCCAGCTGCCCTTCTTTCTGGGCAGGCTTGCTAGCTATTAAGGACTATATGAAAATTGGGTATCACTTCCAACATTTTGAAGGAGAGAGGGAAGCTTTGTTAATTGACATTGATCCAAACTACAGATTACATTTACTGTTCAGTAACCTCTTTAGCAATGATGAAAATTCTGTGTACTGAGCAACTCACATGCTCCTGTTGGTAAGTACCTGTGGGGTAGGAAGAAGCAGTGAGACATTTTGAGCGGACACCAAATTTAATTAATGGGTTTCTGCAGGGAGTCACTGAGAGACTTCCCAGTTTCATAGCATCTTCTTCTGCAACCTTGACAGCCTGCACCTGACTCCCTGGCTTCACCTGGGCCAAGTGAGAGGCCACAGTGAGTAGGAGGGCAGTGCACTTGGGCTGGGTTTGCCTGTGACACAGTAGGAGAAGTGGGCAAAAGAGGTCTGTTCTGGAAAACAACATATCTGGCCTTGCTAGGAAAATAAAGCAATACAAAACTTAAACTTCAAGCTCTTGCCATGCAGAAAGGCTTTCAGCCTCTAACACACCACACTCCACTTCTGCAGGATACTGCAAAGCCCAGCCTTGCTGGCCACACTTCTGGATGCAGAGCACTCTTAGTGGGTAGTTGCCTGTGTCCCCCTCTGAGGGGGGTCCCTGAACCTCACAGGAGACACCAGGGAGATGATGGAGGGACTTAATTCCTTGCTGGCAGGTCCTGGAGCCAGACCTGGGGCAGCAGGCAGTTTCTTCACCCGCGCCTGCAGGCATGCAGGGTTTATTTTGTATCGGTGGTGGTCAGTGCTCACTGTGCCTGCCTTTGGCTGCAGGCAGCAATGCTGGGAGAGCCCAGGGGAACAAGGAGACAGACTGGCATTTCAGAGATGCAGTCCCTGTGTTCCATCTCCCTCCTTCTTTCAAGATACCACCAATGGCAGGAGTCAGCAGCACAGGCTCGAACAGGCTACACAGCTTGCCCTTGGGTATTGCCCTTTGATGCTTGAGGAAAACTGGGGCTGCAGAGCCCCACTGGGGAAAGGGGCAACGAAGAGCCTGCTGTGTTCTGGGCAGCATGAACAACACATCACAATTCTCTGGTATTGAAGGATCCTGTAGAAACCAAGGAGAAATGACACTCCCACTGCAATGGCCTTATGGGGCAGTCCATGTACACCTCTAATATAATAGTACTGCCTGGGTCTAACACACAACTTCACCCCATAACCCAAAACTGTGCTTAAAAGGCCTCCTGAACGTAAAGTCTGAAATGAAGCAATGAAGCCATTAACCAAGAATACAGGTACCAGAGCTTTATTAGATGTTTCACTGTGTACAAAGAAACTGGATTTTATATTACTTTTTTTTAACTCTAAATACACATTCTTGTCATAAAAATTCACATTTACTATACAGAACTGTAGGCATCTTTTACACAACATTTATTAAAGTACCATTGAACAAATCCTAAAACGAGAAGGTGCAGCTCTGTGAACCTTTGTGGGCACAACACACAGGGAGCTCCATGTCCTTAGTGTTACTCAATCATCCTTCCCACCAAAACAGAGAAAAGTCATTCAAATGCATTAATGCTCATTGGGAATAATAAGGCTTCTGTACAGAGACCCTGAACAGTGTCAAGAGGCAGTGTGGCAATAACATCCTAATGATCATCACTCAGATGATCCTAAAGCTACTGATGACTGAGGCATTCAAAAACGTAACAACTGTCCTGGCAAGCCCAGATAATAATTCTTTTTCTTTTTAAAACTGTGTTTTTAACAACATATTTTTATTTTCAGTAATAGTAATTACATATAACCCCAGGATTCTGCTTTGAGGATCCCAGCTTCACAGCAAAACTAATTGCAGCTAATTGAGGAATCTCTCCCAATCAAACTAACGTTTGTAGGACCCAGGGTTGATGGAAGAAACTAATACATGCCATTTCACGGCAGAAAAAAACCCTGTAAGTGTACCTCCACCTTAGTAGATATGCACTGGTCAAGGTGAGGCCCATTGAAGAGGATGTGTGTGCCGAACTTATAATGTGGAGATAAACCATCCTGGGACATCAGATGAGGCACACTGACATATTATAGCCTGCGGGGTACTGAGGTTGCCAAATCTCTAATATTCACAGCTGGCAACTAGAGGGACGTGTATGCAGAAGTTCAGATAAGGAGCACTGAGCAGACGCAAAGGAGAGAAGTGGGAAGATTCTGCATTTTATCTAGGCAAAGATAACAGAAGAGGGTCTGAAATCAGACTTCTGCCTTCCCTCAGTCACTGTTCATGTGGGTCTGACTGAAGCTGACCTCCCACCAAATGTGCTACTGTAGGGTAAGAAGCCTCTGTCTACTCCAGCCAGGCATGATGCGGATTCTATCTGTGTTTAGTTGGTACACCTTTCATAATTACCCTTGGCATCATGCAGAGGCATCTTAGTCAGAAACCATGAAGGAACAGGTAGACCTGGCTGTGGGAATGGTAGAGGAGTCATACATGTAGGCAATGTAGAGATTCCTACGTAGGTCCTGCCAGCCACAGGGAAATTATTATACCTTTTTTTATTTAAAGCTGTCATGACTCCTGAAAGCTGAATGCTGTATGTGGGCAGGCCAGGCTGATCAGGCTATCACATAATTTTCACATAAGGAATTTTACAGTCCAACCAACACTGGAGCAGTGTTCAAAGCTCTTCCTGCAAATTTAAAGCTATGTTCCAACACAGGACATGAGCAGTATTGCATAGCATCCAGGCACTTCCTTAAAGCCAGGATATCCCCATCCTCCTATCATGACTGTATTCCAGAAGATGAATTTTAGGCCACTCAATTACATGATTACAATTCCCACTGACATCAGCAGGAATTGTGTGTGCACAGAAGTGATTTGATCTGTAACACACTGAAAACCATGTCTTTGCCACCTTGTACAATCAAGGTAGTTGATCAGGCAAACATCCTATTCTTTATTTACAAATATGTAAGTGAGCTCCAAGTAACTTCAAGTTTAACTCCTTAGTGCCAAAAAGTGAGGGAGTCAGCTCTATGGACAACCCTTGGTAACATCCGAAACAGAACTGATAATTATGAGATTTAACAATATTGTAGTAATGCGTTAAGGCAGGTTACATAACTGCCCTTTTCCTTTAGGATTAATTATTATTTCCTTGTACACTGTAGACAATCCATAATCCCATATACACATTTACCTACAAAACAGCAGCACAGTAAAAACTAAATAGACCACTGAACTCCAACATACTTGTAATCAATACATTGCACATACTATACAGCATATTTTAACCGCATCATTGGGTAAACATATACAATTCAGAACAACACTGACTGTATGTGACACAGAAGCTACCACTGAGATATGGCAAATACATCATACACTATTAGCTTTTACTTCACTGAAAAAGAGTTTAGAATTTTAAAATGGTGTTACCTGCACTCTTGAAATCACCAAATAGCCTAATCAGTTGCTAATAAGTGGTGCTTCATATACTAAATTCAGGATAGACAGCACTGGAACTGTGTTTTCAGGGCACTCTGCCTTTTATGTTTTGTGGAATTAAGCCCCAAAATTTTAAATTTCCTTTGCAACACAGCATATACTTACTTACTGCACACTGACTATCTGCTCCCTCTCATCTCAGGGTAAAGGCTTAGTAACTACTCTGAAGTTAGCAGAAATGGTCTAGATTTGTATCAGTATGACAGAAAGACTCAGCCCAGCATACAGGATCATATGTTCCCTCTCACGCATGTATGTATATATATTTATATATACATACATATGTACGCTTAAAAGAATGCTTTGTAGGTTTGAAACCTACAAAACAAGTAAAGCATCCAAGAGCAAAAGAACGCAAATAATCCACGGATTTTAAAACCAGGCTCCTGCAGTCTGATTCTGATTCACCCCTCACCAAACTAGGCAGGAACTGGACCGCAGGAAGCACCTCCTGTTTGGTCCAGATTGCTGCAGGTTAGATCAGTACTGAACAAAGACATCTCAACATGTGCAAACTGAAAAACTGTGTGCAGCACAGTCGCCATTTTTCAAGTATGGCTGAAGAGAAAGGATCGAGTAATCACATGAAAATGTCAGAAAACAATGTATGTATCATGAACATAGCCGGGGGAAAATGAGAACAGGAAGCAAAAAAATGTTTTAGCAGTCAATGATATGACAGTTTGAGTAAATAGATGCTTATGAAGATCAATAGTGTAGACAGGTATTTTTCCTTGATGGGCTGATTACAGTCATCCCATTTCCCATGCAAGGTTCCTCATAATAAATATGAAGAAACCTTCCAAATTAATAAGATCAGAATAACACATCTGACCCAACCCTGCAAGCACATTTCCAGTTGAAATCAGAGAGCTATAGCTGCATATGGTGGCAAAACTGGGCTCTTGAATGGTCCAGTTGTGCTGCATAGTACTTTCTGGCTTGTTCTTTTTTGGCAAGATCCCCAAACAGTATCAACAGGGAGTGCATCTCTATCAGGACTTACAGTTTTGGGCCCTCACAGATGAAATCTTCAGAAGAGCATGGATAGTATATCCCCACATGCACTTTTTTCTTTTAGTAATTAAGGCAAGTTTGTTTACCTGTTCCTACCATAAAGTGCTGTGCTTCTCCAATAGAAAGATCGACAGCTAAACAAAAACATAGTTTTTCTGACCAGAATTTAACATTTTGCTAGTATTTTCCCCCATTAATGGAGAAGCTATATGATTTGTCTATTATTGTTTCTTGTCAGAGGATTTTTTTTTTTGCTTTACTTTTCTTTTTCATTTGTTTCCAAATGACAATTAGAATAAAACTGACACTAAGCAAACATTTCATAACAATGCTAACAAACTCTAGATAGCACTATACTTATTCATATATACAGGCGCACACACATACACACTTTTTTAAAATACACCAGAGCATTTGCCTTGAGTACACCTCTGTGTAAGCAAAAAGCCTAGTGTGTCTGGTGTGTGTTTGAGCAGGGGGTACTAGCAGGAACCTGGTGTTAATTCTCTCAGATGCAACAGAATTTCAACAGGAATCCAAAAACAGGAAACCTAATTTTTACTCCACCCAAGGATTCAGATCACTTCACTATATTGGAAGGATAGAGTAGCTCTTTTCACTATATTTAAATAGATGAAGGATCACAGCAGGAGTCTGGAAGCAACCACACCCAGTTAAATGGAAAAATGAAAAGAGCATTTAAGACCACACTGCCAATAAATAAGCAAAAGATTTTCATATTTTTGTGTAGGACACACACATAGGTGTGTGTCAAAAAAGTGTATTTTCATGTTTCATTTTATGTGTCTGTTGGATAAATTTTACTTGGAGAGCCTGTGGAAACCAGAAACAAAGTGTATCAAGCCACCCCATATCTTGCTTAATGGTACCTGAAAGCAATGAAGTCCTATCCCTTGTTCCAATGAAAAGATCAGCTGGGACTCTTAGGCAAATTTTTGAGGCAGTTGAAATTTTGAGGCAGGATAAAGTTTAAGCACTGTAAAAAACCTAACTGGTTTAGATCACAGCTTTCACTGGGGATGACTCTTACAGTCCTAACCTACACAGCAGAAAATACTACTGAAGGAGGCAACATGACTTGGTAACAGCTGCACATTTTTTTTTCAAACAAATGCAAAATACTGCTGTCCAGAATCACAAATATCATTATGCAAGTGTGCATGGATGCCTTTGTGTCACATGCATACATTTAAATGTGTCACTATACTACACACTCAAATTTTTCCATATCCTACACACATGTGCACACATTTTTTCCAGGGCATCCTCTAAACTAAAACCAACAAAAATCCTAAAATACCCCTGCAGCCCCACTGTTCGATAAGACCATTTTGGATTTTCTAATCTCTGATGGGAGATGGTAGTCATTACCATCTGACAGAAAACAGCAAAGGACCATAAGATGCCATTCTTTTCACTCAGCCAAAAGTTCCAGTAATATCAACGGAAACTTGACCTTAGTTCTATCCCATAAATCTCTACAATATTTCAAAGAACATTTCCCTTGTAAGACGTTATAGCATCTATTTTGCACAAATGAAGTGTTTTTCTTTCCAAAGTTGTGTACCTGTGTATTGATGTGTCCAGGAGATATGACTAATTGCATTTTATCCAGTTAGGTGTTATACCGTTGCAGTGCTCTCAGTTTATAAATCACTAAGTTTTCTTTGTATTTTTTTATATGTGTTTCATTAAAAATAGAAAGATCAGTGATTCTGTTGCCAGAACAGAGCCACTCAGTAGACTTTCAATCTTGTGTTATGCAGTATTATATCTAACAGACAATTTAAGGACTATAAAGTACTGCTATTAACTAGAATTGAACTACTACACTCTTTACCACCGAAATTTTTCACTGATGAAACTGGCACTGATTTTTGTAATCAGTGGAGAAGTGTTCTGTTCATAGCTGCCTTAAAGAGAAGCTTAGATTGTACCTAATTTTTTTAAGTGCAGTTTCAGTCTTGCAGAAATCAGGTTTCCACTATGGGACAAAATACTGCACATCTTACAGTGCACACAACTTACTGATCTTATGCTCAACCCATGCTAAACAGAGGACATTTTCCTATTAAATTCAGTGAATACTGGCTCAGGCTCTTATGTAAGATTAATCCTGGGAAGAAGTGGTGCACCAAACTGGCCTAACTGGGTTCCTGCTAGAACCAGGGAAAATATGTACCAGGA
>JAWWEW010000088.1:58575774-58594227 GCA_035583185.1 Anabacerthia variegaticeps | reverse complement strand
GATAAGCTTGAGAAGTGGATCCATGGGAATATCATGAGGTTTAACAAGACCAAGTTCAAAGTGCTGCACCTGGGTCAGGGCAAACCCCGGTATCAACACAGGCTGGGGGATGAACAGATCAAGACAACCCTGTGGAGAAGGACTTGGGAGTGCTGGTGGATGAGAGGCTGGACATGAACTGGACATGTGCACTTACAGCCCAGACACATAATTGTATCTTGGGCTGCATCCAAAACAGCGTGAGCAGCAGATTGAGGAAGGGGATTCTGCCCATCTGTTCTGCACTGGTGAGACTCCATCTGGAGCACTACATCCAGTTCTGGGGTCCCCAGCACAGGAAGGACATCCACCTGTTGGAGCAAATCCAGAGGAGGCCACCAAGTTGATCAGAGAGATGGAGCATCTCTCCTATAAGGAAAGGCTGAGAGAGCTGTGTTTGTTCAGCCTGGAGAAGGGTTAAGGGTGACCTAATTGCAGCCTTCCAGTACCTGAAAGGAGCCTACAAGAAAGATGGAGAGGGACTTGTATTTACAAGGGCAGGCAGTGACAGGACAAGGGGGTTTCAAACTGAGAGTAGGTTTACATTAGATATTAGGAAGAAATTCTTTACTATGAGGGTAGGGTGATGAGGCACTGGAACATGTTGCTGAGAGAAGCTGTGGATGCCCCATTCCTTGAAGTGTTTAAAGCCATGCTGGATGGAGCTCTGAGCAATGTGGTCTAGTGAAAATTGTCCTGCCCATGGCAGGGAGGTTGGAACAAGATGATCTTTAAGGTCCATTCCAACCCAGGCCATTCTCTGATTCTGTGGTTACAGAGTTAGGCCAGTATCACATTATCTGCTGGCTTGACCTGAGGCAGAGACATTGGAAAACCCCATTTTGAGAACAAAAAGCAAGCAGGATTTAGTCTGTGCTCTGTGCAAGCTACACAGTACATCATGTTTACTGTCCACTTAGTATGATACATAACACATCATGTTTACTTGTCCACTGATTAGGTTATGTAACACATCATGTCTACTGTCCACTGATTATGCGTGTGTGAGAAGCATGACCTTGGATTCACATCACAGAGGCATTTAAACCTGTAGCTCATTGATAAATACGATCAGATAAACCACCTAAGAGATGAAATGTAGCAGCTTAAAATTTTCATGCCAGATATACTGCCCTCAGTCTTCTGGTGTGACACTCACACCATTGGGAATCCTGCTGTGAGCAGGAAAAGAACAATATACATCCCCTTGCAGCAAGTTTCTTGGCACTGTTCACACCAAAGAAGACATGTTGAATCACATTTGGTACCTCACAGAGAACCTGTAAATGGCCTTCTTTTATCAAGCACTGTAAACACGTTTAGCTTTGCTCTTCACATGAAACACAAATGTGAAAAATGATCATAAACGATGGAAACATTTTCCTTATGCCCACCCACCGAAGCCCTAAACACATCAGTGTGTTACAAGAAGATGAGGATTTACAATATAAGTCTTTTAGAATACAACCGTTTTTTTTTTTTCCCCAATTCTAAATAACACAACACATATATCACAGTACTATCAAGTAGTGTCATCTTCACCTTCATCCAGGGCATAGTTGAGCTTTATGACTGTGCTGATAAAGTCACCAAGTTCTACAAAATCTGCAGTGATAATATTCACACCGCTTTCTCCTGCTTTCTGAGTTCGGACCCACTCCATCATTGCAGGAAGAGCCCTAAGGAGAAAAGAGGAACAGTAATTACTCATAAATCAGTGAGGCAAATGCATCAAGGCAGGATTGACCAATAGTGACTCCCATTGATCTTACTTGGTTTCTAAGGGAACTGTGTGAGAAAGGACACAGGTTACGACTCATGGTTTTTGAAAACTCTTTTCTAAAAAAAAATAATTTTCATTCTTTGTGGAAATAACATGTTGATTGTATTTCAACTTCTCAGTAGAAAAGAATGGAAGGAAGATCATACAGGCTCAGAGTAATTATTGATTTTGCCTAAGGACAAGGGCATGGACCAGATATCTTTTTGTTATCATCTGGCCATATGGCTCCGTGGAAATTATTTATGGAAAAAGAAGTAACAGGGTACTCAAGCCATTTCAAAGCATGTTTGACACATTCAAGGAAATGCTGAAAATAATATTTTGAGAGACACTGGAATAACCATAATTTCTACAGTAAAAAGTACAGCATATACCACATGCCTTTTCTTCCCCAGTTTTGATATCCCATCCATGAATTATATTTAATCCTATCAACTTCTTTCTAAGATAGCATATTTTTATTAAGTCAGACCCTTAGCACGGGAATGTAGGTGTGTAAAAGATGTCTGCATAAATGGGTTTGTGACTGTAAAGAAATATTTCTGACTTTTTTTGATCTGTGAAAATACAAACTAATGATGACAAGAAATATCTGTGGGAAATAAAAGGCTCCTTAGTCCTGCTGAGGAAGTCAAGCAGCAAAATCCAGTTTTTCTAAGAAGTGAATAGAATTAAAAAAAAATAAGGTACAGATTTTTCAGAGAAAGTATATTTTTCAGAGAAAGGGTAATTGACCACTGGAACAAAATCCCAATGATTGTGACAAACTCTGCTGCACTTTGAGTCTTTAAATCAAGCCTGGATATCACGCCAAAATTATACTCCTGGTCAACTTCAAGCTGCTGAGTTAAATAAAAGAACCTAAGGTCTGGGCAGGGCTGCAGTCAGTTTAGATGAACATCATGTTCTCCCTTTGGTCTAAGATCTATAAATATGTGATTGCCCCTCAGCCAGCACCTTGTGCAGCCTTTTTCACAGGTACATGTAAAATTTTGGTCTGACAGTAATTTAAATCAAGCTGAACATGCTGAACCTAACCTGCTATCAAAAGCTTTAGGAAAACAGATCTAAATAAAAGAGAACTATTAGCAGACACAGATTATACTTGTCAGTGACCATTAAAATCAGTCAGTTTTTAAAACAATTTAGTACAGAAAAAACCACAAGCAGTTATAATTATCCCCCTCTGTGATTTTACAGGAGAATGTACAATGTTAATGGGGCTTTTTTCATCAAGATGTGCTTGAATCCATATCCATTTCTAAGGCCAGCAACACATTTTATTTCAGCCATTGATTCAGTATGACTGAAGGACATGTACGTGTATGCACATCAGCTTGTAAAACTGAACTTAAGCACCTTGCTGTTTATGAACCCAGCCAGCACCTTTAGATTTAAGTTTATGTAACCCTGTGAAGCTGCACTCTATGGAACTGTAACATGCACAGGCCAGGTGTTAAATACTGAGCAATGCCTGGACTGCTTGGGAAGATCTGTAAGCAACCAGAACCAGAACAGATCTCAGCAGAACAGCGTGGACCACCAAGGTGATAAAAGATGGCTCAGAGCACCTGTAAACTTCATGGCATGTTTACACGTGAGTTGTACTGATGAACTCTGGACAAAGACACATGACTGAACTTAGGCAGGCACAGATTTTTCTTTCCTTCCTTCTGCGTAAGTTGATAACCTTGATATTTCACTCCCCCTTGGGGCATAATTATCTTCTTTTGGTGTCTTTCATTTGGTCTGAACCTGGTTCTGGTGTAATTCTGTCTACAGAACATAGAGTTTGCTCTCCATACATTTATCCATATTGATCAAAATGCTGTTTTACTTTCCTAATGTGTTCTTATTAAGCCAATCTTCAACAAAGAGTCATGCCTCCTTTTGATTAGAGCTTTATCTTAAACTCAGTGTACCCTGCCATTTCATTTGCAGTTAGGCTTGATAGTTGAACAGGTTATTTTTGTTTTACTGATATTTCACACAGGACACAGTTGCATGACCCTTTGCTGATATGCATATTGTTAGATAAAGTCAGGGAAATCTTTGGCTCATGAGGCTAGAGAGCATTTAAAGATCGTCAGAAATTAATCACATTATCAAACAAAAAGCTTATTTGCACAGCAAAGCCAAATAACACCACCCAGTAAAAAAAAGACAGCTGAAGAAAAGATTCCACTAACCTTAAAGATTTGATCTAGGCTATGTGACTCTGTTTATGATAAAAATTAATACAAAAAGCCTTATAGATCACCTTCGTCCCATAGTGCCATCTTGAAAGTGGATTACATCAATCACTGTAAGAATCAACATGTTGTTTGGTTTCAGTTCAAATATCTCATATGCTTACAATAATTATTAGAATAAGCCTGATTTAACATTCCTCAGGGTGCCTTTGTGGTAGCAGTACAAACCTTGTTCACCCTCACTTGCAATTTCAAATTGAGCCTCAAACTAGTGATTGTTCTCACTAAGGGTTTTAGTCAGGCGAACAAACCACCTACGTGACTGTCCTCACAGAAACACAGTATGTGCCATGGTCTTCATAGAAGTTCTTGTGCAGTGCTCTGTCAGACATGGGGGAAACTTCTAGAAACTTCTCACAGAAGCCATCCCTGCAGCACCCCCCCACCACCAACACCTTTTCATGCAAGCCCAATACATCTTGCAATGTTGATAAGAAATTATTTTAAGCATGAGCATATGCACACAAGCCTTCCAGCCTGCAAAGCATGCCAGCATCACTGCCTCTGTGTTAGGCAGATCCTGGATCTCCTATGGCAGATATCCATGCTTGAGAACCTCACTGAAGCTCTGGTACTAATGTGGCACCAATGTGGGTTCAGATACCAACCTGGAAGGACTGAGGACAGCCCAGCCATGTGAGCACAGACCATACCTGTAGTTACTTAAGGTTTGTAATCTCTGCTGTTACCCCACTAACCACACAGGCATGGTCATACTGGACCTACATCCAAAGTTCCATTGTGCTAGTGTAATGATTTTTCCTAACAAAACAGTCTCATGCTCATACTAATGACAGCAATGTCACCATTGGAGTTGAACACAGAACAGTCTCTGGCTCTCCTGAGGGCAACCTCAAGCCTTTAAGTCCCACAGGGCCTCAGCTGCCTCTGTTGTAAATGACACAGTGAAAGCTGGATGAGTTCATCAGGAGTCCTACTGGCCTCAGAGATGTGTTGTGGGGTTTCAGCACCTTGAGTAAATGCTTTAGGACCATAAAAGATGAAAAACACTACCTTAACATGCTACAAACTAAGAGCCAGGCAGTGGGGAAAGTTGATGGATGCAGAATATCTGCAGCTCTCTAAACTTACTGAGTCTGCTGCCTTTCAAAAGTGGTGCAGTCCAGCCCTTATGGCCACAACCTCAGGTTTCAAAAGGAGTAATTTCGAATCCCTAAGGGTTTCAAAGCCACCATATAACTCTGAGCCACATGCACAGAAGAGTGCTGCTCATCTCAGCCTAGAGTCAGGGAGGAGGTCATAGGTGTGCTCCTTAGCAAGACCCATTCCAGAAGGAAGAGATGAGTTTTCTTCCTCTCATCCCACTACCTGGAGGACTGTTTTCATCCTGTTGCAGCTCCACTGTCCTGGATTGGGGTTGGCCAGATCTGAGCCTGCCAAGCCAGTACAGCACTGCCCCACAAACCAGCATCTGAACTCGACTCCTTTGGCCACATCTCTGGCAGAAGAGGAGGGGCTAGTGGCAGTGCAGTGCAGGGAGGGGAAAGAGATCAGACTGGCTGGGGAGGAGGGGAAAGACGTGCTACCTGCATTTGAAAATGGATTGAGCTCACAAATCTTAGTGATAAATTTTCTGTCCCGAAGGAGTATGTAGAATATCTCATTTTTTGCACTGACTGGAAACTAGGAGGTATCAAACTGCTGTCCCTCAGTCCCAGGATGGTGGGAGGAAAGCGAGTGATTGAACTGCTGTGTAAGGACTTCAGAGGAAGGGTTGTGGTCCAGCCCCAGCCACCACCACTGGACTTCAGCATCAGCATCCAGATCCATCCCACCACCCATGCTGCCCAGCAGTGTTCTGACAAGGCCTTTCCACCTGCCAAGAAGACTACATGAGAAGGGGCTGTGGAGGTCTGGGTGGCAAGGACCTACCTATGCTGGACAATGCAATGTCATGCAGAGATACATAATGTGGCTGTGTTCCTTCTGAGACCAAAGCTTTTGTCTCTGGATAGCACTTCTATGGTCGGACAGCAGTACTCATAATTTGGCCATGACCTGGGTATAAGGATGGCTTACATCATGACTGCAAACATGCCCCGCATCACTGTTTCCAGCCTTTTTTCTGTTGAAGAGACATGTACTTTCTCATATAGCATTGCTATAGTGATTGTCATTTACAACCTGCTAAAATCTAGGCTCAGCTTTGACACTTATTTTATTACATCTATTTTCCCTGTTCTGTTTGCTTGTTCGTATAAGCAGAAATGTGCACAGATTTATTTTTAAATTTTTCTCTTCTTTCAGCAATCATTTTCTGATGCACTAAAGAAACTCAGCTGAGAAATACTGCCCTAAACTACAAAACAGGCCTAGCCCTTTTCAAAGCTATTGAATATTCAAGACCTCTTTATTTTTTTAAAAAATCTATCAAATATTTCAAGTGGACTTCAATGGCATTGAATTCTGTTCAAAAAATAATAATTAAACATTCAAGTAGCTTCAGTTCAAGCAGCAAAACCATGGATCCCATTAAAAGCTTTCAGAAAGAAAATACGACCTAATTAATTGCATTGAAATCTGCTTTAAAAAAACTGTTCATAGGTTATTTTAGTTCAGAAAGAGGGTTGGTCATTTTTTTTTTTTTAATGTCTGAGTCATGAAAACCTGACAACATGACAGAAGACTAATGACAGCAGTGCTCTAAGATGGGACTTCCCATGGTGAAACAGCCATTCCTCTCTGCCGAGCTTTCATGGGAAAGTAGGAGGAAAAGCAGCTTCGCAAACACTAAACAAAAGGGCTGTTGTCTGTGTAATGAGAGTTTGATCAGCAAAGGCAGAGAATAGGTTTTCTTTTGGACTGCAAAGAGCCAGTAAGAGAAATTTGACTCATTCACAGGGTGTGATGCTGGCTAGCATTAAGTCCTTGTTACCAATAACACCAGTGAGAACTGCAAGAGGTCCCTTTGCTCAGGGCAAAGTGACATGTGGCATTTCTTCCCTCTCTGGTGAAGAACACACCTTCCCTCCCTGCAGCCTTTTGCAAATTGGTGTTCAACAAAGCAACTCCCCTCTGCAAGAGGACATACTGACATGAGCCTGAATAGAAATCCTTACACTCCCTAACCTTTCCCCCACTCCATCTGATTTTACCAACGTTTACAGGAACACTGAATCCCAGAGCTGTAACTCAGCACATGCTGACTTTGGCTTTTCAAGGATGCTGAGATTCATCGCTCCAGTGGGAGCAGTGGATGTCTTGTGTGTCACTGAATCATAAAAATCACGACTGGAAAGAACTTTGAAAAGTCATTCAAGTTCATCCAGCCCACCTTGAGCAGGATCAGCTAAACAAAGATCGACGATACAAACCACTCCTGGAAAATGTTCATTTAATCAGTACTTACAAGCCCCCAGTGATGGAAATGTAACAACCTTTCTCTGTATTCAAAACATCCCTATAAAATAACCTTATAAATCCTCATTACCTCCAACTGGAATAACCACAAGAAGATGCCACCAAAAATGATGGCATTAAGGCATGCTGCTCAAGTGCATTCACCATGTCCTCACTCTGCTCCTGCTAAAATTTAATCTCCATCAGTAAAAAAGCTTCCCTGGAGAGGATGAACTTTAGGTACCATTCCACACTCCATTATTCTACCATAATTTTCTCTGTGGTAAAACTACTTCAAAAGGTCCTCATTTATATGCCAGCTGTTTATTTCTCTGATCAAAATTTACAAATCTCTCAGTTGTGCCAATAGACCCATAGAGGCAAAATAAAAGCAGCACATGGCAATGGTCTGGATTAACAGAAACAAAACAAATATTTTCGCTCCCTCTCTGTCCCTAATTCACTGACAAGACTTGATTTATAATTGGTCCTCCCAAACTGTTGAATTGAGACAAACAAGATAAAAATGAACAGAAGCACAAAGCTTTACATGACCTCCACACAAACAGGCTGGGAAGGAACTTCAGAGATGCACTTCTGTACCCCTCAGATCCTCTCTAGACAGCAGTAGTGTTGTCATAATATTGGCATTACCAAGGTCAGGCTGAACAGAACCAGGAAATTTGGGCAACATTGGTTGGGAATTTCTTTCCCCCGATCTTACACTGCTCCCAAGCTGACATGTTGCAAGAACTACATACAGTAACCTCTAACAACACTGAATTTATTCTTCTGAAAAAACTTGTCTGTAATTTAGTCATCTCCAATTGCTTTATAAAGTTTGAAAACACATCTAATCAGATGACACAAACAACTGTGCTGGGGTCAGATGAATCTTTTAATGTAACTGATCTTAGCAGCATACTTTGCAGAGTCACCAAGGGCCATATGCCTTCCCTCTCTGAGCTGTTGTTGACTTCCTAGCTTTCTTTTTTAAAGGGAGGCAGAGGTGAGCTCAAAAAGGACATTCCTACCCACCCTTCAAAGAACATTTCAGCTGAATTTATTGGCCCTACATCCCTATCCTTGCACAAAAATGCAATGGGATATTTAAAAGAAGCAAATGGTGGTTTATGCAGGTGAATAATGTTCAACAACCTGTTTTGCCCTGATTACATATTTTTAACCATTTCACCTAGGGCACTAACTAATAGTATTAGGAATGGAGACAGCAGAAAAAGGATTCAGTGCACCCTGCAGTACAAAAGATCTCACAAAGGAGACAACTGTAGTATTTTGATTGCTCTCTCAGTTATGTAGGGAACTGAAGTGGCAATGCCAGAGCTGAACATGTGGCATTTAGTTTTTCCATCATGACTGAAAAAGGCCTTGTAAAACAAGAGTTATGCTAGTATGAAAAATACATGGTAGTCCATGGATAAATAGGAAAAATACTACCTGCCGTGAGGATGCCTCTGTTCAAAGGCTGTTTTTTCTCAGTGATCCAGCAGGTCAAGTTAGACAAGCTCATCAACTGCTCCCCTAACCTGGACTTGTGCAAAGTATTTGATATGGTCATGACATCCTTGTCTCTAAATTGAAGAGACATGAATTTGGTGGATGGACCACTCAGTGGTCAGAACTGGCTGGATGGCCAGGCTCCGAGAGCTGTGGTCAATGGCTCATGGCCAGGTGGAAAGCTGTGACAAGTGGCATTCAAATGCCTTTTAACACCTTTGTTGGTGACATGGACAGTGGGATCAAGTGCACCCTCAGCAACTTTGCTGATGACACCAAGCTGTGTGGTGCAGACAACACACTTGAGGGAAGGGAAGCCATCCAGAGGCACCTTGACAGGCCAGAGAGCTGGGCCTGTGCAAACCTCATGAAGTTCAACAAGGACAAATGCAAGGTCCTGCCCCTGAGTCAGGGTAATACCCAGTTATCAATACAGGCTGGGGACTGATGGGATTGAGAGAAGCCCTGAGGAGAACAACTTGAGGGTGCTGGTGGATGAGAGGCTGGACATGAACTGGATGTGTGCACTCACAGCCCAAAAAGCCAAATGTGTCCTGGGCTGCATCCAAAGCAGCATGTCCAGCAGGTCGACAGAGGGGATTCTTCCCCTCAACTCTGTCCTGGTTAGATCCAACCTGAAGCACTGCATCCAGCTCTGTGGTCCAGGACAGATGATGGGCTGAAGCAGAAGGCTGTAACACGTCTTGTATGAAGAGAGGCTGAGGGAGTTGGGACTGTTCAGCATTAAGAAGAGAAGGCTCTGGGGAGACCATATAGCACCTTCCAGTACCTGAAGGGGGCCTACAGGAAAGCTGGAGAAGGTGTTTTTACAAGGGCATGTAGTGATAGGACATAGATGAATGGCTTTAAACTGAAAGAGGGCAAGTTTTATCATGAAAAAACTTACTGTGAGGGTGATGAGACACTGACACAGGTTGCCTAGAGAAGTTTTGGATGTCCCATCTCTGGAAGTGTCCAGGGCCAGGCTGCATGGGGCTTAGAGCAGCCTGGTCTAGTGGAAGCCTCCCCCAGCAGGGGGGATGGAACAAGATGACCTTTAAAAGGTTCTTGACAACCCAAACCTATGAGGTTAATCAGTTATCTCTTTCAAGATCCCAGAGTGGTGATCAGGGAAATCAGAGTGCTCTTCAGTCATCATTCTTTTCAACCTTTTGTAGTCCAAACACAAAGCCTGAACACTCATTTACACACGTACCTGGATGAGGCATATTCTACCTTCTTGAGAGAGTTGGTCCTGGTCCCAGTTCCAGAGAGAAACCTGACTGTTCAAGAAATGCCAAGAAGTAAATGACAATATGTGTGGAATATATAAATAGGAACTGGAACTTATTCCACCACCTGTGAAACAAAAAATCTGCTTTACAGAAGAAAATATCTGTCACAGATCAAGGGAATAGCTACAGGTTTGAGGCTTTTTACCTCCCCCATCTTCTGGTTCTTTAAAAAAAAAGAGTTATGATTTATTCATATACCCATTACACTTGAATCCCTGTATTAAAGCATTCAAATCAGGTGTTAAGAGTCTGACTGCAGAGCTGGAACTGCTTTGTCACAGATGTATGTTTTAGCCAGTACTAGACCATTCACAGCTGAGGTTTTCCTCCCCCAGACAAAGCCAAGGCTTTGTTTTCTCCAAAAGCTGCCAACATGTGTTACCTGGCATCTTTCAAAGAGCTGTCCTGCAAAGGAACTTGCTTGGGGGCTCAAGATATGGAGCTGCCCAGCTACTCCTCAGTTCACAGTTTCACTTCTGGCTTAGATCCTTGTTACAAAACTCACATTCTTGAATAAGTTAAATTNNNAAAGAAGACAGAGATTAAGAGTCAAAAAAAAAAAAGGGAAAAAGGTAGTGCAAAAAGATAATATTCTGAAATTTAATGTGGAGAGTAATGAAAGAGAATTTAGCACAGCAGAGGAGAAGAGGTGATTTTTACCAGCATTTAGCCCTGCCAAGAATCTTGGAACAGATATGAATTAGCTGAGTCATTATGAAAAATCCCACTTTTGAGTAATAGGAAAAGTTAGTGTATGTAACACAGTCAGAGAAAGCAGAGCAGCTAGGTGGAAGGCAGAGTTTATTTAAGAAACATCTGACTGCCAGCACTACCACTCTGCTGTATGACTTGAATTTCACACATCACTGCAGTTTCCACTGAAATCGTTACTACAATAAATCTAAATCACTTAAGTAAATAGATAAAATATGGATTTTTTTTCAGATTAATAGTGTAGCCTGCAAAACTGTTTTCTTCCTACAGATCCCCTGAAATGAAACTGAATCTCACCAATATTTGAATTCTTCACTATTGAACACAGAGACAACCAAAAGGTAGCTGCAGGAAGCTGTTTGCCATAGTACCTTGTTCAGTATATTCCAAAACACATTATGCAGACAGACAAATGTAGAACAATTCATATGGAAGTCAATGTTGAAAAATGCAAGGAAAATAACCATATCTAAATAGGAGAAAGTTGCAATAAAGAGATGCATCTTGCAGCATTCCCAGGCGTTTAATATTTTCTTATTGTTTAGAGTAAAGGTGGAAATCTGCTTCATTCATGAAAGATCAGCAAAGGGATTACAATGAAGCTATCCACCTAACAAAGTTTAAATGGCAATTTATGACAGAAATAATAACTTTTGGAATAAAGCTACAGGAAAATAGCAGTTTTTCCTCCTTGCTGTTATCTGGACAGCAAGAAGCAAAGGATATAGTAAGGGCTTCAGGCAGCACATCCAGGTAGCAGAAATTGGATATAATTACAACTCTGATTTGAATGGTTTGATTAAAAAAAAATCAGATGGTTGAGACAAAATTATGTAAGAACATACAGTTTTCCAGTTAATTAAAAAAAATTAAATGTCTAGTTAATCTTCGATGTAGCCATTAAACATTTTTTCTCATTCTTTGATGTCTTAGAGTTTAAAATTTTAAATTAGATGTCTTTTAAAAGAAAGCTATTTTGAAACTGTTGAAACACTTCAATATTTCTAAAACATTAAGGTAGACAATATATCAAGCTTAACTATTTTTTTTTCATATTTTCCTCAAATACAACTAATCTTCAACTTTGACCCCATTTCACAAATTGAATCAACAGTGTTCACAGTTCTGTTTTCCCAGCATATTTCTGTTTAGCATCAAAATTCCTCCCCGCAGTACCCCTCTCCCTCAGAAGCACCACTTCTTATGCTTCCTGCTGTCTAATCTTTTCTTCACCAAGCCTTCATCTGCAAAGCTAGTTTATAATTTCCTTTGCAAGGCATGTACCAAAGGGATGCACAGTGCTGAGGATCCTTACTGCACCGCTGTCATGGCCACCCAGGGGTTTGGCCCCCAGCACCCCAAGCCACTGCCCAGACCGCAGGCTGCAGGAGTCTAGTCACGTCACACACCTACTAACTTCTCCACAAACACTGCCTCATTTCACCACAGAGGAGGACTAGGCTGCTTATTATAATTTATACATTTTCTGGCTTCTGGCTCTGGCCTCCCACAGCTAAACCAGCTTTGTTAATCAGCTGGATCCCAGAGGCACTATCCTTCTAAATAGCATCCTGGGCATTGCTGTGAATCATTTACCAGGAGCAGCCTTCTCTGAGCTATTCCTCTTTCTTTCCACTTACTTTCCTCACAACCCAGAATTAACAAGCCCAGAGCATTCATATGATAAACCCTGTCCTATGCCAATTATAATTATTCCAAATACAGCACCCAGGAGATATTACAAAATAGTCACTGCTCTTTTACAGTGAGAAATGTTTGTTCTGGATACAGCTGGGGCAGACAGGCTCCCCAAGTTAACTTCCTGCCAAGCTGGTCCCACATCAGGAGGAACTGTCCCCCTAACACAGATTTCTTTGACTCCTCAATAACCAGTGGGGCCATGAATGAATACTGCAAGAACATCTGTTTCATGATTCCCAGGTAGGGATCCCCATCTCATGTGCCTCAAGACCAGAGTGCTTCCAGGGCTCCTGCAAGCAGACTAGCAGGGAGCAGCAGACTGTGAGGTCCTGTCCTCCCATCTCTAGTGACAAGGCAAGTGTCATGGACAAGACTGTGCATAGCTGCCTTTGGAAATTACCAAGGCAGATTACCAGCCATGACATCCTTCTGTAGAAGGGGGCCTGGGAGAAATATGCTAACTAATCATCTCTGTTCCTCTTTCAAAAACTGACAAAGCTTATCTTAAAAACAGTTTTCTTACTCCCACTTTTTCACCTCTAAGACTGGTGGAAAACTTCACTGCAGGGAGCCCTTCTCTCACTTCCAGCCTAAATTTACTTATTCAGTGTATACCTGTTGCTCTTGTTGAGAACACCGGCCTTTAGCCTAAGCTGTTCTTCTCCCTCCCTGGTATTTATTCCCCTGTGATATTTACAGACAGCAGGCAATCACACATCCTCTCAGGCTTCATTGTGCTAGGATAAACAAGACAAGTTCTTTCAATGTCTTCAGCAATTCACTCCTTGCTTATCCTAGTTAGTAGTCTCTCTCTGCATCTGTGACAATTTAATCTACTATCCAGAGCATGGATGATCAGAATTCCCCTGAACATCCAGAAAGATATCCTGCCCCCAGTTTGGACAGTAGCATCACCACCTTTCTGTGTATGCTGGAAATGTCTAGGTGCAGATCCAGAGGATACCACCCTTTTTTCCAAATTTTTCCCCTTGAGGGCTCAGCTTTAGCCAACCGTGGGTGACACTCCAGCATCTGTGCTGCCTGATATTCCCAGCTGATGAGATCCCACCTTACCAGAGCATGCTCCCAATCACTGTGACCTTGCATTTTATACCAGTGAACTCCATCTCATTTCTATGTACTGATCCAGGTCTTACTGTATGTTTCCCCTCATCTTTCCTCTCTTACAATAGTATCCTCTTACTTTGTGTTATCAGCAAACTCCACTAGCAGTCTCCAACAGATGAATTCAAGGTCCTTCATGATAAAAATAAAGATGACCTAGCTCTTTGAGGAATGCTACATTTCTTTTCTCTACAGCCTGGTACATCTAACAAGTCCAACTTAATTTCTGATTTCCAAATTCCATTTCAGTCAATAGCATCCTACCAGCTTTACCAGCTCCATTATGCATTATTTATCAGCTGCACTTGGCCATACCAAGTGTGACCAACAAGTCGAGGGCGGTGATTCTGTCCCTCTTCCCCCGTGAGACTCCACCTTTAGTATGATGTTCAGATCTGGGGTCCTCAGCACAGGAAAGACATGGACCTGTTGGAGTGGGTCCAGCACAGGCCACAAAGATGATCAAAGAGCTGACGCACCTCTCCTATGAATACAGGATGAGAGAGATGGGCTTGTCCAGCCTGAAGAAAAGGCTTTAGTGAGACCTTATAGCAGCTTGCCAGTACTTTAAGGGGTTTTTTAAAAAAAAGAGGGTTTTTACAAGGTCAGATAGTGATAGAACAAGGGGAAACAGTTTAAAAGTAAATGAGGGTGGATTTAGATTAGATATTAGGAGGAAAGTATTCACTGTAGGGATTATGAGGCACTGGAAAAGGTTGCCCAGAGAAGCTGTGGATGCCCCATCCCTGGAAATGTTCAAGGCCAGGTTGGATGGGGCTTTGAGCAACCTGGTCTAGTGGAAGGTGTCCCTGGCCATGGTGGAAGGGTTGCAGCTAGCTGATCTTTAAGGTCCCTTCCAAACCAAACTATTCTATGATTCTTCGATTACTGAAGTCCCAAAATTTTCCTGTAAAATTTCCATCAAATAGATTACAAAACCAAATGAATAATGACACCATCCACCTCATCAACACTTATCCTACTTTCCATTAACCTCTGTATACTCAATTAGCACTTTTTTCCAACTAAGCTCTTCAGTCTAGTGTAAACTGGGAGCTGTTCAGACCATTCCCCTGCCGTTTTTAGAGTAGGGCATTAATGTTTTCTTCTCTTCATTCTAAAACACGATTTTCAGAGGCCTGCTTTAACGTGCACAATGCTCATGCTAGTCTTTCAGCTTTTCTGCTACAGAGATTAGACAGATCATTCTGGTCGCTGCTTGAATGTATTCACTTCTTAGAGCTATTATGAAACATCTTCCCCAGTGATACTGAGAGTGACAAAAGAAGGCTTCAAAAGGAATCCCAACAATTCAAACATTGGTTGATAAACTAACTTCCGAACTCCGCACTGAATACAGCAGAACTGGACATGAAGATATGTGGGATTAATAACAGTTATTTTAGCCAACTCACAAGGGCCTATCACTAAGTTAGCAGTGGTGCAGTTCACTTACTGAACTGCACAAAGGAGGAAATCAAGGGGAAAATAAAATCTGCTTCTTTCACTCTGGTAGGTATTTCTGCTGACCTCTAAGATATCCTTTTTAACATTTATTACTGGGAGATTCTGAAATCTATTATAAATAGTCATCTTTTCTTTGAATTCAACCTTATAGCCAACAGTCTTGAGAAGTCTAGATGATACCATCAACAACAGCATAATACAACTAACAACAAAATTCAGATCAGTCGAAAAGCTAAGTTAGACTCTTTCATACTGATAGTCCCAAATCACTACCTCTAGACTACATCTGCCAGCATGCTGTCTGATAATTTTAAATTTTAGAGAAGGCAGTTGGGTCATTTAACTTCTAGCCGAAATAATGAGGTTGAACTTTCTCAGAGAAAAATTAAGAACAGATTCTGACTTATTTCTCTTGCAAAAAATTAAAAGACCATGAAATGTGCCACAGTATTGGACAACAGAGACTCCAAGAGGACATCTGTCCTTCTATAGTGTTTATTACCCTGCACTCCAGGTTAATTAATACTGTTAATAATAATTCTGCTTTGCTTGGCTGGTGGTATTCAACCTATAGATAGCACATAAAGCTGTAGGTTTTAATAGTCATAAGCAAAATTAAAATGGATATTAGAAATGAAAGAAAAAGTATGATACTATCTGCAAGCTGTCACTTGATCAGTATCAAGGGCCAGGAAAAGTTTGAATACTTCATTGCTAGACATCTGTTACGGTAATAAATAGATCTACTAGATCTACTAGACCTACTAGATCTGGTACTAAATGAAACCAATATACTGAAACCAAGAACTGCTCTTGTGTAAAAACTCCTGCATTTCAAAATGCAATTTTGTTTCAAATTAGAAAGCCAAAGCAAAATGTTGGCCTTCCCCATCAAATAAAGTTCAAGACCTATTTCTGACTACAAATATTAAAAGCTGTGAATATAGAAACAGCAGTAAATACTCCAATTAACACTGTAACATAAATCTAAAGACAATTAATAGATGTGAAAATTGAAATGGTTTGATATAAAATATTTTGCTAAAATAGACTTCTCCCTGGGGAAAAACACTGAAAGTAGCATTCCTGGAAAAAGGGTAGACTTTAAGATACCTGCAGTTTTCAATAAAAAGCTGCATCCATGGGAAAAACAACAAATGGGTTGAAACAATTTACATAAACATGCACTTAGTGCCATCTAACAAAACTAACAACTGTAGACTAAACTCTTACAAAGGAAATAAAATACTAACCAATATACCACTGATGTGATCTGAAATTAGATTTAAAACCAAAAAGGTTTGGCTATTTGCAACACTCTTACTAGTTCTGATCAGCACTAAATATAGGCATACATTTTGAGAAGCTCATGTTTTTGAGAGTCTCATGTTTCCAGTAATACTGGTAGCTTCTGAATTGATCTCATATTTTATTTAACGAGAACTCTACATCAGTGACCCATGGTTACTAAACATCAGGGAAAAGGTAGACTAAAAAGTACATTATATAGCTTGTAAAAATTTACTAGGGGACTGCAGAGGATGAATCAACAATAACCTAAAATTCCCCTGGAGAGAAGCCAGAATAGGTACTTGGTTGAGAAACACTGCAATAAAAAGGTAATGAAATAACTGAATAGTTGGGGTTGAAACAGACCTTCAAAGGTCATCTGAAGGACACCATTTGTCACTGTTGTCCATCAGGACTGTGTGCTGTTTACCACTACTCTCTGGATGTGACCATCCAGGCAATTCCTTATTCACCAGTCTATTCATCAAGGCCAGATCTCCAGTTTAGAGAGAAGGATGTTGTGGGGAACCATATCAAAGGCTTTACTCATGCCCACACAGATGACATCCCCTGTGCACTGATGCAGTCACCTCATCACAGAAGGTCACTGGGTTGGTCAGGCAGGACTTGTCCTTACTGAAGCCAAGCTGGCTGTCCCAAATCACCTCCCTGTTCTCCATATATCTTAGCATAACTTCTTTGAGAATCTGTTTCATCATCTTCCCAAGCACAGAGGTGAGGCTGACAGGCCAGTAGTTCCCAGGGTCCTCTTCTCTACCCTTTTTAAATAAGTATTTCCTTTTTTCTGTTCACCTGGGACTTCACCTGATTGCCATAACTTTTCAGATACCATGGAGCGCAGCTCAGCAACTCCATCACCCAACTGCCTCAGGACTTTGGGATGCATCTCATCAAGTCTCATAGACTTAAATACTATTAGCTTACTCAAATGGTCCTGAATTTGATCTCCCTGTTACAGTGGTTTTGCTCCCCTAGTCCCTGCCTTAAGGTCCATCCATTCAGCATGCCTGGGGAGAAAGGCTGCCAAGTCATTCCCTCCTCCATCACCATGCCATTGAGTCATGCTGGACTACTCTACTCTACCAGCACAATGAAAAGCAGAGCTGTCACGTAAGCCATGCACGGTGAGTGAGAGTCCCTACAGTGGCTCATGCACCTCTTGTGGAATACAGACCAAGCTGCACATTCACCATAGAGCTGCTGCAGTCCCCTTCCTCCTACAAACCTCTCACACTAGATGCTGATGGTGGTCAGTCTTAGCTAAGCATCTGTCTTGCACCAAAGCATCAAAAACCAGGCAGAGAGACCTTGCATCCCTCCACCTCAGCACAAATTGCAGGGGAGATTTGCTAGACAGCACAGCCTCTAACAGTGTGACCCAATGCACTGGTATATTGTGTGTCAGTGAAGATGATATTTAGAAGATGGCAAGAATTCACAAATATTGGCCTGGACAAAATACAAAACACTTACAAAAATTTCAACAAGCAGGTGTGAGTCTGTATCTCAGAAGAGACGTACCCTGAGAAGAGCTGCACAGATGGTAGAGTCAATGCTGGCTTTAGCAGAATAGGAGCCAAGAAGGTAACTGAGAAGGAATTACAGAAAATGATCCTTATCATCACCCATCCAGTGCATTATTTCATAGAATCACAGAACCTCCTGAGTTGGAAGGGATCCATAAAGTCAGTGAAGTCCAATTCCTCGCCCTGTACAGGACAACACCAAGAATCACACCATGTACCTGAGAGCATTGTCCAAATGCTTCTTGAACTGTGTCAGGCCTGGTGCTGTGACCAGTTCCCTGGGGAGCCTGTTCAGTGCCCAACCACTCTCTGGGTGAAGAACCTTTTCCTGATATCCAACCTAAACCTCCCCTGACACAGCT
>JAWWEW010000088.1:58548789-58575685 GCA_035583185.1 Anabacerthia variegaticeps | reverse complement strand
ACAAGCCAGGTGACCTCAGACACTCCCCATACGGCATCTCCTTTAGACCCTTCAGCATCTTTGTAGCTCTCCTTTGGATGCTCATGTTTCCAGTTACTAGAGAGCAAAGCAATGTCCTTCCTGAGCTGGAAAATATTTGTCAAGCAACAGCCCACCTATCTCTCTTATAAGAAATAGTTAAGAAGAAAAAAATGATCCCAGATGTTTATCATATGGATTGATATCTCCACAAATGTTCCTCAGACTACAGAGCTCAGAGGAGGGAGCTTTCCACCAAGAGAAAACCATTCAGCTGGATTTATGTCTCTCCTGTTCTAGCACAGCCAGACAGCAACAGCAGTGAAATGCTGTCTGATGGAGAGAGGGAGCCAGCAGCAAACACCACTAGACAGATCATTATCAGCCACATATTCTGAGCTGAGATTAGCAACAGGCTCAGAAAGACTCACTGTCCCTGGTGTGAAAATAGGGTAAGAGCACAGGTCCCACTTACAGTGCCACAGTGATGACCCTCTCAGCTGAGCCCTGTCCTTTACCTTTGGCAGAAGGATGCTTAACAGATGGACCAAACTGGGCACAGACAATCACCATGCCATGTGCTCCTACTCTTCACAGAAATAGTGCCAATCTTGGACAAAACATAAGTATCTTGATGACATTTCAGCAGTGAGTTTCAGGACCACCTGCTTAGCACCTGACAACAACCTGAAACAGCATCCCTGGGTATGAAATGTCCTTTCCTAAATCTTTACCATTTTTAAAGTCTAATAGTAACAGTCTGGTTTCAAATTTATATTTTCACCTTAATTGCCCAAACCCTAACCATCACCTCACATGCAGCTGAAATAGACATTAAACTTGTTGGGCTGACTGATTGCAGTAGCTTAGAGGAAACACGCAAAACAAGGTAAAAAGAACATGTATGGGAGGAGTGAGATGGAGAATGGTGCCTAAGGAATGGATATGACAACAGTGGTCCTTGCGCAGAGACAGATCCTCCTTCTGATGCAGGGAGGGTGGCACAAGCTCCACACAGCTGACAGCTCAGTTTGAGAGAGCTGGAAAAGTTGTGAGGAGCCAAGTCCTCACTGCTTCAGAATTTTCCTGAACCAAATGAAGGGAACAGAGGGGTATTCCTGTAGTTGTTTTTCTCTAGTAAGCAGCAAAACCAAGGCAAACTGTAATGAACTTGGTTCCAAGAAAAAAGTCTGCACACAAGGAGGCAGGTTTCTTTGTAATATTCTCTCAGAACCTGGGAAACAAAGCAGGAAACATGCTGGACAAAATGATCCCTTCCCTGTTAATTCAAGCAACGCAATACATTACCATACCTGTAGGAATCATTTGGATTATAGCCTTGCCAGTGGTATGAGGTTCTACAAGGTGGTGCCAGGTCCTGCACTTCGGTCACAATAACACAAGGTAGCACCAGAGGCTGGGGGAAGGGTGGCTGGAAAGCCACACAGTGGAAAAGGGCCTGGAGGTGCAGAGGCTCAACATGAGCCAGCAGTGTGCCCAGGTGGCCAAGAAGGCCAATGGCATCCTGGTTTTTATCAGAAATAGTGTCCAGCAGGACCAGAGCAGTGACTGTCTCCCCGCACTCAGCACTGGTGAGGTCCCACCTCAAATCCTGTGTCCAGTCCTGGGCCCCTCAGTACAAGAAAGACATTGCCATGCTGGAGTGTGTCCTTAGAAGGGCAACCGAGCTGATGAAGTTCTATAAAGTAAGTCATATAAGGAGCAGCTGAGGAAGCTGGGGTTGTTTTGCCTGCAGATAAAGAGGCTCAGGGGAGACCTTACTGCTCTCTACAAGGTTGTAACAAGGGGGAGCTTGAGCCTCTCTCCTAGGACACGAGGAAATGGCCTCAAGCTACATGAGGGGAAATTCAGGTTGGATATCAGGAAGAATTTCTTCACTGAACGTGTGGTTAGGCACTGAACTGGGCTGTCCAAGGAAGTGGTGGAATCACCATCCCTGGAAGCATTCAAGAAACTACTGGACATGCTACAGGTTAGTTGGCATGATGGTGTTGGGTCCGAGGTTGGACTCAATGATCTTGGAGATCTCTTTCAACATTAACAATTCCATGATTCAAAATCGAGGTAGGAAGGGAATAAAGATCCATGGCTGTTCCTGTTTGCTGCCCAGCAGCAAAATTAAGGTGTCCATTACCCAAGATCTGATTTCATACTTGATTTACTGCACAACAGTGGTTGCTGGCAGAACTGAGAGTGGCAGGGTGGTGTTTGAAAGATAAAATCCAGCAGGTTTCAATACCCCACCATGAAACAAATGATGACAAGGTTCATCCTTTTTGCTATAGCTCAGAAAACAAAAATGTTCAATAGAAAAGTGCCTGTATCTCACCACAGTTCCTCCACTCCAACCACTTAGTCTCCTTCATATCTTAATACTCTTTTATGATATAATACATTCTGGATGACAGTTGCTTAGTTACAAAAACCCTCAGATCAACAGCTACAGTATTAAAATACTGCCAAAGGTCAGATCACACTGTATGATCATTCAGCATCTTAAAGACATGTATTTTATTATTTTTCTTAGTGTATGAAATAAATACTAAAGGACATTTTAATATAACAAACTGTGCTCTATTGAAGCAACTGTACAGCCAGGGACAATACATGCAATTATATAATTATAATTACCGACAAACTGTTATTATAATCTTTGATTACATCGAGTTTATATCTTAGCTCTTCCCCTACTCCCCCCCCAAAAAAGAAAAAAAAATCAGTCCTGGAGGAAAATAGAATCATGAAATATTTGCCTAGAAGTAACATTGTAAAGAAAAGATCAGTAAAAGAAAGTTAAATATTTCCAGACTTTATATTGTATGAAACCAGTATCTTTCACAATGACAGTGGCTCCTTAAGAAAGAATTGCACTGCATTCCACAGACACTACTGAATTCCCAGGGAACAAACTGTATCATCTCTGTTTTAACAGAAGAAAAGCGTGGGCATTTTTACAGCTTATTCAAGTTCTGCATCATATAGAAGTTGATACTTTGGCCTGGCTGCCTTCCCTATTCTCAAGTCCTTTTCCACTGCTCTCTTTCAGTAATCTCTTTTTTACCAGTGTGGCACCAGGGTGCCAGAATTCCTGATTCTTCTGCATGCTTTACCCCAACACAGCTCTGGCTGTAGCCTGCATGCCCAACTGCTCATTCAATCCACAAAGGCTACTTGCTTTTAAGCATGGGGAAGCATTTATTGAAATTAATTGCAGGTTTGGTGTACCTTCTGACAATGGATCTAAGGGTGTTCTGTAGCTGAGACTTCCTTAGTCCTCTTTCCTGTCTCACACCTTTCCTACCCTCTAAGTGGAGATAGCCATTGCAGAAGTTGGGCAGATGCAGGTGACTTCTCTAGGGACAGGGCAGATACATTCTCTCTAGATGGCCTTTGGAAGGCCTCTAAGATTTTATAGGATGCTGAGAATTGCTCAAATCTATCAGGAATGATAATGGCATGTTCAACATAATTTTAAGAGCTGACAGAAATTTTTGTGGCAATTTCTAATCGAATTCTACCACTCCAAGACCATGGAGCAGCTACAGAGGATTAAACTTTCAAACTTCCAAACATACAGCAAGCATTTTAGTTAGTCCAGAACTGTCCAGTTATCTGCTTAAAATTTGTCAAGGATGTGTCTATAGATCTACTTACTCATGTAGTTTTGAAGGCAGTGGTGGTTTGCAGCTTGGAAGTGCTAACACAACATACAGACATAGATGTTGCTATACCTACAGAGTTTCTTCAAATATCATTGTATTACAGAAAACTATTACCTGTTTGAAAACCAGCTTGTGAATATATCTGGAAAAGCTTGTTTGTGTAAACCTCTGTGCTCATTTTGTACCTTATAAATGAAGAGCAGAAGGATCAACCCATCAAGAAACCATTCCCTTCACAATGAGGTAAAAGCAGCTACACACAGACCCAGGGCCAGCATCAGCAAATGCATTTTCCCTGGGGTCAGCACTTGTTAGCATCTATTAGCTATTGAGTTTCCTTAGTGATCTGAGTAATGCAGAAAGATCAAAGACAACCCAACTGACTTAATGAGACATTTGCAATTTCACTTCAGCAGCCATAAAAATTGAAGCATGAAATCTTTCAGACAAGTAGATGTTAGTGACAGCTTACAGCAGTGGAGCTGAGGGAATGAACATTTCCTTTTCGTGATGAAAAACACTTGCTGCTTTCTGTATACACAGGGTCACACTGTGCTCAGAGTGTGATGACAGGATCACATAAAATATATTTACAAGTACTCACACAGCATATACTGTAACTGCAAGGAGGTGTTTCTGTGCCTAACATGATAAAAGTCACATGCAGACTAAATAGAGGGAAAGACTGTGAGACAGCCCCACCCACCACAAGAAAGCATCAAGACAACTACCCCAAACAAACACTGCAAAACCTAGCCACTGATAATGTCACAGAGCTGGTGATCACCATGCCAATTTCTCTTCTAGACAAAGTCTCACAGGCTACTAGTAGATATGTAAATAAATACTTCAACAAAGTTATTAAAAATCCTGTGCTCCTGTATTTTGTGCAATTTAATATTATTCCAGGTTCATGACCAAAGCCATCAGACACAATCACCCAGCCCTTCCTATGGGAATGCTGTATTAAAATTCTTGTGCAGACAGATGCTCCACTACACATACACAGACGATTTGGGTTTTTACTGTGCAGGTCTGTTGATGTGGCAGATAGATTTTTTCAAACAAAACCAAGGTCTCCCCATCCTGTTCTGTGTGCACGCATGGAGAATGCTTCTTGTGTGGAAAGACTGGAGAAGTAATTAAGGATAGTTTGAAGAAGAATAGAAATATTAAGGATTTGTCGGGATTGCCCCAAGTACTTTTGAATTCGCTACTAATATACCAGAATGCCATTTTGTGCCTCCTGGGGTCAGGAGCAGGGGTGGGGAAAAAAAAGGAAAAAAAAAAGACAACCTCCTCCAAAGGCAAGGCATGGTGCAGTCAAGCAATTATGTCGTACCACACACATTAGCAAGGGACGGAGTCCCCGCTCACCTCTCAGCAGTTAAAGAGCCGACACACCAGCTTGCCAAGCCCTGAAATCCAAACCAGCTCATTGGAGCCTTCTGTTGTCCTGCAGCCCATAATGGAGACAGACATCGAGGTTACAGTCAGGAAGGACACACAAACAATTAGGAAAATACAGTCCCCACAGTTGTCACTTCTGTTGTTTTGCTTTCTCACATAAAAATGGTTTAAGAATGGCATCAATCAGTACCAAGTGTGGATCAAAATACGATCAATTCCCACTCTTCCTGCCACACAAATTCAAAAACTCAGCTGACTGATATACAGCATGAACAGTAACCAGCTTAAAAAAATTCCACTTGCAACTTCAGGGATCATTTTTCATACAACATCCACCTGTTTCTCGCTAAATCTGACTCTGCTTGGTTCATGATTGTATCCAGAGATGCCTTTTCTCCTGGCAGCTTCTGTGGCCTACTTATCATCCCTGCTGTTAATAATGTGAATTGGATGCTTTGCCTCCACTTCAAAAGGTTCATTCTCATGTACAGGATAGATATATATATATTTTTTTTTAAAATTGGTTTGGTTGCTAAGGAGGAAGCTTTAGAATGGTAGGCATGGATTTAGTCATATGTGAGCCACAGAGAACATTATCCTTTGAGATTAATTTGGAAATCAAGTGACAATTGGTGGGGTATGTGTTTATTTTCTATTTTTTTAAGCTTTAAAAGATCCACAGGATTTTTGTATCCTCTGAAGGAGATCTATTCTTCTTCTATATTATTAAACCTCAGAGACAACAAAGAGAATATCATGCTTGTTTCAAGTGTCAGAGATAAAATTAGCAATTTTACTGCAAATCAGAAAACATACTAGATTATTAGGAAAAAACATCTCTACAGTAATCAAAAGGGTGTTACACAACCACCTCTCAGATGTACTAAAGGCAGCTGCCTCACTGTGAAGTTAATTCAGTGAGCCCAGGGAACATAATTCATTTGGCACATACTGTTTGCTGATCAAAGAGTATTTTCTGGCATCTAAACTGTGTGTGTGACAGAATGTTAAGCCTGAAAACACACTGATAGTCCTCAAAGTTTTTCATCAAATCCAAGAAATGTAACATGCAAACATGCAAGCAATTCTTCTTATTCAAGTAATGAAGGCGAGACCTGTGTTACTAGGTTTTGTTACGTTCAACTGTGGTCCTAGGAAGGTCTTAAAAGAAATGGCTTTTCCCTCTCATATTTGTGCTGAACAGAAAGCTTCATGACTTTATAATTTCTCCTTCTTTCTAATTACTGTACCACAGAACATGCTACCTGTGATGACGACAAAGCCCATGAGCAAACCTTATCAGCAGAAAACAGTCCTGGTATATCTTCATTGAATTTAGTCTTATGAGCATGAAACTGTTTTGGTTTTTGGTTTTGTTTTCCTGGTTTTGTTTTTTTTTTTTTTTTTGTTGTTGGTTTTTTTTTGTAAAATCAAGGTTACTGTGGGCCTCCATCTTGTGTATCTATGCTATGGGAAACAGGTTAAGAAATAACATTCCTGCTCCTTCTGAAATGTATTGCCTCGGGAGACTGCTCTACTGCAGTGTGAACGTGTGGACATCCACCACCACAGGCAGTCATGATGAAAAGCCATTAAACCAACCATCTTGGCTACAGAGGAGTATTTCACTGTGCTCTTCACAACATACGCTACAAAACAGCAGAAAGGAGCATGGATTGCTGCATGGTGTCAGCTCACAGTTTTTCTAGTCAGACAGATGCCATGACTGAGGGAAACCAGGTTCTCCCTTTAAGGCAGCTCTTCAAGTCATAAATAATCTGGTAACTAATAAACAACTGCAGAAATCAAAACACAGTATGTTTTATTGAATCTGAAACGATCTAAACTTTGCTCTATTTTCAAAACTAAGTCAATAGATAAAAGGCCACTGTACAGATGAAGGGGGAAAAAAAAAGAAATTACTACAGGTTTTATTCAAAAATACCAAAAAAGTATATCTTAAATGTAATACCAAGTTTGAGGGAGGGCGGGGAAACCCCAAACAAAACCCCACACTGTAATTATTTGAAAAATTCAACCTTACTCCCCATTTGCATTCAGATCTTTTAAAATGGAACATGAGGGGAAAACCCTGTCCAAGTATGGTTACAAAACTTCTGCCAGAAGAAAGATACTGCATTCTTAATGTAAACCTCTTCATCTGCATTTCTTAATAAGGAGAAAACAGTATATGTATAAACCTACTCAGTAACTGGCAACAAAAGTACATGTGTTACCTACTTGGACATGATGAGATTCGATCTGTAAGGATTATTCTAAAAAGGACAGAATAATCTTTTTAAAACTAATTAAGAGATGGTTCAAAGTAGCAAACACAGCACAGCTGGGACATATGTCTTGGCTCTTTTAGTATGGATTACACACTTTTAAGTTACCAAAACAGTAAGGCACTGAGATTGAAGAGAACCATGCAAGTTCTACTAATTTCACTTCATCTTTTAATTGCTTACCTAATAATTTTTAAGAGGATCATCACAAAATGAGGAGCAGTTCTGAATATACTTGATGTTAACTTCTAGAGCAGTTCACTCAACATAAAAACTCAATTTCTATCTACATTATCAGACCTTCCAAGCCTGTGTCTTTCTACAGTATATTTTTGTATTAAAAATAAAAATCAAAACTTAAAGTGAGATGCCACACTTGGAAAATTAAATGTTGGTTTTGGAGATAATTTTAAAGGTCCATTTCTTTCATAAGGGCTAAAAGACTTATGCGAAGAAAGAAACAAGTATCAATGCAGCAGATGTGAGTTTGTGCCTCATGTGAGAAATCTCAGTTAAAATTTGGAAAAACAATATTTCCAAATTTTTCAGCCCTATTATTTCCTGACATTTGAAGTTAGTTACACTCTCAAAATTTGCTGTAGAGAAAGGCATACTAAGGGTTCAAAGGCTCAGAACATTTAGAGCTCAGTCAAACATATTCAGCATCTTTTCGAAGCCTTTATTTTTCCAAACAGCTTCAAGAAAGTATATTATGAGACAGAAAAGAAGAAAATGGGTTTTAATGGCTATATTATTGATGCATCAAGCTTTAAGAACAACCTGTTAAGTTTCCCGATCGTGACACTTCATTTTCTAAAGAACACTCAGAAAGATCTTTAGCAGAGAAAACAAATCCCTCAACAACAACGTGTTTACCAGTAAAACCCATCAACAAAGTAGTATTTCAGCACAGAGAAGTGCTCTTCAGACTCAGCAGAAAAGGAGATTCTCCAGTCCAATGGAGCCTATAAAACACAGATGAAGGATATACCACCACTTACAAGTGTGGCTGCACAAGCACTTCTGAATGACATTTCACTGCTCATAAAACCTTCTATGTCAGTGTTTTACCATTTCAGGTAAAGTTTTTGCCTATTTTTTCAAGTTAACAGTTGATTGGAAAGCTGCCATAAAAATAGCTCAACATTTCTCAAAGATGAGGCATGTTTTCTTTGCAGGCACTGTGTCATTCATCCCATAGAAGGGGACAGTGTTTCCAACTGACCTCCCTGGCACAAGCACATCCATGCAGAGAGCAGAAGATTAGCAGGTCAGTGACCCCCATTGTAAATTTTTTTTACAATCTTCAACTCTTTGTTTTTAAGGATGGAAAAAAATCCAACCAAACCAGCTTTTGTGTCTTGGCATTAAATTTCAGGTTTCCTACCAAGTTGTCAAGAGCATAGTGACACATATATGCCTTTAAACTGAAAATTGGCTGTGATTGAACAAAGTCAGAATGGTATAAATAATGCATGTCTTGCACAGGCAGCTTTTTTTTGAATGTAACAACCAATTGCCTGTCAACACAGTATTCCATATACAGAAATTATACAATGGCCTGCAGTCCCTTTCCTGTATGATAAATGAAAGCCTGTTAGGAGTCAAATTCACTTTAATGGTGTCCTGCTATCTTTGATATAACATGATGGGATTGAGACAGAGAAACCATGCATCTTTAAGGTGTGTAAACATAATTGAAGATGCAAATTCTGCAGCACAAGGCTTTGCTGATGAGCTAGGATGAACAAATTACTTATCCAATACCCGAAGCCTGATGCATAAATAAAACTTTAAATTATCTAGATCATGCAGATAGATTTGAGCACATTCAGTATGGAAATCCCAGTCAAGATTGTCATGCTAAGAATACTCATGATATGAAACCACATTTGAAAACCAGAACAAATTAAAAAAAACCTGCATTCAGAAAAACAAACAAACAAAAAAAAGTTAAGCCAATACCATAATATCTCATTAGGCTTTAAGTGGCAGATTTTCTTTCAAGATACAAAAGCTAGTCCTTCAGTATGTTCCTCCTTAGGATTTTAGGATTATGCCCAAATTCTGACTAGCTCACAGTAGCATGCAAGAAACACTTCTGCTGGAGTTTCTTTAAAAGGAATTAGAAAAACAGCACTACCAACACACACACTTGGCACAGTCAGCACACTTTACCAGCCATGAACTTACCTTTCTGTGATCGTTTCTCTGAGACCACTTGCAACCCCCTTCACCACCGTACTAGCCTTTGGTGTCAGCACTACTTGAGATATAAAAAAGGAGCCCTTCTTTCTTCTTTCAGTGATTGATGCCTGGAGGAATTGAATCAATTTTTCCGGATCCGTTGTGTTTGCCCAAGGAGCTGGCATCATCTGGCCTGGCCAAAGAAATGCTACCTCAACAGCCACTGGACTGTGGTAGAACACCAGCACTTGGTGTTCCTTTTCCCACAGGTACTGGAGGGTGACTTCATGGGCAAATATAGCAGGACACATTTTGTTTCCGTATGTGTCTTTGAGCATCTGGACAAGCTTTTCATGATGGTATTTCTGCATCCCGTAGAAGTGATTGAAGTCCAAGAAGACCACTTCTTTTGGGTGCTCAGTGAGAAATGCATTGATCTCCTCCAGACCCTCCTTGACTTTGGCACTGAATAAACCATGAGCAAAGTAGAGCTCATTGTCTGGGTCTCTGGGCTTGGTGGAAATTCTAAGATCGAAATACCGTATACCTGCCCCCAGCTGGCTGGTGAAGTTCATGGTCTGTGTAGCCAACCACTTCCTCATCAGCTTTTTAGCCACAGTCCCAAAAACTGACACAAAATTCTGGACTGTCTCTGGTTGCTCAGGCCCAACTGGAGAGGCTTCATCGATGTAGAAGCTAAAAGAGTCATGAGACCCTAAAAACACAACAGAGGAAAAGTATCAGCATTGCATTCATATATTAAAAGTAATTAGTGTTGTTTTTTTTTCTTAATAAACATAACTTTCTGATCTGCACCAACACTCACCAACCATGTCTCCCATCCTTTCCCTCAATAATAGTACATTTGTCTGGCAGCATTTACCCCACCAGCACCCTGCAGGAACTTGAAAGAAAGGTAATGCCTGTTTCCCTGCTTGCCTGATGCTCAGTCACTCTCTTCCAGCTCTTACTTATGCCTTTAAGCTTGACAAAGCCACTGGTCTCTGATAGCAAAGCTAGTCACATAATAAACCCCTCAAGCCAACAAGGAGAGTGTGGCCCTGCACACTGAATCGTGCACTGCCTAGTTTGCAGAACCAAAGGAAAAAAAACCAAACACAAAAAACAACAAACCAACATAATTTCACACACACCTTTATAGCCAGCAAAAATAGGAATTGAAAAAATGCCAAGGACATAACCTTTCTGAACTTCATTTCAAGTCTCATCTGCTCATCCACAAGGTTACTGAATGCTGTTTTCCTTCTTAAATATACCTCAAAAATTCTTTCCTATCCTATGCTAAATAAGTACAACAGATAGAGCTAAGAAGAGCATTGCCTTCCACTGATAAAATTCAGAAACCCTTCTGCATGTTCTTAACAAGAATGGGACATACTTCTTAATATGCCTATGTACAGGAGTTATCATTTTCTACAACATACAGTTGAATAGAAATATGTATGGCACTTCACTATATAAAATTCTCTGTCTTAAGGTATGTACATTAAAAATAAAAACAACCCCAAAACAAAAACAGTAATTAATTTTGCTCAGCATTTAGACATCTACATGAAAGCAGCTCACAAAGCTAAGGACATCTGCAAATGATCTGTACGGGACTTTATGGAGAGATGAACAGAGGAGATGTTTATCACTTTTGTCTGTCATTAGTCTGCTGAACACCTGGTGGTGAGATTTGGCACTTTACACAGAAACACCATCCAGCTGCTATTCCAGACAAAGAAGATGCTTCTGGTCAGACTTGCAGCAGCAAGCAGATCTGCTCCTCAGCCTCAGACACACTGCTTGCAAACCTCCTTCAAGGTCAGCAGGACTTGTATTCCTGAAACAAACTGCAGCACTAGGCCCTCAGAGCACAGAATCTGACACCAAAATGAGTTCAAAGCACAATTCTTGCCTCTTATTGATCCTTTTGCAGGTGCTTTTCAAAACCACTTTCCAAAGCATGCATGCTGTAGCAAATAAGTATCACATTAATGAAATCCTGCCAGTCAGTAATTTCTGAGAGCAATGACATTTTACCCGAACTAGAATAAACCCTATAAACTGAAGTGACAGCTGTAACATTTTCTTCTTTAACAATAAATGGAGTCATGACAAATCATCTTAGACTCTGGCTTGGATTTGGCTTTGTTTAATCTGAGAAATGTCTTTAAATTTTGTACACCCCTGCTTTTTGTGGCTGTCTTTTTGAACTTCATTTTGCTTTAAATATTAGATAAATTTTCCATTTTGATGAAGCTTTCTACTGCTAAGTATTGAAGTGATAACACATTTCTTGCGGGACCTGATTAGATCATGCAGTATCTGGTTACACACTGATATCCTCAGGGACTAGATCTGCATACAGAATTCTAATGGTAAAACAAATTATTAGAGCAGCGACTTGTGTATCAACAGCATCATAGGGAAAATCAATGAGATACATTAAATGTTCTGCTCAATGTAACCTGCACTAATGTAGAAATCAAAGTAAATCCAGTCTTGTTTAAAACAAGGCATAGCTAGTGATAGTTGCAAGAGATGGATTTGCCCATTGAAGTACCTTCTATTTTTGTACTGTTTTATGTTAGATTAAGTACATGTGTAAACATGATCAACTGATCAGAGCAGCAGGCTCAAAATGGTATTAATGGAACCACTTGCCCTTTATTTTCTGAGGTACAGACACTGGCAACCTGAAGGTGCAGAAGAGGAGGTAGATAAAACTTGACCAGCACTGCCAGTATGCACATATTGGCTTAAATCACTACTTAAAACTACTTAAGTCAAGAAATGCAGTGCAATTCTGACAGCAGAAAACCAAGATGAAAAATTTTTCAGCAGGTAGCTACTGGTAATGCCCAACATAGAGAAGAAAGTCTATTTGGAGAAACACCACAGATAGAAACACCTGAACATTACAAGCAGGGATAGTGTGGAAAAATATATTTTCTTAAATGAGTCTTCTTGAGCCTAAAAATGGGATGCCTCAGGGTTTTTTTTGATTTTTGATTTTTTAATTTTATAAATTTTAGAAGTTACTGTAGATTTAATGTACCAGTAAAATAACTTCAGTAGCTTAATATTTACACATACCAAGCCCATCCTGTATCAGTCCCTCAAAACTCTAGTAGCTGTTTAGTCTCCATTTCAAGGTAGAATTGCAGAGAAGCACCATGAAGCCTGCACCAAAAGATAAAGACATAGACAGAAAGACCTCCAAATCTGGAGCTTTGGAAGGCCTCCAAGGACCCAACATACTGCAAGGAAGATGAAGAAAGAAAGGTCCCAAACCCCCACACTCAGTTCCCGACAGGGTGTGTCGGGGGCGGAACCAGCCAGGACTGGGAGGAATAACAGAATGGGATTGGATGGACATTATTATAAAATCTTGGAACCAGGGTCATGGGGGTAGATCCTGTTGATATGTATTCCTGGAGCCTGGAGCTCATTAAAGCTTCTGATCTCCTTATCTAATCTCCTACTAAATTTCCTGGAGTTTTTTTCTCCTCAGTCTTTAAGGCATCAATGGGTATTTTTATGTGGAGGGTATTTCTATATCTCTGTCTAAAGTACACAGCGCACTGAGAATCTCCATGTTTTGTAACCCAAACAAGGAAACCCTATAGGATAACACAAAAAGGAAACAAGGCTTGACTTAACTTGTTTGGCACTGAATGAAGTAAATGTGAGCTGCTCAGGAATATGGAAAGATTCCTCCTGACTGAAAAATAGAGCATTTTTTGTCTTTCTACAAGTAATTTGAACAGGTTGTTTAAATATTTATTTCCACCATGCAATCACCTTTTTCCTTAATCCTACCCTGTAGGCCTAGACAGCTTACCATGTAACTCACAGAAATTCAAAATCCTTACAAAGAACAAATTACAGTATGATCTTTTCCACTGTTGTGCCCAAAATTATTATGCTCCTGGCAATGAGAGAATCCTGTACAAATCCACACTTGTTTTTAGCAACCATTTTCCTTCCAAACCTTGATTTTGTGCATGGGGACATTCCCATTCTACTTTATCACTGGGAAGTCATCTGACAGGCTCTCTGTATCACCAAATCTCAGTGTCTATGAAGAGAGGATTCAAGTTACATTTAGGAACATTAATGCAATGATGCCTGCAATCTTTGGAAGATAGAAGTGCTTGAACATCACCTACCTTTATTATAAGTCTCTACTGCACAGACTTCACAGACTGAGATCTGGATAAGCCAAGAGAAGAAATGACTCATCCCAAGTCATGCAGGTAGAAAAAGATGATATTCCTCTTGTGTGCAAACATATTTTATAACCAGTTTACTTAGTGTCTAGCATTTTCTTAAAATATTGCACACTGTTCTTTCCCTATTTCAACAACCCAACATATCACGGAACCAAGGAGTCAAAGCTGGAGGCTTGTGGATCAGGATCACAGCGTAACAAACCACAGTTTGCACATGTGTGCATATCCTACACACTGTCCAGTCAAGACAAGAAAGCTGACAAAGCCTTTAAATGATTGAAAAAAAAGCTTCAAAATGACATGTTTTCACAGAGGAACTTTGAGGCACTTGCTGGAAGAGCAGAACAGCAGAGCACAGGCAATCTGGAGAGTATCAAAGACTTTTTTTTTGTGCAGGTACTCCTTCAAGTAGCAAAGGAACACTGCTGGATGTTGTATGAATTAAGGAAGGAATGTCTGGGAACATGAAGGCTGATGATAGCTTTAGACTGAGTGACTACAAGGTGCAATAAGAATTTAAAACACTCAGGAAAGTAATGAAGACAAAAAGCAAAACAAAGATCCTGGATTCCAGAACAGCAGTCTTGGCTTGCTCAGGAAATTAGTAAGTGGTAGCCTGTAGAAGCTAAATTACCTTAAATGCCAAGAGACTCAGGAGAAAGGGCTGAACTTAAAAGGCAACCTCTCTAAAGTATATGAAAAGAGTGTGAGGAAACAAGGAGGTAAGGCAGGAGGCAAGTCTGGCTGAATGGGTAACTCCTGAGAGACATCAAACCTTGGAAAACCATTATAGAAGGTGTAAGCAGGGACAGGCTGCCTAGGAGAAAGAGAGGAGGAAGGCAGGGAGGGAGTTATGAAGTGCACTGCTGGGAAGGGAAAACTGCAAGGGATGGGAAGGGCAACAGATGGCTCCTGCAGGTATGTCAGCAGCACAAGGAAGCAAGGAAAATGCTGGCCCACTACAAAATAGGGGAAGAGACCCCCTGAAAGATGGGATGCCATCCAGAGGGACCTGGAGAAGCTCGAGGAGTGGGCCAAAGTGCAAGGTGCTGCACCTGGGTCAGGGCAAATGCTGGTTTCAGTAAAGGCTGGGGGGTGAACAGATCAAGAGCAGTCCTGCTGAGAAGGACTTGGGTGTGCTGGTGGGTGAAAGGCTGGACATGAACTGGTGATGTACACTTGCAGCCCAGAAAGCCAAATGTGTCCTGGACTGCATCCAAAGCAGCGAGTCCAGCAGGTCAAGGAAGGTGATTCTGCCCCTGTACTCCACTCTGGTGAGACCCCACCTGCAGTGCTGCATCCAGTTCTGGGATCCCCACACTGGAAGGACATCAACCTGCAAGTCCAGAGGAGGAGCATGAAGATGATCAGAGGGCTGGCACACCTCTCCTCTGAGGACAGGCAGAGAGAGCTGGGCTTGCTAAGCTTGGAGAAGAGAAGGCTGCTGAATAGCAGCCTTCCAGTACCTAAAGGAGACATATGAATAAGAGGGAGAGCAACTTCTCACATGGACAGTCGTAGGACAAGAAGAACAGTTTCAAAGTAAAAGAGGAGAGATTTAGATTAGATGTCATGAAGAAACTCTTTACTCAGAGGGCAGTGAGCCACTGGAACAGGTTGCCCAAGGAAACTGTGGATGCCCCATCCCTGAAGTGTTCAAAAACAGGTTGGATGGGGCTTTATAACCTGGTGTAGTTTAAGGTGTCCCTGCCCAAGGCAGGAGGGTTGGAACTAGATGATCTTCAAGATCCCTTCCAACCCAAACCATTCTATTATTCTGTAAGTAATCATCAAGAGACACTTAAAATGTCCACACCAGCCGTGATTCAAAAAAGTGAAGTGGCCAGTTTCAACCACTGAGTCATTGAATTTTCATAAATTTAGATGTGGCCAAACACTGTTTAGATATTCAAGAATAAATTGTGCAGTATCACTTAGATTGTGAGAAAACAGCTGCTAGTACTTTTACTAGGGAGAACTGTTTTCTTTACTGAATTCCTGTAACAGGACAATTGGGAATATTTAACCCACTACAGCACAACTATAGACATATTTATGGTTTCCCTGGAGGTCTAAACCTCACATTTAAATAATAATTTGAATCAGTGCTGAAAAAAAGTCCCTTAGAAAGAATACATTTTATTTCAGAAATATTTCTTCAGTCCCTTGGAGATTCACACGGAGGCATGGCAAAACTATTATTTTTGGTGGCTATGCTTAAATAACCATTGACAAAGCCAGCGAGCACAGCTGAACTTTGCTGTGGCCTGCCCTTGCTTCTCTGTTGGCTCTGGCTTTGTAAACACAACCTGGTAAATAGCACCTAAAATGGAATGTCACTGACCAATATGCTTCTGACAGCAGCAATCACACCCTGAAAATCCACAAGTATCAGAATAGCAAAATTTCACAGTTTTTAGCATGTGTTACTCTCCTCCCCTTCTCCCATGGATCTCAAGCTCCCCTTGTCTCTGTGCTGGGAGTTATCCAACAGCTGCTAGAAGTGGAGTCTTTTATTACTGTTTTGGGTGTCACTAAAAGCTTTACCTGCTGCTGTCTTTCTGTATTTAGGAGATGTCATCTCTTGGTGACTCCTGCTGAAATGTCACATGCACTGCTATCTAACTTCTTAAAAGACATATTTATCACTGAAGGCTCTGTAGTGACTGACAAAGTCCATGACCTCCCATACACAGGAGAACAATGCAGATGTTCTTGCCATCTCATTTGGTCCGTTCTCACTGTCTATTCTGGCCTTAAAAATTGATCAGCCACGGGAAAAGCCCTATGAATCTTCAGCTAGTCACACTGCCATTTCAAGAAATAGCAAAGCCTAGTCATGAACACTAGAATCAGTGCACCTCAACATTGTGTTTCATCTTCTTTTTAAGATGGCTGAGCACTGTTACCTTCATCAAAGCCACAGCGCATCTCAGGAAGTCAAAAGCAAGAGCAATGCAATTCAGACTTCACAATCCAGTTCCCTTTAGCATGCCAACTGCTTGGACAATACAAACTTTGTTTTATAAAAACATTACGCAGGACAGCAAAACCAAAAGAACTGGGGGGGAGGGGGGGGAGTGGAGCTTATAAATTGCCCAGTGTCTCCAAGTCCCCACAGGAAACTGCCTCACTTTTCAGTTGTTCTTCCAGTGTTCATCATCAGCTGTGTGTGTCCCTGAGCGCAACTGAAGGTCACAGGGCTTAGCCACCTATTCACATTCAGCAGTCCACGAGTTAAAGGCATAGAAGAGAGGTAGAGACTACCTTAGGTGATACAAAAATCCAGATAATGAACAAATCCTGAGCACAGGAATACTGGCATGACCTTACAAAGTCAATATATATACATGTATACATTATATTTCTACTGATATACTCCAAAAAACTCTACTTTTCTTCTACTTGTATCTCATTCTGCCTTGAAGGCCTTGGTTACAATTTGGGAGAAAGGGGAGGGGAGGGGGAGGGGAGGGGAGAGGAGGGGAGGGGAAGGGGAGGGGAGGGGGGGGGAGGGGAGGGGGGAACCACCACCAGGTGAGTTCTGGACCAGCCACTGCAACTGCACGTGACCGTAACGTGGACCTTGGTGCTGTGCCTAGAACACAGCACCAGGAGAATGCACTGTGCTGCCTTGTTACTACCTTGTGACTGTTGCTGCAGGCAAAGTTCTGTGTCAACGGGACAATCTCAGAAACGAGAGAGGTGCACAGTAATGCAAAAGTAAGTAAAAGGCAAACATTTTAACATGGTTTGCTTGAAAGGGTGATGAGAACTACTTCATATTAACAACCACTTGAAAGTTTTTTTTTGTCAACCTCTGCCAGGGTTTCTAATGCTACTTCTGCCATAGGTGGAACTCTGTATTTCTCAGCCAAAACATCTCAGCTGGAGCCCCTTAATCCAAATCAAATTAAACATATTTACCAGCTACTGGATTGATGGGCACAGCCTAGAGCTCTGCGTGGCAAAGTACAAAACACTCAAAACCCAACACAAAGTAACTGCTCTTTGACCAGTGTAATACAGAACAGAGATATTAACCTTCAGAGAGTCACAGAATAGCTGAGTTCAGAAGAGACCTCTGGAGACCATATGGTACATAACCCCCCACCCCACCCCACCCCCCCCCCAATAAGTAAAAGAAAAATAAAAATGCACAGATTATGAGAAATCATTGAAGGCTGCTCAAAACCACCTCTCTGAATCAGCTTCTCAGCTAGGAAGAAAGAACTGGCAGTCCACCAGTCTCGAGATGGCATTCCATTTCTAGTGACCAATTTTTGCACCTGGAATGACTCCATGTTTTTGCCCTCCATATAAACACATAAAAATTTCATGCAACAAGAAAGGATTTGAAACACTTACTCTTGCTCCTCTTACATCTCCTTATCACCTATAAAATACTCTTAAGGATCACTTTGTTTTGTACCTTTGAACATGGCTATAATTGCCTCCAAGGGGAGCCTATGATCATTGGCATTGCCAGTGACTTCCATGACCATGAAGAAATGCTCTTAACTCAGGCCAAAGTTGCTACCATTTAAATCGCTCTTCAAAAAACAGCTTGTGGAATATGGCAGTGTCTGCCCTGGGAACTGTTTCTGATCACTAGACTGAGCCCAGATCAGTGCCTTGCTTAAACACTGCTTCTTTTCCATAAAGATCTCACTTGTAAAAAACAAAATGGCTTGGAAGGTGGGGAAAGATCTACTTGGTATTAAAGCCCAAGGTAGCTGGTAATTATCACAGTATGATAGGCAAGCTTGGCTATAAATCTGATTAGGTTACTCATTATTCAATTCCTACTAATACATTTGTTGTATAGAATAGCACCCACATGCAATCTCTTACAGTTCCCTCCTGCACACACAAAGACCAGCTCCTGTTCCTTTCAGAACATTACACCAGTTAACTCCACATTTCAAATTCTCAATACTCCACTAAAAAGTAAAGAAACAGGAAAAAGGAAGCTGTAATTATATTTCTAGCTCTCCAAACAGTGCAAGTACATTCACAACCACAGCCATCAGAAGGTCAATTTTGCTAAAGAAACTGCTCTTTAAATCAGAAGTTTAGTACATGCTGCCCTCCTGAGAGCATGTTTGCCCTTTTACTTAGTAACTTCCTTATTGTCCTGTAATTGTGTAGGATAAGAAGTAATTTTTTTCTGAGACACTGCTAAGTGTAGATAGCCTCCCACCTCTTCCCAGTCAAACCACCTCCAGACAGATTTCCTTGCAGACTTCATGCAGGCAGCACTCAGAAGGCAGCATGGTGCAACAGCAGGGGGATGGCAGGGGCTTTCCAAGAGCCACAGATTACTGTATTCTAAAAGCTCACTATTAAGTGAATTACTAGTTAACCAAATGTAGGTTCCAAACAAGGTAGATTTGATACAGATAAATTAACACTGCTGGAAACCAGAAGTGTGGCAAGGTCAGGATACAGGGCAGGGCAGGGCAAAGCAGGCTCACTCTCAGGATTGTTTGGCTCTGCAGAGTCCTTGCCTTGCTGCAGTGGGGCAAGCTCATGACAGCAGCACTGCTCACCCCTCTACCCATTCCCACTGCTCCCAGAGGCACATCCCACTGCTTGCCAAGCCCAAGCCAGGCCACCAGAACCTCTGCAGACACCCAAAGACAAATAAGGAACATTTTTGCATTATAGATGCAAAAGTGGAAATTATCATGATGAGGACTGAGAGAATGAGTTGGTGTGCCTTCTCCGCCATTTTTTCCAGTTGTTATCTAAACCTCTTCTCTATACACACAAGAAGAGGTGAAGGAGGAAGGCAGTGATACTATTTGTGCATATACCACACGCAAAAAAGCCCTGCCTGTTGAACATTTGTGCACTGCCCTGAAAATTTTAAAAGGTGCAAAAGCCTTAAAACTTTTAAAACCCACAATAAGATACTATAAAAGTTATTTTTATTTGTTCAGTCAAGTGAAACTCTAAACATGATTTCACAATGGTTTGCAAGCAGACACATAGCAATTCTATAACAGAAGAAGGTTCCCTTCCCCTGTCAGGCTAAAACTCAGCAGGATTGATGGAAAAACTTCAACACAGACTTACAAAAATTAGTAAATCAGCCTTAATTTTTGACACAGCAAGAGTAACTAGTAATTTTTTAAAAAGAATCTTTACATCAGGATTGACCAAGCACTTAAAACACATGGTTTAAGATCATCAGAATTTATAACTTCAACAGCAGACTGGACATATCACTACAGCTCGCTTGGTGCAGTTCAAGTGCTGTAGCACACAGACTACCACAGCCTTGTTTATGCATTTGACTGCATTTATTAAGATTGAAGAGAATATTCTATATCACATTAATAAGTTTCACATACAACCTCATTTTGAAAGGACAACTATAATTTGAAGCCAAATTAACTATCTAATCACTTGGAAATAAAATACATGGGGGCAGCACTGTAGCTACTGTAAATTACCCAAACTCCACACATGACAGTCCTTTCAAGTCTTTGCTTTTTATGTGAACACTGCAAACAAATCTACTATTCTATCTTTTCTTTTTGCACTGCAAGCTCATTGCTGCATGTTCAGATGCATGAGAGATCTCTATCAGATCTCAGATTTTAGTTAAACACTAGTCTCAGAAGTACCATAATAGCTATTTTTCTTCTTAATTTAGGGACTAGCAGACAAGAATATGAAGCAAGAAAAAAGAGAGGAAAAAATAGCATGAGGTATATCTGATTTTAAGCATAAAATTAATGTGCCAGGAATAGTTTGGGGCGTATTTTGTTCCAGCACCAGCTCAGTCTGGCTCAGTATGTCATCAGCATCCAAGTTATATCTCCTGGGGCGATCATCAGCACAAGAATTGTGAGCCAATAGCACTGGGACTAGGGAGAGCCTGTGATGATCCCAGGCAGCTCTGCTGAGCATGAGAAATGGCATCTCCCTACAGTGAGCACCTTCTGACCATAATTCTTGTTCATAACCTTAGTGACAGGATGCACTGACAGAACAGCATGCACCTGAGAAGGCTTCTAAAAACAGAGTTTTCATACCTCTTCCTCTCCATGCACATATAGAGCACAATTCAATGTTTACACTTTAAAATAGCATCAAATCAGAAAACCTCTGCTTCTTGAGCTTTAATTTTATTTCCTTTCATAGAAAACATCCTTTAACACTCTTGGTAACAAGAGACATTTCCCTTAAAATCATTGCTTCTGTTTATACTGCTATCTCTCTTGCCACTCATTGTATCTTTTAGGCAACATAAAAGTTGTTTGGAACCTGATTTTGCCTTTCCCTCATCTCTTGCCTATCCTTTCTTTGATGTACATTTTTTTTCCTCTGGCATATACAGTATAGCCCTTTCCTAACTCATGACTGCAATGACATGTCTATTAGCCTCAGTATAGGTCTTATTTCATTGTGCTCTCCCTTCCATTAAAAAACCAATAATTAAAAACCAACCAAAAAATAAACAAACCTCAAACAAAAAAATAGAGCAGTATTTTCTATTAAATCTGAACATCACTGCTTGACAGTTCTAGTGATCTTGTAGCTGACAGAAATTACTTGCACAGCATATGTAGTTTCTGCATCCTTACCCATAATTTAAAGTCGAAGAAAGAAGAAACACCAAGAGGTCTGTCTGGATAAAATGAAACTGCATTGCAAAGTCAGTTGAAGAATGATCCCTTAAGTCAGGCTTTTTGTTACTTTTAAGATCCCTACAAGAAAACCACTGCCATCTGAGATGGATTGTCACAAGAAATTTAAAAGGCAAGATTTTTCAAGTGTACAAGTATCAAACTCTGCTGCAAGAACACCTGCAATGCAGAGAGTAAGGACTCTGCCTGCACTGTAATGAGTGCACTGGCACTCAGTTTACCAGCACTGTAGAATGGGATGTCCTAGGGACAGTACTGATAGAGTTTCTTATTACCATGCAAGAAATCCAGGCTAGCTTCCTTCTCATTTTCTCAGTCACTGAGTTCGAAAAACTGAGGCAAATCTGAGTAATTTACCTGATTCTTGGGGGGAAAAGCTGGAAAAGCAGATGGGAGAAACATTATACCCTTTTTTGAGTCAGTTTGCAAAGGCTTTCACATAGAAACCATCTTAAAATACACTTTTTATAATATATCCATATAGACTTAGCTGACTGACCATGCCAAGCCTGAGAGGTTAAAAAAGGATGTAAAATACTGCAAAGGAAGAGGAAGAGGGAAGCATGGCAGGTGTTTTAAATTTTGACCATTTCCTTTGCTATGCACCTTTCCTTAACACTGGTTGCCTCAAACCTTCACATTAGACATTGTTCTACTTTTGTGAATTACCTGACAGATTTTACAAAAAGCTACAAACAAAAAAACTCTCTTAGCCACTCTGCTGAATGCAAGACATGTCTCCCAAGAGCAGGTGCTCTAAAAAAAGTCTGTCTTATGCAAGGCCTCCTCAACTATAAGCAAAGACATTGTTAAGTTTGACTTCATGTGGACTAGAGGAAAACAGTGAAACAATTTTTCTCAAACCCTGAGATGCAAATAGAAAACACTATGTCATTCCTGCCAAAGCATTTTTTTCTGCCAAAGTCCAGAAAAAAAATTCCTAAGCAGTTGAAACCTGAACTTTAAGAATTCATCAGCTATGTATGTACAAATGGAGTACCCCTCCAGCCCAGGGGTTTCCCCACAGTCAGTTTGCTTTGCTGTAACTCAAGAGAATGGGCAAGTGAATGGGCAAGCAGAGCAGCATCACCATGAGGAAGCACACAGGGTCACTCAGCTGGCCATAAACATAACCCCTCCACCAAGTTACCACACCATGGTGTCACTGGCCTTCTCAAGCCCAGAAGTCTGCAAATAAGAGCACAGCTTCTGCTTTATTACGTACACCACTGCTTTACAACACGACTGCCTCAGAAAGTAACTACAGAGAAAAAACCTCTCTAGGAGGCCTCACTGTCTCCTCCACATAATCAGTATTTAGCTTTTACATCCAACTGCGGAACATGGAAAATAGTCTCATTCAAAGACTTTTGCACATGAGAGTTCAAGACAGTTGTGGCTTTCATAAGACATCATCTGCAAGGCACCATGAACCATTAGGCAATGACACGTTCTGAGCTTTTTGTCACCCAGAGTCCATGGTGGGTGTCAGAGCACATCCTCCTCAGCCAGTGCTGCCCTCATGTCTTTCATCCCCTTCTTGCATCATGCTTTGCTGCTCAGGTTCCCATGGAAGATCTCCAGTCACATACAAACGCTGTAAACTATCCTTTCTAGCAGCATGTACAGAGGATAAAAATGTAATTTCCTGCACACTGAATGAAGAAAAGCAACTCGTAAACCCCAGATCAATGCCGGGAAAATAAACTCTTGCTGTGAGGTGGCACCAGGACTGGAAGACTATGAGCCAAGAGACTTTATAAGGAGAAACAATGGAGAAATGCATCCAGTTGGAAGAGGAGAGCCCAGAGAACATATTAAAATAAAATTATTTATTTGTTCACTGCTAAATGGAAATGTAAGCAAAGGTGAGATGTGTTTTTACTCCTTGACTGTGAGGTATGGATGGACAGATCATCTCTCTGCAACCAAGCAGATTTAGAAATAAATCTTGTCCAAGCTCGGTGTGCTTCACATACGCATTGTCAGACCAGCCACACTGTGATAAGACAGTGACCCCTTTCTGTGAGAGGCTACACCTGAGCAGAGGTTTAAGAGCCCTCCAGACAGAGGCATGGGATAATCTGCTACCCACTCTGTCCCTCAGGTTCACAATGTGACTTCTGAATAAGAGTAAGCCCTAAAATACAAGATTTAATAATACCACTTCCAAAGTATTATGCTTTTAATTGTCACTCTGAATAACCTGTCTAGCTACACAAGTGTTTTGTTTCATTTTTGGCCATGAAAACCAAGATATATCACAAAAGAACAAAAACTGAAACATGGCAAAACACCAGAGGTATCAATCTCAATCAACAGGCAGGAAATGGGACACACCTGGATGCTATTTTAGCCAGTACATCAAATAAAAACAAAAAAAACAAACCACCACACTCTAATACAGGTAAGCATTACAAGTGCTACTGTTGGAAGAGTCTTAGTTAGGATTGCAAAATGTGTCTGCCATATCACCTGGTGCACATCCTCTCCAGCCTAGGAACATAAAGACACTATTAATTTCATTTTGCAAACAGAATGAAGACAAGTAAAGACAGACAGAATAGGGAGAACTCACACCGTCAATATCTGTCTTCTACGCATCTCTTCTACTATCACTGAAGAGGCAATTTAAAGGCCCACACAATCAATCAACGTAGAGTCCCATCAAATATTTTCTAACACCTATTAATCCAAATTCAATACAGTTCTTCTTGCATTATTTGCTGCTAATACTATCCCTGCTCGATTCAACACAGCAGTCAAATAAGCCACTACATAATACAGAGGACTACAAGAAATGAATGAAACCAGTTATAAAGCAGTGTTTATGCTATTTCATTTCCTAAATTTTCAGCCTACAGTCCACACCAGATTCCCAATTGGCATTCATCAGCATAGCTGTAATGACCCATTAGGCCAATTTAGACTACTGCAAATCTGGCTGTTAGTGTTTACCATTTAGCATTAGGAAGTCAATGGAAAAGCACAGGTGGTACTATTGATTAACTGAAAGAACAGACAGATGATCTGTACTTTGTCTAGACTCAGGATACATCTAATTTACACTGGATATGCTTGTGTCTTTAAAAGCAATTATTAGTTTAGCTGTTACATAGTAACACTATATAAATATAACAATTCATAGTATTTTCTTAACATGTAATTGGATACTACTGTCATCCTCTGATTTCAGCTGTTTTCATTCCTCCAGCTCAAAAGTTAACTTTCATGCAGTAAAACTTATCAATTAGTAAATGCATTTTAAGGACTTTTCAAAACATCCAAACATGGAATGTTTTCAGTCTTGAATGTGCCCCCCAAAAAGCAATGTTTTCTCTCAACATTATGGCAGTGGCTGCAGTCCACCTAGACTGACAGTGTTTTGGCTTTAGTGTGACACTTCCACAACTTAGAAGTCAAAATACTGTTATTTGCAGTAATTTCATAGCTGGTGATACTGGTAAAGCTGATTATATTAGCAGAGCTGACATTTATGGTGCCATGATGATGCCAGCACACATTCTTTCATGCTTCCTTTGAATTCTCTAAAAACTTATGTGTCACACTCTTCTTCTGGATAAAGATTGCCCTTATTACTCAGTCAGGAATATCACAGATCAAACTGCTTTAACATCCCCTTCCTCTCCACTCTCTAGCTCTATACCATCCTGAATATTTTCAAGACAATTGCAAGAACTTGCTCTAGGTGGTCTATTTCTGACTGAGTGCTGAGAGGATGTGAGTGGCTTGCATGAAAGGAGACCCTTTGCTTTAAATCATTAAGTAATTGTTTAATAAAATGGCATTGGCAGACAGCATCTCTGTGCAACAGACCCACTGCATTGCCAAACACAATTGCAGCTGTTCCACACTGCTTCTACTGCTGTTTTTTGAGGAGACTGTCAAAGCTGCACCATTATCAGTAGTTATTTTTTTTTCCTCTCTGCCTTTTCTCCAGTTATAAACATACGTATCATTTCAGTAATTTGGCAAATTTTGAGTAACTGAGATATTTTGAAAAATAAAGTCCTGGTTACTACTTTTAAGAGTAGCTGTACTGGGAAAAACCCAATCCAGCAAGTCACTTGCAGTTACCTAAAAGAGGAGCATGCTGGCAAGAGACCAAGATCTTCACATTTAACTTTTTTTAAAAAAGATTTTCCACAACTCTAACTTCTCTGTTGCATACAGAATTGCTCTCCTTCTGGAACATCACTGAAGCTGTGGAGCTTGTGAAGCCAAAGTTCCCAGGACCATCCATCCCTCCAACACCTGGCTGTGATCCAGAGTGTAGTACGGCAGACAAATTCAGGGTGTAGCTTTGGTGGAAATCTTTTTGTCACTCAACAGTCATTTCAGCAATACTAAAGTATTAATACACTCTCTGCCATTAAAAGTCTCCTAGCAAGAAGTGCCACATAGTAACTAGGTATTGCTGGATTTTTGGTTGGGGCAGGGCTTGGTGCAAATACAGACTCAATATTTTTGTCTCCCGTGGACCATAACAATGTTCCTCTCATCCACAACGGCCACCTTGCTGTGCTGCTGCCCTGCACCCCACCAACCTGCTCACCACGGGCAGCCAGGGACCCCTCAGCACTGCTGCCAGTTCATCCAGCTGGAAACAGCCACGATGGCAGCTGCACAGCCTGTACTCCATCCTCAGAGGCACACAGTGTTCCAGGTGGTGTTGGGAGGACACTGCCCTCCCCTTCTACCCTGGTAGCATCATCAGCAATCAGACAGACCCCACACATACAACAGAAGAGGCTTTTCTGCAGAAGTTCAGTTTTGCATTGTGCTCATGACTGTAAACCACTCACCCTTGCATGTGGTTAAAATGTTCGATATTTTAAAAAGAAAGTATCAAAATAATTGCACAGCAAATTACTTCTCACCTGTGAAAAACACCTAGCCTGTAATCTTCTCTTATTAACAACATTAGTGACATATAAACAAAGAATAAAACACCTCTGATCAGAGAGCATGTTTTTAAATCTAAATATCCTCATCAAAATTAAAATTTGCAGGAAGCTCCAAAATCTTTCCTGCAACCAGCAATCAGCCATTTTTTACATTTTGTTACTGACATATTTTAATTAGCTCTAATTCACAAATTAAAATCACTGTCTAGAAAAATTGTGATGCTCTTGTTCCAAAGCTCTTGTGCATCTTTATCAACATACAGTCACTTTAATCTTAGAGAATTCATTAAGGCAAAAGAAAAGATATCTTTTCCCATAATGAATTACGACATACCTGTCTTCCACTTCAAATACTCTGGTTTCTTAGAAGTAACTTGCAAACTACTAGCTAAAAGTATTAAAATCTCTGTTCATTTGACACAATGAAGAAAAAAGGAAAAACCTGTTCCTTTGCTATAGGGATATAGTATTTTTTTCAAA
>JAWWEW010000088.1:58527212-58538219 GCA_035583185.1 Anabacerthia variegaticeps | reverse complement strand
CTGCCCCTCCCAAACCCGTGCTGGCTGAGCTAATCTGTTTAATCTGTTCCTTAACCCTGCCAGGCACCAAGGTCAGAATGACAAGGCCCGTAGTTTCCCAGGTCCTCCTTCCAGCCCTTTTTGTGGATTGGGGGGATATTTGCCAACTCCCAGTCATCTGGGTCCTCCTCAGTGAGCCAGGACTGTCGGCAAATGATGGAGAGTGGCTTGGCGAGCTCCTCTGCCAGCTCCCTCCTCCCCCTAGGATGGATCCCCTCTGGTCCCATAGACCTGTGAGGACCCAAGTGGCTCAGCAGGTCAATCACTGTTTCCTCCTGATTACAGGGGGGGCTGTTCAGCTTCTTACCTCTGTCTACAAGCTCCAGAAACCAGATGTCCTCAAGATAACCTGTCTTACTGTTGAAAACTGAGGTGAAGAAGGTGTTAAATACCATGCTCATCTCTCATAAGTGTTTGCTTATGAAGATGTCCCTGCTTATTGCAGGGGATCTGGATGAGATCACCTTTCAAAGTCCCTTCCACATCAAACTGTTCCATGACTCTACAACTCTTAAGTGACTGTACAAATTCAACAGACTTAAAATACATCTCATCACTACCCTTTCCAGCACAAGAGGCCTGTGCCCACAATACAGTGCAGAGCAAGCTCAAGCTCTTTGATATTCAAGCCCTTTGAGTACTCACAGAGGGGAGAGGGACAGGTTGGACCAACCTGTCTCTGTCAGTCCATTTTTAACAATTTTTCAAAGAGCTAACTTCCATAACTCAAGAAAAAAACTCCAGCGACTAAAGCATCTCTCTGTAGTAAAAGTAAGTGAACAGTCTTTTAGTCCAGGTATGAGTGATAGTACTATTTTCACTCAGATTCAAGGAAAAAAGTTAACTACAAAGCTTTGTGATCAGCTGGTTACAGTATTTGATGAAGAGAAGGTTAACCTTTTGGGTACTTTTAATAACCACCTCTCAAATCAGTGGCACAGCTGGTGTCCAACACAGGACTAAGGACACTGAATACTGCCAGCTACAATACACCAATTAAGTAGTGATGAACTCTGAGAAGAAAAGCCATACAGCATTTTAACCTCTTTACCCTGAAAACCTGTGCGCAGAGGACAATTAACTGAGAAGATCACTATAGGTGAAAGCCTATCTCAAGAGCTGGAAAAAAACCCCATGAATGAATGAATTACATATGTACACACACATACATACAAATATACATAGATATACACACATATACATACAAAATTTTAAAAATTCTTAATACATACTTATAAATTTTTATCTATATATATTAATTAAAAAAGTGTGCAGGACTCCTTTGAATATGAGCCTCAAGAGTTACTCTGCAACATGTGCAGACACCATTTAAAAGGCTGGGATGGATTCTTGCAATCATTTGTTATATCCTAATCCCACTCACTGTCCCTTTCAGGAGTTCAAGAACATGTGGTGACATCAGCAGAACACCTAGACTGAGAGAGACAGCAGTCTGCCCTGTGTTAGGGAAAGGGGAAGCATCCCATACATGGTCACATAATAGGGTCACTTTCAAAACGCCTTGAAAACACAGAAAACTCCTTTTCCTTGGGGGAGCCCACATGCATTTACTTAAGGTTCATATGGGCCACACTAGAGCAACATGTACATGGACTTCACTGACCTAATTCTGACTTCTTACAAGCAGTTTCACGAATTCCAGATGCATTTGAAAATCCACATTTAAACTTCTACTAGTTCCCACGAAAGTTAAATCACATATGCATGTTACCTGAGTAAGCCAGCTAAAATCCCAGACTGGCAGGTAAGCACTTGTTAAATATGCTAAATGCCACAGAAAAATATTTGCATCCTGTTAATCTCCACTCAACGTTAATCATCTGGAAGCCTGAAAAATATGTACAGGTATTTGCTTCTTCTGAGTCCGGTGCCAGTGTCATAAACAAGGAAGTAAAAATGTTTTCATTACCCTTACCCTTTCACTGGTCACCTACCAAGAAAGTTCACTGTCTTTATGTGGCTTATATGTTTTTATTCATTATGTTAGAGCTCAGCTATACACACTTCTAGTCCTTACACACATTCCAAGCACTGATATCAACTTTTCATATTGTGTAACTTAGTCTGCAGTTTGTTTTGAAACAGTGAATTTGGGTGGGACTAACAGTACTGTCTGAATTTTGCAGCATATATATCAATCAGATTCGTGAATTTATTCTCCTGTGAGTAGCGGTGAGTAAACTATCTCAAATTATTTTCCCACAAATAATTGCTTCTTGTTAGAAAGTTTATGAAAGTGTTTGGGGAAGTTCACTGGGTCACTACATTAAAGAAGTGTAATTTTCATTTATTATATCCCAAAAGTTTTTAAGCTACTGAACCAGGACCACAGCCACATTGCACCCTATTTACATTCTGATTTTTCCTGTTTTGAGCATATAAGTAAGCTTTTAGAATTTGAGCTTATATAAAACATCCTGGGAACAAAGCTCTACCTAAGCAATTCTGATGCTGGAAGGATTATACTTTAAACAGAAAAACTGAATAGAAATTACTGCTGCAAACAATATGGTTTTCATTGCTACTCCCTGTTCTGTCTAACCCGATGCACTTCACTACAGTCCATAAATTCATTCTAAACTGTCCATATTTGAGATCTTAATCTGCCACAGGGAAAACAAGCATCCAAAGAAAAAACATTACCAAACATTACTTTTTCTTCCTAATTCCAATGCTACAAAACAACAGCTTGATTTTTAAAAGATTGAATAAGAAAATTTCACAACTAATATCAAAAGAAAGTAACAGTAAGGAAAGGAAAAATCCTACAAGTCAACGGGATTGAACTATCTGTTGTGTACATCAAATAAGTAAGACTAATGACTATGAGGGAAGAATTAAAGCGAGAAAAAAAATGTAGTTATAAGAAATTGCTGAAGCCATGACTAAATGCCCTTGATTAACTGCACCACAACTATTGCTCCTGGTTCAGTCTGGAGAGCAATACTGTGCCAGCCCACATATTCTCTGCATAATGTCTAACTGAGTATTTGCAGATATCACTGCCTGGTTCTGGCTCCTAAAACCCAAACTTCTGCTCCTAAAAGCCCAAAAATGAGTCAGTGTTACAGGGCATGTATAAGTAAAGCAGTTATTTAGTCATCCAGGTGAAATTCTTCCTGAAGCAGACAGCAAAATTGGCATTGCAGTGAAATATCCTTTCATAACCTTTTCAGGAGTAGCCTCTGCCTTTTGAATTTTTTTTTTTTAAATTTTATTTATTTAATAAAAAGAAGTGATAATGGTTTGATTTCTGACAGAGATCTCAGAATCCTCTGCAAATACCTTCCAGGTCATGCAGGTAATAGAAAAAGGCTTATTTTTGTTAAAAAACATGTCATTTCATAAAGACATGTCCATTTCATAAAATATTTCCTATTACTTAAGTCAGTAAGGGATAAGCTAAATTTTTTATGTGTGTTCACCTATCAATCCATGCTTACAAATTCTATTGTTCAGGAATGCCTGAAAGGTAGTATTTTAGAGAAAAGTAATTTTACATGGTTGTTTACAGAACAGAAAAACCCAAGGGAATTAACAGACATATCTACAGATTCACACCAAAATGGTATTAGAACTCGATACAGGCTGTTCAACAGACAAGCCTTCAACAGCGGGCTCCACAAGAGAAGTGGATTTAAAGCACTGGGAACAGAAACATACTTAGTTCTTGAGTATTTCCAGCTCATCTTGGCTCTCTGCCAGAGTTTCCAAATCACGGGTCCTACTTCTGATCTAAATTCACAATCACCAAAAGCTGAAATATGTAACATAAGCAGTTTTTAAAAAAATACTAATTAAAAAAAAATCTATATTCCAGATGTCACAGAAAGGAAGCTTTCAACAAGAAGTCTGTTAATTTTTTGGAACAGTTTCAAAATAGAAGCTTGATATGTGTAGTTTTTTGGTGAAGTACAGTATTCTATTCAGCTCCCTGCAAACAAATCCTTTACAAGAAATGTCCTGTTCATAAAATGACCCAGACACAAGTTAGAAGACCCTCAAGATCTGTGAAAAACTCACAGAATAAAAAACAACTTTTACTGTAGAAGTTTTCTGAGCAAAACTAAATGAACATTTTTCATGGTCCTGAAAAAGCACACATCTCTCCATCCAGCATCACCAAAAGACTAAGAAGTATTTCAGTGAAGAAAAAGCAAAGTTTATGTCAGTCTTAGTATCTGGGAACTGCAAGAGTATACAAAACAACCAGCAGATATGCATGCCTCTGTTCTTGCTCTTCCCTATGATTCTGCATAGGGACACTTCTAGACAATGAGGAGGTGGAAGTACTGCTATTTATATTTCACTTTAAACATAACACCTGGGTTAGAAATAAATGCTTCGGGTTTGATATATTTTGTCATTACTGAAACAATACATTTAAATTGGCTTATAACTGAAGCAAAACTTCTTTTATTTTTGACTGAGGAAATGTCTAGTTTTCCATCCCAAATGGAGTATTCCTTTCCTGTTGTCTTTCATCAACTGCTAATGAAGAAAAGCATCTCTTACTTCTCAAGTTCTTTTACTCATAATAAGGCATTTATTGGAAAATAGAGAATAACAGTAAGATAATTTCAGAACAATGATTCTTTGCAGACCTCTATGGCAACAACAGGTAATGGCTACTGATGCTCAACTGTTGCATAGCACAGAAGAAATTGGGTTAAGCCATGGAGTACTTCCATTCAATAGCCTCAACAGTGACTCTGAAACCTCACACTAACATGGAGTGTTTTTTCTCAAAAGAACTCTCATTTTTAATAGATTTCACTTCTCAATCTATCAGTTCTCCTAGCAGTCTCATTGGTAAAAACATGCAGTTTAATTCCAAGCTGAATATATATGGAGTAAAAATGACATTTTTATTTCACTTCTTGACTATCCCCAGAGTATGCTGTGATAGTTATGTTCTTACCAGAAAGCCATTCTGAAAAATCATTGCTCATACTCTTTAATCAGACTCAGAAACATTTTCATACTCTGTAGGAAGAGACAGTTCCATCAAAAATACGACTCTCATAGGGTCTCTAACACCAGCCTTCTTCATAGTCTTGATGTACCAAATGGTCTCAACAGGATTTCCTAATTTCTAGTATCAGAATAAAATACATCATTAAAAGCTTTAAATGGACAGCTCATGGAATAACTTACAGGACATCATCTTCAACTGACACCCAAGGATACTGACACTGAAATTCACAGGCATAGTAAAGGTTTCAGCTTCTTCTCCTGCCATTGCCAGCTTCCTCTTCCCCTCTTTGGCTGGGGTAAGCAATTGCTCATCATTTCCTCTTCTTTGTACTCTGAAATCCTACTTTGACATACTAAACAGCAATATCCTCTTCCTAGGCAATAAGAGGGCTGTGACTATGGAGCACAGCACAGTCAAAACTACACTTGAAAGGCATGTCTTTATGAGGGTAAAAAGAGGATTGTTTTAGGGATGGAAGGGCTGTTCAAGTAGAATGAACAGAGTAACAAATACTGTGGTGATTGTGGGGTTTTGGCTTGGTTCTTTCTTTTCTTTGCAGAAGACAGGGACAGATCAGAAAGTCAGCATGACTCTCTAAAGGAGAAGATGGCTATTTGGTATCATGTGAGCTCCCCAGTAGGCACCACAGCATTTTAACACACACATTCAGAAACTGTGCAAATTGGAACAGGAATTCTTATTAATCATGTATTTTCACAAAATATGCCTCTGAGAGGGAGACACTAGTCATTTTTTCCACATCACCAAATCCTTTGTTTGCCTTCATCTTACAGAAGTATTTCTACAACATAAGACATGACTAGCACCCCAGAACCACACATGGAGAGGACAGATTTTCTGTCTGGACCTTGCAGAGGTTAAGGATGAAATGCTGCCAGAGAAGGAAGGACAGTGGAGGCAGTACCCAAAAACAGTGATTCAGCCTGTCTAGCTCAAGTTTGATGGGAAGCGAGCTGCAGGCAGCACAGCTGTTAGGGAACTGCCCTGATACAGCATTTGGTCAGGCGTGTCCCACAGCCCAGGGACAGCTAATCGCAAAATATCACTGTATCTTGAAAAGTAATGTTGCATTTAGTTGTTAATATACTTCCTCACATCTTCCCTGCTTTACGCTTTTTTCTAGGGTAGAGCGTGCTTTAATTCCAGCAAACAATTAAAGCATGATTTACTTCTCACCTGATTTACACCAGTGACTAATTAAGGTTCAACTGCACTTGTCATCCTCCAGTTTAGAAGAGGACTCCTAAGGTGCAAACAGTACACTTATTCATATAAAACCCCCTCACCAGTAAGAAAAAAGGGATTCAACTTTTGCTGCTTGATAAGTAATGATTTCTGCATAATTTCAGGGCTGTAATCCAATTGATAAGGCTCTGCCACACACGCACCTAGATACAGACCACAGGTCACAGATCTTGGCTCTTTACCAGACAGAGCTACTCATCACAAAACTTCACTGGAAAGGACCACTGCATTTAAACTGAGTTTAAGATGCTCCCTGCAGAAAAGAGCTTAGGGAGCAAGTCTAGCCATGTAAAAAAAAATCACTGTTCCAGTGCCTGCCCAGGCTTTCAGTCAGTATGGGAAAATGAACCTTACCAAGGCATTAGCAGCATCAATATTTATAGAGCAAGAGTTTTGGTAACTCACCCACCATTTGAATTAGCAGCAAATTCAAACTTGTCCCTGATGAAGAACTATAAATGCATCTTAGCTGCTACTCTCTAAACTACTTCTCCTAAATACTTTCTGCCAGAATGTAATCTCAATTCAAGAGAAATCAATGAGGTGTGGATGAATACTTTTCATTTCTTAAGAAGTTTCTGGAAGTGCTTTGTGGATAGTTCCCTCGTGAGTAACCCACCACAGACACGTTGCCAACCTGCAGCAGACAGGTGCGTCAGCTGCAACCTGCACAGATGATGACCAGTGCGCCTGGAATCCATCTGACATAATCCACAGGCAGCATAACTTCCCCAAGGAGCCCAACAGTTAAAGCTGCTGGAAAAGAAGAGAGATTTAAAGACAGCTACAGGTTATGGTGAAGATGTGCCAAGCTGTAGCTTCAAGACCACAAAAACCTTATTGCCCAGCAGCCCCCAAGTTCTTTTACACATGAACTATTGTGATTTATAGCTCATTACATACAACCGATGCTGGTTGAAAAAGACAACTTTTCAACTTAGGTTTCCTGAAGAAGACTAAAGAATGGGAAGAGAGGGATTCTTAAGGTCAGGCAGGACACCCACCAGGCATCATGATAACTCTGTTTACAAGGCAGTCTTCCCAATCCATGTTTAAAGGAGCTCAAAGGGATTATACCCCACTTTTCTTTAAATCATGTAGAAAGTTTATCCACCATTCATACATCTTCCTCTTGTCACCTCTTGCTGATCTCAGCTCATTTTCCAGGTGCTCCACTACTCCTCACACTGATACACTATCTCAAAGAGCTTTATCACTTCACTTTCAGCCTCCATTTCCATCTATATTTCCAATAACCATGAATCTCAGTTACAGCCATGCCAGCCTACCATCTCTACGCTAAATATCGTGTTTCTGAGCATGTGGCTAACCCTGCACTGGTGATTTCTTCCCAGCTGCTTCACCCGTGAAAATCCCAGCAAATGTCACCCTCGAAGTCTCTTTCTGAACTTAGTATGTTTTAAATCCTCCTTCTGCAAAAAAAAAAAAAAAAAAAACATAACCACCTTTTAGTTTATTTTTATCCAAATGAAGTTCATTTCTCTGTGATGCAAGACAGGCTTACTGTTCATGGTCTTTTTCAAGTTGTATATTTCAATAATGAGCTTGTTCTCATCTAGATTACTAATGAAAAAACATTAAATGAAACAGGACCCAAACACTGTCGCAATGAAAAATCACCCTGTCCAGAACCCAGTTTTACCAGTTCAGTGCTGTCTTCACCTGCAAGACATTCAGATGGACTGGATGAAAGCACTGCTACCAAGATTTATTGTGGTCTTTTTGTAAGTATCATACACAATAGGACACAGTAAAGAAGTTTTAACCTGTTGTTTTGCCAAAGTCATTAATCAGCCCCATGCTCCTTCCTCAAAGAAATCCTTGAAGGTTATTTTTCTAAAGTCATCATGAATTCACTGTCAAGAAGAGCAGCAAGAAGTGTGTAACAGCAGGCACAGGCCTACTGGCAAACATCATTTTAGGGCTTCAGCAATTCAATATCCTGATTTAAATTTGGCAGCTATAAAAAAAAAAAAAATCTGTCAACAGTTTTCACTTTAAATATCCCAGCTTGGCACTCATGAAGTATTTCAATACTGCAAAATTGCTTGATCTCAGCACCAAATCGTCAGAATACAGCCCCATTCTGCTGTGAGCTCACAGAAACCTTTTTCCTGCATGGTTTATCACTTACTTTACTTACACTTCACAGAAAATTCTGTCACTCTTACATTTTTTAAAGAAAGGCTTGCACTGCAATGGTACACCATTCTCTCCAAACAGGGGTCCTGAGGACAAAATTTACTAGATGGGGTATTGCAGCAATACGTCTTTTTGGAACATACATGAGAACAGCAAAAGTAAAGCAGTCTTTTCAGATCCCACGAATAGACCCTGCAGCTGGTGAAATGCCAGGGGTATAGCCTGTTATTTAGGAGGAAAACGTGGGGTTTGTTACTGTAAATTTCACTTATTTTCCCCAACAGCAGCGTAATTAATACCTGTGTCCCCTCTCTCTGAGCACACATTTTCCTTAACTTTTGATGAAGTTTTGGAAGCAAAATCAGCCAGCAAACGATTCCTGGGCTATGCTCTAGATGCTTTCTGAAGCAACGCTTTGCAAAGAGATTGAACTAAATCTGGCAGTGCTCACCCTCTAATCTCCAGGCAGGAATTTAGGGTAGTAACCTAAATGGCTTGTTTGCATTCCTCCAGCCTTCAGGAGGAAGCATTTATTCTGCTTTTAACATACTTTATTCTCTCTCACATGATTTTGGGTGCATGGATGAAACCACTGACACCTTCATGCTTTCAGGCAATGCTTAGGAGGCTTTCAAGTGCTCACATCTTGTTCCTCTCCCCACCAGAATACACTGAAAACTACAGCAACTTGCTCAATAATCTTCATATGAAGAAACAATCTCACACTCTGGCTCTTTGCATGTGTGACTGAAGGGCACATTAAAAAACCGCTGGGTATGGTTCACAAACTGAAAGGGGAAGAAGTGTAGCTGGATGGGACCAGGGAACATCCGGCATAATGTCGAGGCAGTGTTTGCATGTAACTCCAATGGACATCATGTGCAACTGTTAATGTCACTCAGAATGTGTTGCTAACTAGCCTGCCCTTCCTCTGCAGAGCTTGCAAAGCTCCCATTTAGCTGGAGCTGCTGCAACACTTTATTTGCTTTTCAAATGAGACCAGAAGCCTCATCTTCTCTGGCTCACCCTCTAACTTGTGGAGATCTGCCAAACCATTTATGGTCTGGTCTCCCCTCTGACTTGTCCTTTTCAGAGACCACCAGGGAGGTGGGCGATGTGATACAGTGCTCCCTCTGCCATCACATCCGATGACTAATGAACATGTGTTGCTTTCCTATGAAAACTGTTTCCTTTCTTTGCTGATATGACACAGTGCAAATCACACAAGACTCACGTACAAGACATAAAAACCTATGGTGTGAGCTGCCATGAGAAACTTTGTGTACCTTCTTTGCACTCTATGATTAGAAAAATGTACTGTTTAAAGGCCAAGGCACTGAATTAAGACCTACAAAACTCAGGTTTTTTTTCTATTCCTGCCTCAGCATCCCCCTATTTGAATCAAATAATTTAGTTTTCTGGTCAATATAACATGGAAAATGTCCTGTTGTAATACAGAAAATGAATCCTTTACAATTTGTGATTAGTATACAGGCTGTGGAGACAGTTAAATGATGCAGCCACTTTCTATACTCTGGCCATTTATTTTAACCAAGCTTTAAGTATACATCTTTGGCTCTCAATCCACTTCACACAATCTCACACATCCCCCTGGAAGCATCAGCAAAATCTGGAAGTCAGAAGCCCTGTACTATGCCAGCCACACCAAAAACTGTCAATGCTTTCACATGCTGGTAGAGAGCTGTGTCTGCTGCACACTTCTGATGGCCTAATGTCCAAGACTCCCAGTCTGGTCATTTGCACTCTGATGTCTCAAGGATCTTCAGCTCTACTGCTCTTCTCAGCGTCCAGTCCAGGCATCAGAAACTCCATAAACCCTTACTTTCAACGCCATACAGAAATCCATGCAGTGTTTCTGACATCTACTCTTCTGTTCTTCCCAGCATTATTTAAACTACCTCTTTTTCAGACAATTGCACAGTTAGCAATACGACATGAAAATCCAGACAAGATCAGAAATGAAAGCAAGAGGATTGTTCTTCTCTAAGAAGCTGTTCAAAAGAGATATGATGAGCCTTGGTGTTCCAGGGCTTCAGAAAATTGACCAATACTACTGTTATGGAACAACCATGCATGGCCTTGAATACAGCCCAGACATTTTAAAGCCTTTTCTTGAAGAGTACTTTCTGTTCCAACATCTATTTCAATTCTATAGTAATTCCATGAAAAGATCACTACATCTGACCTGGGAGAAAAAATACAGAAATTTCAACCTTTACTTGTCCCAGGAGTTCTCCAGACTTCAATTATATAAACATCTTCAAAGGCAGGTTAAAACTTTGAAAATAAGCCAGCTTGTTTTTGAAATATTTTTGTTTTGATGCCTGAAATCCTGCAAAACAGACACTCTGCACAAGGTTAATGGAGAAAAGATATTACCTTTAATGTCATCCGGACCCCCAGGGTTCCCCAAGCACGGAGGATCCAGAGCCCCGTAAAGTTACAGTTTTTATACCCTTTTAGACCATTAGCATATTTAATACATTAATACCTACAACCAATCACCTATTCTAATTTTC
>JAWWEW010000088.1:58488223-58520566 GCA_035583185.1 Anabacerthia variegaticeps | reverse complement strand
AAACCAATTTCACCTGAAAAACAACAGGAACAAATCAGGTCCTGGGCATTTCTTTTAAGAAACCACATTAAGCACACATAGCAGCCAACCTGGTGTCACTGTGAAAATGATTGGCACTGAGAATTGTGTTGCTCACAGTGCATCCTCAAGCAACAAGAGCACATGCTGAGGTCAGAAGTTTCATCTGCTCAAAGAAAGCAGAGAACTCTCAAATGAAACAAAATCCTGAAGAGTCCCAACTCTCAAAATTATGCACTCAAGGTACGTTCTGGATGTTAAATGAATTCATAAGATTTTATCTATAGTATATGAAGGACAGACATAGCCCTAGCACGCATCAGGACTGTTTATATGAGAGATCTTAGGCTAGCACCAGTTTTGGTGGCTGGATTAGTTAGCTGAGGAGGAAAATGCTCTTTTCCATCATAAATTATTTTTATGGACTCCTCGGATGCTTGGAGTATTAGCACCAGGGGAAAAGACAACATGTATTACACATATTATTTGTACAAAACCTCAGACATATAAAACTAGATACATATTTACAGACTGTCAATACGAAAGTTTATTGATCAGGTAAGTGGATCAATTCATGAGGAAATGCTGCCTACTCATGTCTGTTTACTGCACTGCACATAACTCATATGCTCAACCCAGATAAGAAGAGCACATTGACACTGTAGAATATATAGGTCCTGCATACCTCACCTTTCAGCCTCAGCTTGGGGGCACAACAATTTAAGTCCTATAAATATGTATTATGTACAAAAACCTATTTCTTATCCTGGTCAAAGAGGCACAGGCACTGACAAAGCTACATTTTGCCAACATCCTCTCCCCAAACACCAAAATCCTCCACCTTTTTCTTAGTCAACGTGTTGCCAGTTTAGCCAGAAAGAAGATTCTTTAACCCAAAAAAGAGTTTACAAACACTAGAAGACATACACTGTGGCCTAAAGTCCTAAGAATATATCCTTTCTAATCCTCACATCAACAGAAGATTAAATATGTGTGGCATTTTTTGAACACCAAGGGATTATTTATTTAAAAAAAAAAAGTATGCTATTATTTGCTACTAGTATCACTTGAGGAAAATCTGCCACTTGCAGTGTAGGAGAACACAGACATAGGCAGCACAATGAAAGAACAAAACCTCATGGTATAATGCATCATCCTCCTACTTGGAAGAAATTCAAACAGAAACATACTGGACAAAGCTGTCACACTTTACATTAGAGATCTCTGCCTCATTTACTGGGTTCCTGGAGTTAGGAAAATCAAAGTACCTAGCTTGAACTGTGGAGAAAGAAATTAGTAAAAGAACTTACTATCAAAATCCAGCGCTGACCATGGAAGTGTAAGTGGTGCTAAATAATATTAATTTGTGCCTGCACAAGCTTAACAACTGACCAGGCAAAAAGTGTGACCAATGTTTTTAAACATACTATGAACAGAACATTCCTTCAACAATATTGTTCACACACAGCCATGACACAATATTATGGGGTTTGTGCTTCTCTTTACAACAGTTAAAATAATACAAGCGTATCTGTGCAAAGGCAACACAGTATCATCTGAGTTTCAAGTGCGGCTACTGAACAATGAAAAATGAACTGATGATTTCTAATAAAACAATATTTCTCCCCTAATACAGCTGAACACTCTTTGTACTGGAAAACTCAATGTAAAATTTTCAAGCTAATTGTTTTCTTCAACATTTGTACTGGACTGACTGTTGGACTCTGGCTCTATAACTGAATTTCATCCAGCTGAATTAAGGCCAAAAATAGTATTCATACTGTGCAAGGGAAGTTTAAATCCTGCTGGGGAAAAAAGAAATAAAAACAATTGCAGTTAACTTTCTCTGGTAAGGTGAAAAAAAGGCAATGTAAATAAAATGCTATTCACATGATACGACAGTACTTCTATGAATACATTAGTACTTACACATTAATTTCCAAAGAAATGGAAAGTTGAAAAATTTGTGACTTAAAAGAAAGTTGAAAATTTGTGAGTTAAAACTATGACAACTTGACATATAAGGGTTTGGATTTTACACATTTCTTGCATTAATTACTTGAACACTAGTTATATGTTAACTATTATGCACACATATCATTAATGTTCAGCTGTGGGCATATGGGAGAAAACTTTCAAATATCAGGAATGTCTGAAAACTTATTTCTCCATAAAGGATGAAATCAATCCCATGTAAGCCTTTGTACTTAATAGTGTATATTTCCACACTGTATGTTGAATATAATAATAAATCTAAATGTTAGAAGATAATATTTAAACTACACTGACACCTATAGTCAGTGTGCCAAGCCCCCTAGTTGACAATTTCATGAGAAATATGCTGCTCCCCTGCCCATATGACTCTATTTTCCAAAGCTGGCATTTAAAAAGTGAGACAGGCAGATAGGAGGTTTGTGTCAATTTACACTAACAGAAGGACAAATGTCAAAGGACTTAACAGCATGCCACTCAAGTCATATATAAGTTTTGCTGCTAACTTCCCAAAAAGCAAGCCAGTGTTCATGGTCGTTATGTGAACAAAATTCTTCTGCCAGTGTGAGGGATCAATCTCTGCACTTAACAGCACACAGAATTTGTTCACGGCTTAATGCTATGTTGGGATTAACTTGCCCACGGTAGGTTTGTTTTGGTTTATTTGTTTGTTTTTAATTTAAACATGCTAACAAGATGTGAAAGTTAGTATTATTACTGCCAAAACTCTGAGAAACGTCCACTGTGAAAAACTGTGGACAGTTTTTACAACGAGGCTGTGCGAAAGTAACAGAGAGATCTTGGTGACATAGATGCACCAGTAACAGCCTCATAATGTTTCCTTTAGTCAAGGAAGCCACTTAATGGTGATGCACATCAAAGGCAATTTTTTGCATCTGGAAGCAAGGAAGTTTGATCATGATGCCCTTAAACCGGGAAAAAGTCTCCAAAACAATACAATTTAAGCTGAAAAGCCACTATGAATCAGAAACAGACTCATTTCTCAGTAGTAGACAGTATTCCGTAAGAACATTCCACAGTTTGTAGGTTAATGAAAAGTTATTAACAAAAGATTTGTACAGCTCCAACATAATTTAATGTCACAATTGGAGACGCTGGATTCCTATGCCTTGGAGGGACACAATTTTATACGGGATATATTCAATCAACAGCAAAAAAGCAGTGTAGCAAGCAAAATGCTAGACACAGCTTGTCTAAACTGTAAGAAATGGAGACACGTAGTTTTAGAAGGGCACACCTGTGTTTAAATGAAACTACAGAAAACACATTCTAGCAAATAGCAGCTGCAAATACATTAATATCTTTAAAGTTAAAAAAATTCTTGTAACATGAGCAGCTAATATACAAAACTTGCAAGAAGTGAACGTTCCTCATGAGAAACCTAGAAGATATTACAGCTTCAGCATCTCTGAAACCTCATTCCTGTTCGACACCTCAGAGAGGACGGGATGCTGGTAAAGAGGTCTTGCAAAAAGAGGCGCTCCCTCAAACCAGAGATCATCTGAATGATCTGCATTCTCACATGTATTTTAGCTAAGTCCACAACTATAGTTAATACCTTACCAAAAAAAAAAAAAAAATGCTAAGAGCGCAGGGAAGAGTTCATAGTCCAAGCCCCAACACCTGCCATTTCTCATCTTACTTGAATTTGTGTTGATATCGAACGTTTCCTGAGGGCGACAAGGCACGAAGGCGCGCAGTGCCGCAGCCCGCCTCCCCTACCGGCAGCCGCAGCCCCGCTCCGACCCGCCTCGCCCCCCGCACAAGTTTACGAGGAAACAGGCGCTATGTGGCATTTAGGAGCTCCGCGAGGGCTACTAAGGGGGCTGCTACGCCAGCCCGGAGGTGCAGAAAAGGCTCCCTTCCCACCCCATCACCGGGTGCAGCCGCGTCCCGCCGGCGCCTCTCCCGCACCTGCCCCGCACAGCGGCGCGGCAGGCACGGCCACGGAGCCCGCGGGAAGGGGACACGGAGGGAGCCCCACGGCAAGGGGACACAGAGGGAGCCTACGGCAAGGGGGCACGGAGGGAGCCCGCGGGAAGGGCACACGCAGGGAGCCCGCGGGCAGCGTGGCCGGGCGCGCCGCCTCCCCTCGGTGTGCGCGGAGCACCGAACCGCACCAGGCGCTCCGCTCCGCCGGCGCTCCGCGGCCGCGGGAGCACCTACCGGGGATGGCCAGGTTGGTCAGCGGGGTGCTGTGGAGGCTGCCGGGCAGCGCTGCCATCCAGTCGGCGAAGAGCAGCTCGTTCTTGCCTTGCGACGAAGCCATGCCGCCACCGCCGTGCCGCCGCCGAGCCCCGCCGAGCCCCCGCCGAGCCCCGCCGAGCCCCCGCCGCCTCCCGCGCCGGCACCGAGCGCTGCGGGGCCGGCCGGCACCGCCGGGGCCCGGCGGGACAGCCCTCCCCAAGGACGGCGGGGAGGGCGAGCGCGCGATGTCACGGCACAGCCCGGGCCGTCCCGCAGGCACGGCCCGCTCCGGACACACCGCCCGGCACCTCCCTGACCTTGGCCGGGGGTCCGCCGAGTGCCCCGCGCAGCCTCGTCTGCCGGTGCTACGAACGTCTCCTTTTGCACCCACGGGAACAAAAAAGAAAATAAAAACCCCAAACAAACAAACAAAGCAGCGCGCCTTAGTTGAACGCTCCCTGGAGACCTAATTTTTTGGCAATGATTTTTTTATTCTCCCTTTGAGGGTGATCCAAAGTAGCATCTTCTAGTCTTATATCCACCCTTGTCTTTGGAGAAGCATCTTAATGTTGGCAGTAACAAAGCGTTTATGTGGCTGCCTCCAGATCAATGAATGAATGAACCTGATAAAGCTCTGTGAGCCATTTTGAACTGTTACAAGAAGCCTGGTCTTTTTTACTTCAGCGTGACCGTTGTTCATTAAAGTTGTTGATACATGTGTAGAAGTTCATCTGGTAGGTCTGTCAAAAACAGTGCCTGGAAAGAGCCATGACTGAGACAAATTCAGTTTATCAGTTCACCTTCAGATGAACAATTCCTAGGAGGACCAGCTCTGGTCTTGTATCCTCTGATCCCTGTGTTCTCACTTAACAACTTCTGTAACAACTGGCTTTGGAAATAAAATTTCAGTGAACTAATAATAACCGTCCTTTCTCTTCTAAGTTTCCAGAGCAAGTATAATGAGAAGCTCTTCCTTCAACCACAAAATAAAGGAACAATTTATTGGAAATTAAGTGACTATTTCTGAGGTATTTAAATATATTTTAATATTTATTGTAAATATATATAATAAATATATTTAATATATTTAATATCCTTTAAATATATATTTAAAGGATATTTTGCTGACTCATGTTTTGCAATAGAAATAGCTCTTAAGGTGGAGTTTGATTGCAGAAGTGTGATCAGATGGTTGACCTTGAGGGAGATGTTGAATCTGATTTGAGCAATACATGAAAAAGGGGAAGGAGAAAGCAAACAGTCACTGAGGCCATTGCCATTAAAGTTTTTGCAGTATTGCATCCTGCCTGTTAAGATGTTAATCTTCCCCTTCCAACATCACTGGTATTAGTAAACATGGCAAGAAAAAGACAAATCCACACTTCAGACATGGGGACCTAAACCCCACTAATGACCTAAAGGTGGAAGATATTACTTTACATAATCTTCTAAGAATAGGAAGAATGATAGTAAAATTTCAAGATTTCTAAAGAGCATTTCAGTAAGGAGAAATGAATGTTTTTATAAACATGACTGAGTCAAATAATTTTAAGGGGCAAAGTATTTCATGGGTGGGACTGGTTACCTGGAAAACTGCCTCTGAGTTTTCATCCATTCCACTGTGTGTTCTACCTTTTCTGAGAGAAAACTGAAGTATAAATCTTTTTGAAAAGTTAAACATGTTGTTAATATTGCCATTGATCTCTTCTGGTCTCTAAAGCTTTGTGTGTAGCTCAGAGCAAAATAAAACAAATATCTGCAAATCCATTTAATTTTAAAATGTATTAATATGTATAATAATGCCTCAAACTACCTCTCAGTTATACTTTCTGCTCTCCTGGAGAACTGTATATATCCCTCTCTTTGCTTACTAGAAACTTGTTGGCATTTTCTCCCACAAGTAATTACAGCTTTTATATCTTCCTTTTTTTTTTTCAATGCCCAAAGTAAGATGCTTCATAGCCTGAATTTTCAAACCATGGATACTTTTTGTGAAACCTAGTCCACTCTAACATGTCTCACATTAATCATGTTTGAAGAGGTTTGCCTCTGTTTCTAATGCAATGTAACTGCTAAAATAGCCAGCTTAAAATCTGTCATTGAGTTTCTATGGACTTGGGGAAAAACAAGCTTAAATAATTTGGAGGGAAGTGGCATAGGAAAGGAGGCTTTTATGCAACAGGAAGTCAGAAACATTTATACAGCAACCTAAGAAACATGGAAGTTTGATTTAAAAGAAAAAGGTAGTTTTTAGAGCTTTTCAGTGGTTTGAGGCTTCTGCATTTGTCTGTGTATTTGCTTGGGAAAAGTTTAATTTAAAAAAACCCGCCAAACTCTTCATTTACTGTGATTGGAGAGCTGCTTATAGTGGTTTAGCTTGAACCCATCATTTTACTAATTTTTATTGATTTATAAACAATAGCAGCCTGTAAATCAAAATCAGAGTACTCGTACAAAATTTTGTTCCTATCTAAAAAAATATTAAAACCACATTTATGGTCAAATTACTGAAATCCTTACCCATAACAAGTCTGAACTGACAAAGAAAGTAGATTCCAGAAATCAAATACTTTAAAAGCTTAAGAGGTACCAAGTACAATGAAAATAAAAGGAAGTGCCAGGATACAGAAAAATATCATCTTTGCTCTTTTATTCACAGCTATGCTGAGCTCACTGGAGATGCCATGAAGAGAAGGAAAATTGAAATTGTGCTATCTGTTCATCATGTATTGTGTTCTCTCCAGTCTGCTGCTATAACAGTATGGATGAATAGAGAGAGACCTCTGCTTCCATGGAACAGCAAAACAGAGTAATTTAGCCAGTAGCAATGTTGCTTCAGCACTCAAAATTAATTACACTGTTAAAAAAGACTTTCCATTGTTTTTACTCTCCTAAAAAATAGCATTTTAATAGTAAACATTCACTGTTGCACTTTTTCATTTTAACAGTTAGATACTTTGCCTTTCCATAAGTCCTTGGCGTCTTTTAATCACGTGAATAACAAAGGAGTAACAGGATCTTTTTCTGTAAATTACATAAAGTGCATTCCACTCTGAAAGGTAAAAGAAAAAATTACTTAATGTGGCATTGACTTTCTGTAATTTTCCTCTTATATCTGATCTATTTACTCTAAATCTATTGTTCATGAATTCAAAATGAGGCTTTGAACAGAAGAATTGCTAGTATTTAAATATTTTAACTTTTTCAGTGGATTCTGCTTCTGAGGTTTGGTTTCTTCCTCCTTCTTACTGCCCATTTCTATTAATAGAAGTTTTTCAGAACAAATCCTGGCTGCCATCCCATGTTTGCAGCTCCCATGGCTTTAAATGACTCCATCAGTAACATTCGGGCTGTAAAGCCATTCCAGTTTGCAGCTGAGTTCCCAATTATATTCTTGTTACTTGAGAACGCAGTGGATCCATGTTATTCTCAGTTTTGTTACCTTTCATGGCTAACAGGTATAAAAAGTAATTTTTGACTATAAGACAAGCACATAAAACCTCAAAGAGTCGAAGGAACCAGATTGATTGAACAAGATAATTTTTTTTTTTAAATGACCACGTGGGTGAAGAGAAGTAGTGACAAATACTTTGTTGTCATTTCATATTTCATCTGGCTACTTTGACAATCTCACCTTGCATTTATTAAGCAATCTCTATTTAGCAGAATTCATCCTGTCAAAACAGCTTACAAAATTTCTCAGTAGTGAGAAAAAACTCCTTGTAGAAACAGGGAAATAGTATTGTCTTCATTTTATGAGAAAGAATATGTCTGCTTTTGTTTTTCAAGCAAAATAAAACATGGTTTATTCTGTACTCTGATTTGTTATTCTCTACTAAGAAAATCTGAGCATCCATCCTGCTGGTGCCAGTAATGAATCTGAGGAGAAACAATATTTGTTCTGAGCAGCTGACGAATGTTATCCCTGCGCTCTTGAGGTGAATTACAGAGGCTGTGAATATGATGGGTTAATATCCAATGTATGTTTTTACTCGCATACTTTATAACCAAAGCAGAGACATTACAAAAGATACAAAGAATTAAAAAACTAAAGTGTACAGGAAGACAGTTTGTTTTATTTAACCAAATTTTGGAAATTTGAAATAAAGAGGATAAAAGACAAAACATAGTCTTTCTATCCAGTCCTCATGTGGAAATCAATTTCAACCTATCTACTCCTTTCTGCAGAGTATTTTTCAGGTTTTTAAGAAAAGGTTTTGTCTTTTTCTTTTCTAACTTTGTCATGCAGAGTCCTGCTGTGTCTCACCTAAGACGTTTGCTTAAAGGCACAACAGTGGCTACTTTTTCATCTGGTTAAAAATAATCAAGTTTGGTTATGTTGGCATTACCGCAAAGGCTCTAACAGTTTTACCAAGAGCAGCAATGGCAGAGTATGAAAAACCCTATTTTCTTACAGCCAGTGCTCTAAGATCACAGGAAAGTATGCAGATTTGGTACAGAGAAGGGTGAGAGATTATTTTTTCTTTCTAAACCAACCTGACAATGTATAAAAGTTTTCTATAGAAACTGATGAACATTTTGTCATGAACAAGTGTCTCTGGGACTTGAAGGCCCCAGGTTTAGTTTGGCTAAGAACTTGCAGAGGAAGCTTGGTTCAAGCATTTAAATTTGAGCTGAATATCCATGTAGAAAACTAGATAACTGGATAAAACTGTTGTTTTAACAAAAATGAACTAAATGAGTTTAGTGGTGGATGTACCACAGGCAATGCAGGAAGAAGCTCTACAAGGATTGTAAAGTGCTGATCATAATCCTTTCAGCCTCCCAACGCAGCGTTGACATGGTCACAAAAGACTTTATCAGTATGAAAATATCTACCTTTGGTTAAAAAAAAGACTTGAAAGCTTCAAACCAACCTCTCCCCTCCTAAGTTTCCACACAGTATAAAAAAAGAATGAGAAGTTTTTGAGGCAGTCAGATATTCCCATTACTCTAGTTTTGGCAGAAAACACAGTTCATTGTATGAATAGAAAAGTTGGAGCAGTCTAACTAAAATCTTCTATAAAAAGTAATAATAGACATGACATTTCAGAAGATTGTCTGGATGCTGAGATCTTACGTTTGGGGTTGTAGCTACCACAGACAAATTAGGACTGTTCAAGGCAGGGTCAAAACAGTTAAAAATGCAAGACAGGACCAGGCATAATAAAAAGGCTCTTTTCACTGACTATATATTATGTTATCAGATAGTGGTAAGAAAAGACAAGGCGATAACATCAAAAACAGTGAAAGAAGCAGGAATGAAATGGATGAGATAAGCAGAAGAGTAGTGCTAACAGGATTTTACAGTGGACCACCAGAAACAGAAGATGGAATCTGCTTGTATGTATAGGCCATTTAGGATGTACAGTTCAGACCTGCCATGCATGGTATTTAGAAACTGAGGGAGAAGAGGAAAATTTCTAAATAGAGATTAAGTACTTTTTAAATTGTCAAAGTATGGAAATTAACTGCAATAAGAAAAAAACTCTCAGATTTTACAACTGCTTCTTTACCATCAAGATATTTAGAATGACATTTTGTAATTGATCTTGGCTATGACTTAGTGCACATATGCACTATTATGTAGTTCTCATTTCTTTGCTGTATGATTATTTTAAAAGAGTAAACATCAGTCAAACCATTCATATTCTGTAGTAAATGTTATTTAGAAGAGGCTAAAATAAATGGGAACGGCATTAAATGAAAAAAATAGTGAAAGCAAATAAATGTATAATGACTGCTTAGGAAAAAGATGGATGATACAGAGACTTTCCAACAGGAGCTGCAGAGTGTCAACAGTGGTCAGTTCTACTCTTGGCAACTGGAGTCATGTTTCATGAAAGATGCATTTCTGCATCCTGGATGAGGCTTTCCAAACAAGCTCTTGCTGTTTGCATGGTAATGAAGCACTCCCAAAAGGTGTTGAAAACAGTCAGCAGGACTAATGAGATTTTAGCACATGACTCAAATCAGTATGCTAGCCACATTTCACAGGCTGCAGTCAGTGCCTGCTGCAGGGATGAGAGGTCATGTTCCCTTTTAATTACACACACCCCATGATCGGTGTGAGCAGCGCAGTTGTTCCAGCTCGGTACTTGCACTTCGGGTAGTACTCGGTGCAGGGGTGTCTAAACCCCAAAGAAAAGGGTGGTGCATCTGGCTTCTCAAAGGGAAGAGGCAAGAAGATGTTGGCATAGACACCAAGGTCAATTATATGTGAGGAGTCAGTGTTTCCATGGTCAGTGTTTCCCCACCTGACTTGTGATGTGACAGAACACTATGTGGTCATTACTCGAAGATAATATCCTGTGCCACAACATAAAACTTCTTATTAGAATCCAGGGATTTTTACTCTTCTAGCCAAAGAAAATAAGGTGAGAGACAACAAAGACTGTAACAAGAGAAGGGAAAAAGTGGGTAGTAGCAAAGAAAAGAAAAGAATCCCCCAAAAGAATGGAGAAAGTTGATATCCAAAAGTGGAGATATCACCAAGAGGTTAGAGACCAAGTTCTGGGGTTTATCTCTGCCCCTGGACACCCATCCTCTGAGTTAATGGAGTGAAGGAGCTGATCTTGTTTTCCTTCAGAAAGCATCTGTTCCCTGCCATCTAGCTCCTTCTGGTTCCTCTGGACTCATCTCCATGTCTCCCTGCTTTGAATTGCTTCCTTACCCTTGGCCTTCATGGCCATTTACATTATGCACTAGAGGTAATTTGTTCTATTTTTTAAGGGAAGAAGGGTTTCCCACCAAAAGTAGAGTTTAAATTCCAAGTCTAACTTGCAAATCCAAAGCATGACAAAACAAAGCCCCAGTGCTTCTCATTACAGTGCTGGGTAGCTCCTTTTCTTGACCTGACTGAACTCAGTGTATCATCCCTTTGCCTTAATATACATCTGATCTTTCAGTTGTTCTGGGTTTGTTTCAGATACTCAGTCTTCTAGTTACAATTTTCTTTGGCAACAGGGAAAAGCAATCCCTTACAGAAATAAAGATTTCCTGTCCTTTACACAAACCAGCTGCTTTCTACATGTGTATTTGCAAGGGCTGGACAGGTTAGAGCATGAATGTGCTATAATGTGCACTGTCTGTTCTTCTTCATGTTGGCTCCAGGCCCTGTGAGGTGAGTGCTCAGCCACACAAGACAATGAAAAACTAAAGACTTCTGCAGGAGTCTGCACACAGACATACAAACTTCACTAAAATATTCTTTCTTGTGTATACAAGGCAACAGATTTCTAATTTCTGCTGCTGTGGAAAACAGAAACTTAATTCAGCCAGTGTGCATGCTGTTTTCTTTCACCTAGGGGGAGATTCAAGGTATTTTCCTCATGGTAATTAACAGCTTTGCAACCCCTCGGTGTCTGCAAAGGCACTGTCAAACAAAGAGGGCTCAGGTAAACTTGGAGAAGAGGAAGAAACTGGAGAGGAAAGTCCAGTGCTTGGTTCCGTCACTCTCTGGACAAATGAAAAAACCTTTCTGAGCAGATCACAGTGGCAGAACATAACAAAGTATTTAGTATTATACTTAGTTAGTATAATTTTAAGTGCTAGGTTCAGTTTGAAGACAGGATTCTTCATGGGTTGAAGTGTGGTACAATTCTGCGTAAATCAATTTTTACAAGAGTACTTACGTAAGAATGTCAAAACCAGACAAGACATATTTATGAATAGAAGAAAATGCACATGGATTCTAGGCATAAGTATTTTGTTTGAAATCTTTGAGTGGAAATGATTCAGCAGCAGCTAAATGGTAAAGGTAGAATGCTAAAGTCTCCTCACTGTTACATTAAGCTTATGCCATCCGAGAAATAGGAGCATTGATGTGCTATTCCACAAGCCATATGAAGCAAAAGAGACAGCAAAACTCTGTCCCATTTTTAGAATTCAGTTTTTGGAAGAATTTTCCACTGCTGAAAGGGAAGTAGCAGTGGGAGGTTTGTGAATGGTCTAGATGATAAACAACTTGAATCAGACACAGACTGAGGAGTCACAGTGGTTAAAATCCTCACCCCTTTGAAGTTGATGGGAAACTCAGCAGCTGAACGGGAGAGAGCCAGCCTCCACAACCGCTGGTTTGGCTTTCCCTGCAATGTTGCAAGAGCTTTGCAAATCGTTCTGTTGGCAAAACAAAGCGAGTGTTGTTGAAGGATAAGGAAAAACAGGAGCTACTTTTTCCATTGCAAATGACAGTCAGAAATGCTCAGTGATCTCCTGCATCCTTATTCTTCCCTGGAACCAAACTTTGGATCTCAGGTGGAAAATCTTCTTGATGTGTGGAGACAGATGTCCTTAATCCACAAAAACTAAAGGCAAACTTTGAAACCAAAATGCCTCCAGGAGGAGCAAAGCCAGGAAGAGCATTTTGAGAAATATGCTTCGTGTACGCACACTTGCAGTTAGAAGTCTGGCAGGGACATTGTTCACCACTCGCGCTAGAGGGATTTCAACACTCTGAGAAAATAATACCTATTAGTCACCACCACAGCTCTCTTTTCCAATACTTCTTACTATAAAATATTCTAGAAATTCTTCTTATTGGGAGAAGCTCTTTGAGCAACTTGTAGTAAATTAGAGAAGTTCAGCTGAGATTGGTTTGAAGTACCACCTTCTTTCTGCTGCACAAAGAGAAGGCCTAGGACAATGAAGAAGGATAATTAAGAAAAATGTGAGGGCAAAGGATTTCAGAACTTGTGTATGTGCCAGCAGTGGATAAATGGTTTGCTGACTGAGGTATAATAAAAAAAAGTCCTCACGAAGTACATTGGTATAATCTGAATGTCCTTTTACTGTGCACCCAGTACTTGAAAAAAGGAAGTATTGGTAGATACAGAAGGAACTTCTGGCATTTCACGTATACACATTAAATAATATTTGAAAACATTACTATGAAAAGGCAATGAATCTCTCTGCTAAAACTGTCTGTGTCTGTGAGAGATAAGAGGGCAGAAGGAAGGAGAAAGAACAGTAATTTCTTTTAAATTATTCTTGTAATCCATTTACTTACAGCACAGCACCTACAAAACACCTTGCAGTGTCTGGGCAGATACTCTGGCAGAACTTCATACCCTCACCGTTTCCTCACTTTTCCATTTCCTTGCAATTCACTTTCTTACTAAAGTGGTGAATTCTTCATCTCAGGTGTTGTTCACAGTGCCATGCTAATGGGGACCTCTACTCATCAATGCAATAGAAATTAATAACATGAAGGAATTATTAGAATACTAGTATTCATGCAGTTAAATGTGCATGTGCAATCCTCAGTGGGCTTTTGCTTTAGAATTTCTACAGCTCAGCACAGTGGCTCCCAGGGCTAGAAAGTCCCCTATGGTGGGGAAAGCTGCAGGACCCACTGCTCACCCAACCTTCCACTGTCCATCACCAGGACCAGCCATTCCATACCACCAGCCTTGCCATGCATAAGCAGAGAGGAATTACTGGGAAAGATTTTTATTTTTTCATATTTTTGTTTTGCCTAAAGAAAGATATCCTGGTCAAGCCTATGAAGCTCAGCTCTGTTTCCTGAATTTTGAAAGCAAAACTTCTCATGAGAATAAATGATGGCCATTTAAGCTAGAGTCTTTAACACATTCTTAAAAGGGAGTAAGTGTTGCTTGTGCTAGGTCTGATAAAGCTTGTGAAGTTTAAAATACATTTCAAAAATTACAAGGAAGGTTTAGGGACAGCCAGTGAGGCTCACAGCAACAGTGCGGACAGCAGAGGTCGTTACAGTAATTTCTGGGTGCTGAGCATGAGAACGAGCTGGGTAGGGGGTTCCTGGACTCAGGGACACTTCTGGAGAAGTCATACAAGGAACAGCAGAGGTCACTTGACTTGTTCAGCTTGGAGACCTCATGGACCTCTGCAGCTTCCTCATGAGGAGCGGTGGAGGGGCAGCGCTGATCTCTCATCTCTGGTGACCAGCGACAGAACCTGAGGGGACGGCATGAAGCTGAGTCAGGGGTGGTTTAGATGGGCTATCAGGAAAAGGTTCTTCCCTAGAGGGTGGCTGTGCACTGGAACAGGCTCCCCAGGGAAGTGGTCACAGCACCAAGCGTGACATAGTCCAACAAGCGTTTGGACAACGCTCTCAAGCACATGATGTGACTCTTGGGGATGGTCCTGTGCAGGGCCGGGAGCTGGACTCGACGATACTTGGGGATCCCTTCCAGCTCAGAAGACGCTGTGATTGTGTGGCCCAGTGGGATGCTGAGGGACCCGCAGGAGCCGACAGCTGTCGCGGCGGGACAGATGTGCCCGGCGCGTTGCCAGGGGCAACCGCGGCACATTCCGGTGACGCCGGCATCTTCTGCGAGCGGGATGTGGTGAGTCCTGCGGGCTGAGCGGGTAAACGAGCCGGGCAGGGCGGCCCGGAGCTGAGAAAGTCGCCAGGAACCAGCAGCTCCCACGACACGCGATGCTGTGGCGAGGGCGTTTTTCTCTCCGGGGAGCGCGGGAAGGGTAATTGGCACCTGGAGCGGGGACAGGTGGGATATAACCGGTATGCGGGGCGGCAGGAAGGACACTGAATCCTTACCAGGGAGGAGCCCGGAGTGGCATCCTTCCGTAACAAATACGGTGTAACTAAAATGGCTGAAACCACCGGCTACAGGGAACTCCGGGATCGGGAAGTCTCCCTGGAGGCAGAGGTGGGTGTCATGGATGCAGGTGTGCCCAGACGGATAAGTGTTTGGAGCATGTTGCTGCGTTGTACTAGTAGCTCACCAGGCCAAGTTGTGTCTGGGAATATAAATGGGAGTTAGATGGTTTTATGTTCTCACGGGCTGAGTGACAGGCCTGCCTTAAATCCTTGGAAGTGGAAGGTAAGTTACCATTCAAGCCTGAGCTGGCAGGCTTGGCTGACTCATGTGACAAGGGAAACTGGGCCCTCGCCTCTGCTTGGAGAAGGAAAAGTCTCCCCCTTGGTACAGATGTGCCCCTGCATTCCAGGTACGATGCTCTAGGACTGGAAGAAGATCCTGCAACAAATAGTCAAGACCAAGAAGAGGACAGTGCTACAAAGTAGGAACAAACAGCCACCCATGTTAAAAGGAGTACCACCAAAAAAAGCACAAAGGCTATTATTTATTGGAGACTTCTCACTGAGGGACACAGAACCAGTTATTTGCTATCTGGATAACCTCTATAGAGAGGTTTGCTGCCTTCCAGGGGTCTACATTCATATCACCAAGCCTCATAAAAATAGTGAACTACCGTCCACTGCTACTGTTTTATGTAGGGTCAAGTGAGGCTGCAACAAGGAGATTGAGAAATACCAAAGACACTTCATGTTCCTTGGAAAGAAGTTGAAGGGGCCAGGAGCAAAGGTAATAGTTTCCTCTGTCCTGCCATTTGAATACTGAAACCCAGGAAGAAAGACACTGGATCATTTGAATGACTGCCTGCATAGGTGGTGCCATGCTCAGGGTTTTGGTTTCTGTGATCTGGGATGTACCTTCCAGGGTCTGGACATGTTGACACCAGGTGGGGTGCACCTGACCAAGTGGGTTGAGAGTGTTCTGGGACTGACAGGACCTATTAGCCAAATTTGGCAGGGGAAGGAAATATTCTTCTGTGTGTCAGAGAGAAACCAGGAAGTAACACTTTAGGAAGCAGCATAAGTCATCCCAAAGGAATCAGATAGGCTTTCTACCATAAGGTGAAGAGTTTTACAGCCCAGCCGAAGTGCCTCTACACCAATGCAGGCATCATGGGTAACAAGCGAGAGGAGTTGAAAAGCATGGTGCAGTTAGAAAACTGTAATCTAATTGGTGTCATGGAAACATGGTGGGACAAGTTACACAGCTGGAACACTGCTGCTGAGGGTTACAAGCTTTTCAGAAGAGATAGGCTAGGAAAGAGGGGCAGGGGTATTGCACTCAACGTTAAAGAAAAGATAGATTTTTGAAGATCTCTGTTTGAGAAACAGCCACAGACTGGTTGAGAGCCTGTGGGTAAAAGTCAAGGACAGGACCAACAAAGAACACCTGGTGGTGGAGGTTACTACAGCCTGCCTAATCAGTGGGAGCCGTCTTGATTCAGCTACAGGACACATCTTACTCACAGGTTCCCATCCCCATGGGGCATTTCAATCACCTGGACATCTGCTGGGAAAGCAATGCAGCTGGCTCTAAGCAATCCAGGACAATCCTGGAGTGTGTAGAGGACAATCTCCTGGTCCAGGTATGGGACAGACCAACTGAGGAGAAGCACTACTGGGCCTGGTGCTCTAGTGCAGATGAGCTCATTAGAGGAGCTATGTCTGGAAGCAACCTAGGCTGTAATGACCATGCTCTGGTGATGTTTTGAACTCAAGGAGCATGGGCCTGGCAAGCAGAAAAATCAGGATCCTGCAGGTTGGAAGAACAAACTTCAATATATTTAAGGAGTGGGTGAATTAGATCCCTTGGGAAACTGTCTTTAAGCACAGAGGGACTGACCAGAGCTGGCAGGTCTTGAAGGCCACTTTTCTTAGAGAGCTCTCCATCACAAAGTGTAGGAAATACACAAAGCAAGCCAGAAGCCACCATGGCTGAGCTAAGATCTGTTCCTCAGACTGAGAAGGAAGAATGAAATACAAAGCCAGTGGAAGCAGGAACAGGTGACCTGGAGAGAGTACTAGGATACAGTTCAGATGTGTAGGGACAGGTAAAGAAAGAGAAGGCAGATGGAACTAGACTTGGCAAGGGATGAAAAGAATAACAAGAAGGGATTCTGTAAGGACATAGGTCAGAAGAGAAAGGCCAAGGAGAAAGGCCCCATATAAATAAGAAAGGAGAACTGGTAACAACAGATACAGAGAAGGATGTATCTGTTGTTACCAGTTCACTGGCTGGTAGCCAGGCTTCCCATATCTCTCAAGGTCCTGAACCTTTAGGTGGGAGTCGTAAGAGTGAAATCCCTCCCACTGTAAACAAAGAGCAGATTCTGGATCAATTGATGAAACTGAGCAACCACAAGTCTATGGGGCCTGACAACATGCATCCCAGCATCCTAAGGCAACTGAGTGCTGTCACTGCCAAGCTGCTCTTGTCATATTTGAAAAGTCGCGGCAGTGAGGCCAAGTCTCTGGTGACCAGAAAAAGGGAAACATCACTCCTATTTTTACAAAGAGCAGTAAGGAAAACCTGGGGAACTACAGACAGGTTAATCTGGCCTCTGTGCCTTGGTAGATAATGCTACAGATCCTCATGGAAGCAATGTTAAATGTCACAAGGAGGTGATCCAAGACAGAGAGCACGGCTTCACAAAGGACAGATCAAACCTGACCACTCTGGTGACCTTCTATGATAGAGTGACTGCAATGGTCAGCAATTCACAACCAGTGCAGTTTGATGCATTTCAGTGCAGTGAGTGAGCAAGTGGGCAGCTTGATCCTGATCTGAATTTCTAATCATTCTGCTCTGTGGCAGCCCTAGTCACAGAGTGACACAAGGAATGTACAGAGTAGAGGATGACTGGAGCTTAGTACAAAAATTGAGTACAGTTTGTCTTGGTCCAGCAATTAATTTTTCAAATCACCTCTGTCTTTTGAGAATGCCCCTCTTCACACCAGTCTTACTTGAAAGTAACAGTGTCCTTGGTTCACCATTGTTTACCAATGATTGTGGTAGTCTTTGGATGGGGTCTGAAAAGTCTGTAGCATGTACTCCCACTGCGAGCATCAGAGGTGAGGCTCTTTTACAGAGCATGCCACAGGGACAAATTTCTTTATAAAGGATTTGGGGATTGCTTTTAAAATCTGTAAGAAGGAAGAAGAAGAAAACAGACTTTTCAGAGGCTTGCTACCAGCATCAGTTTTGGCTTGGCATCATAGGCAGTCTCTTTGTGATACAGCAGAGCAATTGTGAACCAATTTCATTTATCAATGCCAACTTTTGAGAAGAATGATGAGAAGTTATTCTGGGGGATATTTGAAGTAAAGAGTGAAAAAATGGGTGATGCAGAAGGACAAGATGTTATCTAATAACCTGTTGATGTTGTTGTTATCAGGACAGAAAGGATTTTTCTCCTTTCATCTTCAGTTAATCATAGTGTGAAAGTGCAATAGAGGGAGAAAAGGCAGGCCCATACAGAATGTTGAGTACAGCCATTTATAGATGAATGTAACATAGAACAGGATGAGAAAAGCATCACTAAAGCTTCTAGTCTGTTACCTTCATAACCTTCAGCAGCCTTGCAAGTCTCTCTCTAGGTTCTCATAAGCTGTTTCAGATGCTTGGCCCTAAGCTTGATAGTTGGATTTGACTTTATTTTTGAAATTGCTAGTAGGAGCAGGTTTTGGTGTGAAGTCTTGCAATTCATGACACTAGTAGCAGGGCATACAGCAGCACCCTTCTTGGTAGGGTGTGCTAGCTGTCCCTGTGACCATGAGGACTGCGTGACCTCCTCTGGGATCGGCTCCCTGTTGCCCGGGGCTCCCTGGGGGAAACCTGTCGGACCCTCTGCTGGCGCTCGCTCCTCCCCCGGCGGACTGGGACATCCTGTTCAGATCTTGCATCCTGGTCCTCATCGCTTGAAGTGTCAGTAGACGTGTCTTCAGCCCAACTCTGCTGCTGCCTGCTGCTGCCTGGGGAGTCATAGCCCCGGTCCTGCTGACCCCTGCTGTGGTGCTGCCTTGGGGTCCTGCTCCGTTCCCTCTCTCGGGCACTGTCTCTGCTGGAAGAGCTGTGATGCCGGCGGCCTGTGGAGCGATGCCGCCTCCTTCCTGCAGAGCGGTGATGAGCTCTCCGTCTTGGATTATGCCTGGCGAAGCTGATGTAGTGCCCTATGGAATACACCTCGTAATTGTTGTCTCCTACATTGCGGAGGAGGTATTGGAAAGGCTCCCGGCAGATTGGGCACACAGCTGTGCTGCGGGACCATTCCAGTATGCAGGGAAAGCAGAACGCATGGCTGCACCAGCTCACGGAGACTTGGTCCCTAATGGCATCCATGCAGATTGGGCACATTACATTCTCTGAGTCATGTGGAGGCGCAGCCTGGGGCATCTGGTTGGTGTTGGCAGAAGGCAAAGAGGTGTCGCCTTCTGTCAAGCCTTCCTCTGCCATCTGGAGCTGCAAACCAAAGAGACACAAAGCTCCTGACCTGCCCCAGAGACACAATCCAGAGATGCAGTCTGCAGAAAGCAGCCACGCTGCCCAAATCGGGTGCTAAAGATCTGCCTGCCCTGCCTCAGGGCTGTGCTTCTGCTGCAAGTGCCAGGGACTATCCTGGGGCAGACAAGTGACACCAGAGGTGTGTTTGCATGTGAGAGTTCTTAGGGTGGGGTAGTGACTGACCTCTCCAACACGTGCAAGCAGAAATTGGGAAGGTGGGGAAGCAGTTCCTGGCCTCTCAGCTACAGCATCTGGAGCCTGTGTGTGCGGCAGGTCCATACCAGTGTGCCAGGTCCTGCCGCCCTCGCCACCCAGCAAAAGATCTCTATGCTCTCAGAAGACAGCCAACAGGATGGAGGTCCATCCTCTCCTCAGCTGCAGATGTCTGTTCCCACTGGAGGAGGGTGGGTACTCTGATCCTTTAGGGCTGCCCCGCACCACAAAACAGATTGCCACGTGTGTCACAGTGACTCTCCAATGACATCACAGGGCTTCAGGGACGACGCATAGAACGCACAAGCCTGGGTGCAGGCAAGAAACTTCCCAGATAGGTTACTAGATTGACTTACTGTCAAGCAGAATCCTCTTGCCGCAGTTTTCATGTAGTCACATGCCTCACTGATCATGCCCGGCACTATGTTCTGTTTTAGAAATAAACTTTCTCAAGGCATTTCTTCTAGCTTATACCTACTAGCTTGTTATCCTCATAACCTTGGGCAGCCTTGTATAAGTCTCCTTAGATTTTTGAATGTCTTTTTTAATGGAAAATAGATTGCAGGCCCCAAGCTTAATGGTTGGATTTGACTTTATTTTTGAAATTGCTAGTAGGAGCAGGTTTTGGTGTGAAGTCTTGCAATTCATGACACTAGTAGCAGGGCATACAGCAGCACCCTTCTTGGTAGGGTGTGCTAGCTGTCCCTGTGACCATGAGGACTGCGTGACCTCCTCTGGGATCGGCTCCCTGTTGCCCGGGGCTCCCTGGGGGAAACCTGTCGGACCCTCTGCTGGCGCTCGCTCCTCCCCCGGCGGACTGGGACATCCTGTTCAGATCTTGCATCCTGGTCCTCATCGCTTGAAGTGTCAGTAGACGTGTCTTCAGCCCAACTCTGCTGCTGCCTGCTGCTGCCTGGGGAGTCATAGCCCCGGTCCTGCTGACCCCTGCTGTGGTGCTGCCTTGGGGTCCTGCTCCGTTCCCTCTCTCGGGCACTGTCTCTGCTGGAAGAGCTGTGATGCCGGCGGCCTGTGGAGCGATGCCGCCTCCTTCCTGCAGAGCGGTGATGAGCTCTCCGTCTTGGATTATGCCTGGCGAAGCTGATGTAGTGCCCTATGGAATACACCTCGTAATTGTTGTCTCCTACATTGCGGAGGAGGTATTGGAAAGGCTCCCGGCAGATTGGGCACACAGCTGTGCTGCGGGACCATTCCAGTATGCAGGGAAAGCAGAACGCATGGCTGCACCAGCTCACGGAGACTTGGTCCCTAATGGCATCCATGCAGATTGGGCACATTACATTCTCTGAGTCATGTGGAGGCGCAGCCTGGGGCATCTGGTTGGTGTTGGCAGAAGGCAAAGAGGTGTCGCCTTCTGTCAAGCCTTCCTCTGCCATCTGGAGCTGCAAACCAAAGAGACACAAAGCTCCTGACCTGCCCCAGAGACACAATCCAGAGATGCAGTCTGCAGAAAGCAGCCACGCTGCCCAAATCGGGTGCTAAAGATCTGCCTGCCCTGCCTCAGGGCTGTGCTTCTGCTGCAAGTGCCAGGGACTATCCTGGGGCAGACAAGTGACACCAGAGGTGTGTTTGCATGTGAGAGTTCTTAGGGTGGGGTAGTGACTGACCTCTCCAACACGTGCAAGCAGAAATTGGGAAGGTGGGGAAGCAGTTCCTGGCCTCTCAGCTACAGCAGTCAGAGCCTGTGTGTGCGGCAGGTTGGGACCGGCTCCCCAGGTCCTGTCACTGTGGCTGCTTGGAAAATCCTTTTATCCCTTAGAAGACAGCCAACAGGATAGATGTCCATCCTCCACTCAGCTGCAGATGTCTGTTCCCACCGGAGGAGGGCGAGCATTCTGATCCCTGAGGAGTGCCCCACCCCACAAAACAGATTGCCACACGTGTCACAATGACTCTCTGGTGACATCACAGGGCTTTCAGGAGTCACGTTCAGAGGGCTCAGTGACTGATGTCAAGCATGTCACAATGATTTTCTGGTGACATAACAGGGCTCTCATCACAGGGTGCTCGTGGAATCTCCCTACTTGAAGATACTCAAAAGTTGCCTGACTGGCTTGAACTATATGACCTCTGGAGGTCCTTTTGCACTTCAGGCATTCTGTGATTCTGTGACTCAAAGCACACTTGTGCAAGCTAAGTCTAGGTTGCCTGAGGTGGGAAGATTTGAATGTTTTTATATGCTCATGAAGAGTCATGTGTGCTTTGTGAAAGCTGATCATTCATGAAGGCTCTGCATCTTTTTTTTACCTCTGGGGGATTTATCAGTGATTGCACAGAAAACCAACAAGCAAAACACAAGCATGAGGGCTATGTAGAGTTAAACATCTCCCTAAAGGTGTTGGTTATCATTTCAGAGCATGTGTTGTGACCATAGTTTCCCTAGTTGCTTATCCGGTCACAGTTTACCACTAATGCAACTTGCTGCATGTCATTGCTTTGAATGAGCAAGTGGGCAGCTTGATTGTGACTTGAATTCCTTGGTGGCAGAATCCTAATATTCTGCTCTGTGGTGGTCCTGGTCATGGAATGACAAAGGAGTAGAAGATGACTGTAGTTCAATACAAGAATTGAACACAGTTTGTCTTGTTCCAGTAATTAATATATTTTGATGAAATTCCTCTTCATTCCAGTCTTACTTGAAAGTAACAATTTGCAAGACTCCCATTAATATCGTTGAAACCATATTTCCACATGTTTCAAAACTGGACCCTGGGGCATCATATATAAAGGCCAACAAAAGGTGCTATTTAATTCTTTATGGTACCTCAAATAAGTGGAACTGTCAATGCAGATTAATATTTCTCCAATTAAACCTGCTTACTCACCATTCTTGAGTACATTTTACACAGGATGGTTACCAAGGTTGCATAGATTGACCCTCACCTCTCCAAAATAATCAAGGAATGATGTAACTGGTATCCTGGGGACAGCATTAGGAATATTAATGAGTGTGAATGCTGAAGTCTTAGTGAATAAAATAAACTCAGTGCCAAGTGATTTATACCAATTGGAACAGAGGAACTAACCAATTGCTCTCATCAAAGGTATTACCTCAATGGGAAAGGACTGATGAAAAGGATCTTCAATTAATAGTGAATACTCTAGGTGCAGCCCATACTGATACTAGAGCCCATACTCTAGTTGTATCCAAGCGCAATTGTGAATACAACTTGCTGCAGCAGCAGTTGTAAGGGAAGGCATGGGTATATCTTGCACACTGAAATTCATAAAGTAATCTGAGATAATACAAATAAATTTGAAAGAGAATTTCAGTCTTGGTAACATCTTCACTTCTGACCCTACCAACAAGTAAAGCTTTTGTTTTAACAATATGCCATGCTTTGGTATAGATCACATACCCCATCATTGCACTGGGTTTGAATCACCATGGAATTAAGCTCTCTCCTATATAACTAAGAGTTATAGGTCGAACAAAATGGGAACAAATAGCAAACTGTCAATGTTGATGCATACATTGCATTGGAAGAACAGGAATTTATTTGCATAAGTAACAGCATCAGGATGAACAAAATGTTTGTCAGTTTAAAATACGTCCTGATGAAACTGTGTTTATAAATGTTAGAAAAGGATGTATGAGAACTATTTGTGATTCTATACTTAGAGACAACACTTTAGAAATAAGCAAACATATGCATTTGTAATTTTACAAAATTAGGGGCTTCTGTCACAACCCACAAATTGCTACAGTCTAGCTACACATCCTGTGAAGACTTACTGCCCACCGCCATTGGAATGAACCTTTCACTGGTGAAAAAATTACTGCAGAATAACCACCTGTGTCAGCTGCTGGACTGCATCAGAAACAATGGACACAGAACTCTAATCACCGTTCATCACAATTTAGAAGAGATACACTATGTCTTGGAGAGAATGAGTAAACCAGGATAATATCACCAGTGGGACATTTTGTTCAGGTGGTCACCAACAGCAACAGGAATTCTAAATCTAATGTTGCACCCATTTTGCTGATTTATGTTGTGTTTTGCATATTGTTGAATATTGTTCTGTCTGTTAGAGCATGCATATTAGCACTGTCACACAGACTTCCTCACATATATAATGTTGTTCCATCCCATTCCACAAAGTTTTTAAAAAAAAATAAATCAGTTAACCTGATCAAAAATTTCCCTCAATTTATAATTGGAGCATAATACAGCTCTGTTTAAAGGTACAGAGGCAAGAAGTGACCACACAATCTCTCTGGAGCAAGAGACATCAACTTTAGTTACAGGGTGGATTGTGATTGTCCTGGAGGTAATGGAAATAGATCTCTTGTTGGGGTGACCAGCAAATCCCTACAGGCCTCCTTTGCCTTCTCAGGTGCCCTAAAACAATAGGTATGAGACTCTGGAACCTGAGGGCTAAGGAAATGACAATGTAGCTGAAGATCCATCTGGGGGCTTGCCAGAGGTAAGTGAATGAACCCCACATGTTACAACTGCCTTAAGTTCAGTTTTCACCAAAGTCAAACTTTTTGGTAGCAAAAATCACTTTTTTTTTCTTTGAAATTCAGTAAACTTTAGGGTGAGCAGGAGGCACTGCTCTGCAAGTTTAAAAGCCTGCCAAAAAGTTTATAAAGTTTTTATGCCCCAAATCCAGATTGTGTGTAAGTAGTGTCTTCTTTCACACAACATATTGAAGTCCTATGCTTCCAGTGATCACCTCCAGAAGAATGAAATTTCAGTAGTTGTTCCCCAAGAAAGCTGTTACAGATATGCATTATGTAGTTTCCTTTTTCCTTTTGTTAAATTAAAGCAATATTTTAAATATCCTGAATATAAATTTTGTTTGCCTCTCTTACTACACAGTGTGAAGGAAAAGCAGGAGATGGTCTTATTTCCTTAGCAACAGAGTCAGGTGTGATTTATGCCTGTGTGTGTTCCTGCAGCTGTCTCCAAGCAACAAAACAAACTGCAGTGCCAACTGTTGTAGGCACAATATATATGGAGGGGGTTGAGGGAAAACTTTGGAGCCTAAATACTTATCCCTGGCATCAAAGGGGCAAGACTGAACAGACATAGGGTTTTCATAGAAATAAATAAATAACCTAAGCATATCAGTTCAGCCTGCCAAATCCTCAGTATGCAAAGAATAATCTACTTTAAATCAGTCAATTTAGGAGACAGCTGTAGATGTGTCTTAACACTTTACCAAGGCTTTGCCATAGCTTATGAAAGTGGTACCACTCCGTCTGCTGTCTCTGAGCTCAGAGGAGTCAGCTTGAAGTCTCTGTTCAGCAGTTCTTGTAGAAAATAGAGTAATTGCATAGGAAAAACAAAGTAATAATTCAGTGTTAAAGTAGTTGCCAAAATTTGCCGAACTTAATTTGCCATTTCAAAGCTGTTTACCCTTTGAAGTAAAGAGGCCTGAATCTACGATTGTATCAAATTGGCAAACACTGTATTTCTAAATAACAACTGTAAAGCTAGTGAGGCTTGCCAAATGCAATCATGACAGATAGCACTATTTTCCTGAAAAACATTACGGTTTTTGCTAAGGTGAAATTTGCTTTGGAAGCTGAGATTTTACAAGCAAAATCTACTTTTTATGCATCAGCCTCCCCAAGCCGGTGCTTTTTATGTGCCGTTCAGGTGCAGAGATAACACCTATAGGTGAAAGCAAGAAAGCAAGTAAGCAGTCTCTTGTGTCAACATTTCGTCCCCACTGCTATCTTAGTCTTACTGGCAATCCACAAAACCTCTGAAATGCTGGGATCTCCCCAGCGGTCTCCACCCACTGGTGCTGGAACCGCTGCACGATTGTTTCACACCCCTGAGCACACGCTGCCCTGATGCAGAATGGGCAGAGAGCACCACCTGTCCCTGACACTTCCCTGCCACATCAGCATCACCATGAACTTGGCATGTTTTCTTTCTGTCTCTGTGAAATGGAAAACACCCACAGGCCAGGGTGTCCCACTCATGTGGTTTGAATGCAACAGCAGCATCTACAGCTTCCATTATCAGTAAGCAGAGGAGAAACTTCATAAAGGCCACTAGGCCAGCCCTCATTTTTAGGGATCGGCTTCCGAGTTGAGGCAGTGATGTGGCTGCATGAAGGTCTCTTGAGAGCTGGGTCTCTGGGACCAGGTTTGTATCACTTCTCCTGGCCTCACTGATCAGGGCTTATCCCAGGCTGGTAACCGCAGTTAACCACAGTTCCTGCCTTTTCCAGGCAGAAATCAATTTACCACTGTCCTTCAAACTTTACCGTGGTTTCTACCTAGCCAGCTGTACTCAAGCCAATCTGCCTGATTTCAGCACATGAGGCAATAACCTCCTTGCCTGGTGAAAACTGCTTGGTTTTGGGTTTGGGGCTTTTTTTTTTTTCACTGGTGTATGTGTTTGTGCTAAATTGTTTCCTCCTTCGTTTTTGCTAGTTTGTTTGTTTCTTTTCCATTGGTTTGGGGCCTCATCATTTTCAGAAAGTAACAGCAGAGTCTTACTGCAGAACATTTTCTACTTATTAGACCATTCCCCTTTACCTCATATATTTGTCCTGAATTTGAAAGTCGTGTTTCTGTCAAGATCTTCTCTAGGAGAACTCTTACTGAAGTCTTTTTATGATACTCTACCAAAATTCTCATCAGCTGGCAGATCTTCCTTGATTTAAAAAGAGCTTAAAACTGTAAGGGATAATGCTGAATTTTTTTAATAAACTTTTAACCTGAAATGATAAATTCTTGCAGTAGTACAAGCCTGGATTTATGCTCAATATTGGATAAAAAAAAACCTTTGGGATTTGCCTGACTGCACATATAAACTCCCATTGACATTGCCTCCATAGATCAGGTCTCACTGCAATTTTCAATATTTAAAAATGAAATACCCTAGATGTTTGAGACCTGATGAAGTACCAAAATCAGCTGGTTCTTCTATTCCCCCCCCCCTTTTTTTATACCCAGTATAAAAAACCACACAATTTTACATCAAAAAGCATTCCCTCAGGTCTTCAAGAAATGCTAACTGGCCCTTTAGCTACAAAACACTTAAACGTGAGCCTAATTTCTTTTATAAGCTACAAAAGAACTTTAATCATGTGAATAGTATCACCAGATCTGTGGGACTACCTGCACATCTAGTTCTATCAACAAGCTCGAATACTTTTTTCTTTAATTTGGGATGCAAATTCTGATTCTGTTTTATGACATGCACCTGTTTTCTCCTCCTACGCTGCTTCCTCCTGTAAAATGGCACAAGATGCTAAAATTGAGAAGCTGATTCTCTATGAAACATAAAGAAAACTACCTGAGTCTCCCAGAGACCCTAAGGGCCTGGGTACTTCTAGAAAAAAAGGAAGATGTGAATGTCTCTCTTGTCATGTACATGGATGTGCATAAGGCTTTCTGGTATAAAAACTCTGGTAAAGGAGAACCAGACCTGTGTAAAATAAAACATTTCAGTTGTTTTAACATTCACCTGCTTGTTATTTGTATCTGTGTTTTTATGTACTTTTATGTACTTTTAATATGAAGTTTTTTATGTACTTTTAATATGAAGTTTCATATTGTCAAATTGGAAATAAAAGTCTCTTTTATGCTTACCCTGGATTGCAGCTTCTTATACTTGAAAGAATGAAAAAAGTGCTTCAAGGCACACCATTTTTATTTTTTGTTTACTTTAGTAATCCCTTCTGGAGGAACATTTAAAGGATGAGATAGAAGTGTCAAAAAGTTTTATTATTCATCATCAGGCTATCCTTTTCATTAGCCATTATGCCTCATGTGCACTTGTTTGCTTATAGGAAGTTCATTTTAAATGGCATGCCTTTGTATTTGTTCATTATTTTAATTGAAATAAGCACCCAGGGATTGTTAGAGCTAAGTTTTTCTTTTAATATTTTACCCTTTAGCTTGTTCATATATACCAACTTCTTGAGTGTCCTAGTGAGGCTGCTCATGGCTTTTCAGTCTATGTTTAGTGCACAGAGAACAGTCAGACTAGGGGATAATAAAAGACTGATTTCGGTACTGCCTTTCACCAGTCCTAGTAGAACTAATTAAATTTAGAGGTGAAATGGGCTGTCAGCAAGTCTGGATGTCGCAGTTCCCTTGGAAGAGTTGGAAGTAGTCTTTTCCATCAAATTGCTGAAATACCACCCCAGTTCTAGGAGCAAGTTGATGCAAGACAGTAATGACTAAATCCACCATCTGAGAAGCCTGGGAGGGAGAAGAGTTAAAAGCAACTCAGACACAGCCACCCAGGTTGTATGGAAATTCTGGCCCACAGGGCTGCACAGCAGCATCTGGGGACCTGAGCACCAGCCAGTGACTCCAGGTTGGTGAATGTCTGCTCTAAAAGTACACGTTCTCCATATCTCTCCCTCTCCCCTCCTCAAAACTGCTGAAATGAACTTAAGGTCTACCAGACACCCTTCTCTCCTCATAAATCCACAAAGCTATGGTTTGTCATGAGGGGAGAGTTCAAGAGGGGAGGACAGTCCTATGTCCCCTCCCTTCATTGAACCAAAAAAGTCAGATGGGATGATGGCAAACAAATGTTATCCCTCCTGGGCTGATTCTCTGCACCTCAGGAAAGAAACAATGAACAGGCTGTTTTTCTGCACCCTTTGAGGCAGCTGAGCATTGGATTCTTTATGTCCCAAAATCTACATTTTCTGCTTTTCCTTCCCTTATTGTCATAGAAATGAAAAAGCATCAGTGAAATGTCTGTGGTTGACATTTCTGAGATGAGTTTCCAGCTCTCCCAGCATCACTAAAATATATATCTGGAAGTTTGGAGTTTATTATTATTATTATTATTGTTATACTATTCTTTTTCTTTGACTTCCATTGAACTATGTTGCAGATTTGCAAATTTCTCTCAATGACATGAGTGTTCTTTCCTGAACATTTTTCTTCAGTCTATGTGACTTGAAAAAATGCCTAATGAAGTAGTCTTCTGTGCCTGTACCCTGCATCATAAACACACGTTAGCCCTAGAGGTAGCAATTCCCATTTGACATGCAAAAGCCATCTGCAAGTAGTTCTTGCTTCTTTACTCACTGTCTAGAAAAGTCATTTCTCATTCCCCAATGAAGATTTAACCAGTAAAGGATCACAATGGCTCCATTTAAAATTTCCCTAAATGGCAATAAAACATTATTAATCCCTGCCCTGTCTCTGGTCCCAGATCAACTAACAGCCATCATAAACACAGCAAAGTGGGCTATTTGTCTATGCTTCAGCTCATGCAGGAATAATTTTCTGTTTGACTCTTCAATCAGATCTGCATACTTTCAATCAGCTGCCTCTTGTATTCTCAACCCACACAAGTCAGTAAAAATTTCATCTTTTAAAAGCAAATATTGTACCTTTCCAGTTACATATTTATTTAAAAAATAAATCAATAGAGTTTGCAACTGATAACCAGATTATGATTGCTTTTAAGGTTCTAGTATCTTTCCCATGAGATAATCTGACAGCACAACAAAATATGTCTATTTATTAGGAGGAACACTCGCATATTCAATTGGCCTGTTTTAAAAGAGGTTGTAAATGAGATTTAGGATTTTAAACAGTCTTTGTAACTTTCCTTCCTCTTAATTTCCAGCTGCTTGATTTTTACAAGTCTTTCTTCTCTGAGAAGAGTTTTTAGGAATGTTTCAAGACTTTTATATTTGTACATACATGTGGGTAGGTACACCCCTACTCATATGATGAAGTAAGAAACTTCTTTTTGTGCTTCTTTCATGGAAAGTAAAAGAAGGCGAGCCACTTCGTTTTCTGCACTGCTTATGTGAAGATGTTCCTCTCTTCATTGTCCCTGTTTCCTCTCTACAACCTTCATCCCCAACCCAAAAACAGGCACTGATCCCCACCTCAAAACACCTGTCCCAAAAGCAGGCAAAGAGCGTCTCTAAAATAATTGTATCATATGGGGCCCGAGGACTATTTATTTTGCAGCATAGGGCTGTTGTGCTTTCACAGTAGATGGAAAATGTTCTTTTCACTCTGAGGTTAAACTGCAAATGCATGAAAAACAAGACAGAAAATGCATGCAAATATATTTTAAAAGTAATACTTTAAAAAACTGTTCATTGGATATTTCTGTTTAAGTCTGAACAGATTCACAGGGGTTTTTGTCATTAAAGAAGAGTTAAGTCTGAAGTGCAGTATTCTCATGCTTTCGTGCTACAACATTTCATTGAAGATACTCAGGTGCTGACCTTATACCTGCAATTATCTCCAGCCATGGACATGAAGAGGCTGAGTGCATTTGCCATCCCACCAACACGTGGCACATGATCGCCCACAGTTCCTTGAGCTCCCTGGCAGGGGCTAACAAACAGGGTTGTGACACAGCACTGAATTGCTCCCATGCATGGGACAGCACTCAGTACTAGAAATCAAACCAAGTGCCAGACTCCTGCTTTCGCATGTTAACCTTGCTTTCATCTGTTAACTTTGCTGGGAAGCCATAGTGCTTTAAATGTATAAAGGTAGGAAAAATATGTCATAGAAAATCTGGTGGGTTTTCAATCTTTTCTTCCCACATTGTATTCAGTTTTCAGGACTGCTGATATTACTATAGGCACCTAATCAGAATGAGGTCAATCCCATTACAGAGTAGCGTTTTAATGTCAGAAAAGGCCAGAAAGCCACCCTTCTGGAAGTAGGAGTTTTCCTTGGAGTGAAAGACGACTTTAAGGCCAGAGACCCCAGAGTTAAGCCACTTACATCCACCTCCCCAGGTAGAATTGGGGCAGTCAGAGCACACTCTCTGTTGGAATTGTTACTAGCAGCATGTGTTAAAGCATTCCCAGTGCTGTTCCCTGGCCCAAGTCAGCCGTGGTAAAGCTCAAGGAAAGACAAGGGCATTGCTGCTGCTGGCTCATCCCCAGTGTCACTGCTGAGAGCTGTACAGATTCTGGCCATGCGTGGGGTTCTTTTATATCCATACTTTCTCAGAACTGGTTTAATCAGAGGTGAAGGTTAAAGTTTCTTCAGTTTTAGAACTACTTGTTTCAAGCAATTCTGTATCTTTGTGGACTTGGTCCTGCAGTGGTTTCCACCCACTAATCCAGCCTTTCTCAGGGGCTGTGCACATTGGGCTGGAGCACGTCTCACTGCTGCCTGGCTGCAGGCGCTGCCCTTGCTGTGCCACGGGCTGGGAGAGGCAGCTTCCTGATGTGGGATGTGCTGGTGAAAATGGACATGCGACTCCATTAGCACCTTTCTTCCTGCAACTTTCAACATTTGTTTCTCCTGCTGCGTTCTGGCTGCTTAGAAGTGTTAGGTGCATCTCACAGCTGTATAGCAAAGGCAAAGGCACGCCCCTACTGCAACAGTTTTACTGTACATAACTTTCCATGATGCTCAAATTACACCAGACTGAGTTAAAAGCCTGATCTACAGAATTAATTGATGTAAAATAACATACCAACAACACAGAAAAGGTATTCATTCATGTTGCCATGCGTTTCATTCTTGTTCTCTTTTTGTTTTGCCAAAGAAAAGTTGATTCACGTTGTGAATCTATAGTTATATGTGAATTTTCATCTGCTCTAGGTCTTTCATATCTCTAATTCCTCCACTAAGTTTTATAATTTTTGATAACACAACGTCTTCACAAGATAAGGCTGCATATCTATGTTAAGCTAAATACCCATTTACAATTCAATAGCTGCCTACATAAATGTAAACAGTGTGCCCTGTCTCTAAGAAACTTCATATTCATGTTATGTCAAAACAACATTTAAATGGAAATTGGAAGACAGATAAAATACATGTAGCAAAATTTAAGATTAGTTTTATCTGATAAAATTCCATTAATTTACTGGACACAAAGGAAAAAAATAGCTTCTCAAATCATACATATCAAATTCTACATTAAAAACTGATTTATTATGGGATACAATGAACTGAACAGATTGTTCCTGGTGAACAGGAACCCTAACTCCTCCCCCAAAAACTTTTGAGAGGTTTGTCTGAAGCTGGCAGAACAGCAGCATGGCTCAAGAAGATGCTGAGTTTAGAGTCATTACAGCATCAAGGGTACATACTCCCATTCCCTGTGTGAAAGGGGACACAGCCTATCACTCAAAAGAGGTAGCCCTGAATTTCCCAGTTGAAACAGAGCATTGTTTCTGCTGTATAATTTTGGGCCCTTGCTCAGTTCTTTCCCTTTCACTTCTATGCTGCTCAAGACCACATCTCACCAATAGCAGTGCAATACCACCATTTGCTTACAAAATAATCGTGGTTCCAGCCATTTCTCATAAACCCAGGCACAGCTCAGAGTTCAATAAAGGTGGTATCAGGTTGACAAAACTCAAAATTGCTCTGTGTATATCTTAAAAGCAGTTATTGAAGTCCCTTCATCTGAAGGATTTTCTCTGAAGATTATTTATGGTCAGAACATAGGAACTTTCAACATTTCTGATCCTTGTGATTGCATTGGTTTATCCACTGTCAAGAACAAAATATTAAGAACAAAATATCACTATAGCATCATGTGGTTTGATTTTTAGCTCTGCTAGCATCTCTGTGTTTGCTTATGCATAAATAACAAAGATGTGCTCTGCAGTTTTGTATGAGGAACCCCACTGGCACCTTATGTTTCTCAAGCTGTGGGAAAAAATTGTGACCTTCTTGTCCTCAGTCATACCACTGAGGGAGCTGCAGCTGAGACCTCTATCAGTCTTAAAGAGTCCTTTACTCTACAAAGCTAGGCAGATACTAATGTGGGTCCAGAGCAAGTGACCCTTTCAAAAAACAACTAATTGAAATGTCTGTCTTAGTTTGAAGGGAAACTAAGATATTTTATTGGCCAAG
>JAWWEW010000088.1:58473613-58488123 GCA_035583185.1 Anabacerthia variegaticeps | reverse complement strand
GCTAATGCATTGCCTCCAAGCTTGTGGAAGGAATTCAAAAGGTTTGAAACTATAACAATGTCAAAATAAAGTCATTCAAGTTCCTGGTGATATTCAGGGATTTCCACAAGACTGGATGAAAATCACTCTTCTCTGACAAACCCTAGTACTTGTACTGATGTGCAATCCAGACTCCTAGTAAAACATGAGAAGCAGAAACAGTTTTCAATGGGGCTGGAGGTATCAGATGGTTACCAGGTTGATAGCAAGTCAACTGCCAAAAAACTTGTCTGTGAAGAAGCAAAACTCAGTTAAGCAGGACATTACCTGATAAGAATCCGTTCCTCTTGGTGGCTCAAGAACAGTTTAGTTCATGCAGTGTCTTTGGAGGAGAAAAGCACAAATCCTGACTCTTTTACTTGAACTGAAGGAATCAAACAGTACTATGAAGGCATCCAGAAAAGTGCTGCTGCTGATGGTACACTCTTGGACCAATAGGATATCAAAGCAAAGTACACCAGTAGGAAAAAACCCCGAAACTTGGGTCCAGGTCTTCTGTCCCCAAGAGTGAGATAGAAAGAAAATAGAAATAATGGAGACATATCATTAGTAATATTGATACAGAGAAATGAGTTTTCTTTTCAAAGAGCCTTAAGCAGAAGAGTTTTCTTAGAGACTGGGTGACCAGTATCTCCTGTGTTGGAGCAGTAATTATTGGGAATGGAGGGAAGCAGAGCACTAAGGAAGGTAGTTTAAAAATAGAAGTTAGCACGCAAATGAGAGACAAATGTAAGATAGACTAACTCAGCAAATCATAAACAAATTGGCCTACAATGATAGAAAAAGTGAAAAGAAAGAGCATTCCATTTGCCAGAAATTGCAGCAAGAAGCAAAAAGAGTTGGAAATTTCTTATTTTAAAGAAGACAATATAATTGGTGTTGCAAACATCTAGTGGAAGGAATTTCATGTTTAAAATGTTAAAAGCATTGCCTTTAACCTGGTTAAGAGGAATAAAACAGGGGTAACATAAGTGGAAGAATTCCAGCATGTGCTATAGGGACCACTGCTCACCTTAGGGACTTTAAACTACAGTTCAGGGAACAAAAGGGAAAAGAAAAAAGTATTGAAATCTGGTTATATCACCTATGAATTGGTTTGCTTCTCCTTTTCTGGCTCTATCTGTTCATTTCTTCAGACTGCTAATTGGTATTTCATTGTGTTTGTTTTGTTTGGGATTTTGACAGAGGGTGGGGTGTTGGGTTTTTTAAGCTTTCTGTACATGGTCATACATTTTAATTTCATGTTAAAAGGTAAGTGAAAAAAATAAAAGTTGGTTTTGTTCTCCACAAAGTTTCATTTTATACCTTCCCACTTGGAAGCCTTTCAAGGTCTAATCTGTTCCAGTTCTTTCTGGATCCTGTCAGGTAAAAATCATGGATTAATGACAATACTGATGAAAAGGAGACAGTTCTTGTACTGTATATGCAGGTAGTTTAAGGCAACTTCTAAAAAGAAGGACCACTCAAAAGAGAAGGAGCAACAATTAATTATTTAAGAAAAGGTTTAGGTGGTCAAAAGGCTACAGTCAAGGCAGGGAAGATTTTTTGGGCAAACATTCCTGTTAAATAAATACAGACCAAATAGAACTTAGATAGACAATAAAGAAACAAGGACGAATAGGTAAAATTAGTATGTTGTCTAGCTCTGAGTATGGGAAGGTGGAATAAGAGAAGGTAATACATTACATAAAGATCCATGGCAGACTGGGCAAAGAACAAAACAACTTCCATTTAAGTCTTTTCAGAAAAAAAATAAAATACAGAAAGCAAGATGGGCACCTGTTTAATGAATACCTCTTTCTACCTCACTGCTAACAGCCCTTATATAATCATTGTCTGTTTTGTATATAGAGAAAGGCAAGACGAGGTACTTGAAGTATTTTCCTAACTACAATGAAATTATTCCCGAGCTAGCAGTAGCCAAAGAAGCACACCAGGCTTATAGTGAATAAACACTTGAGACAACAGGACCAGGTAACTTTTTCCCAAGTCATGAAGCCAGCTTTCTGAGGAAGGGTCTGGACAGTGGATTTTACATACGAAATAAATTTTAGGAGAGGCCAGAGAAAATATCTGATGCCTGGAAGAGTTGCAACATTGTCCACACTTCAGCAGGAGCAAACAGAATGACAGATGGTAGCTTAATTTGATAGCAATCTCAGGCAAAATAGTGGAAAATCAAATAATCAATTGTAGAAGATTCAGCCGACAGAAAATGAGCCATCTTGCATCTGCCATGGCAACACATCTGTCACTGCTGCTCTTTATTCTGCCCAAATATTTAGTGAAGGTTTTTTTCTCTGCAGACAAGAAGTAAAGTTAGTCTCAAAGGTTAAGGTCATTGTGGCCTCACCCCCAGCTTTCTGTATTCCCTATGCTCCTTGCCCTCCTTCTTTCCTTTTCCAGAGTCAATGCTCTTTAGTTGTAGCTGGAAAAACAGCTGATCCATTGAATCTGGAAAACAAGTTTTGCCAGACAGTGGATTTAATTATTGAGTGACAGAAGGTAAAGGCTTGAAGTCTTGAGTGGCAGTAGAAAAATGTACTTGGCTGGTTTTTACAGTCACAATTGAAAGATGAGTGCTCTAATATACCTTCAAAGTGCATGAACTGGCTAATGTGTTGGAATGTTTCTTATAAGATAATAGGGAAAAATATTGCCTGAAATTTGAAAAACCATTAGCAACTATAGTTTCTAGAGCTCAAGTGAGAACAGTGGCTTGCTCATAAGCTAAACAATGAGCTAAAACATGAAACAAACTGAACTTGAATTCCACAGAAATTTTTCATAGTAACAGCAGAAGACTGTAAACAAGGTCCAGTGGATTTGAGAAATCAGCAGAGAGCAGATAGGCACAGCAGAATCCTTGCTGAGGTAAACCCCAAGCTGAGAAAATTCAATCATAGAAGAAGAAGAAGCATTCATTTGACCTAAAAAATACAGACTGTACCAACCTTGCCTATGCAGTGTGAGGTCTGTTGCAGCTGGGGATCCAGCTGACTTTTAAAGGCTGATCACACTGATGCACATGAAGGGAGAGCATGCTGAATAGTTAGAAGAGTGTGTATGTATATATATGTCTGTTTATAAATATATATATATGTAAAAGAATGACTGTTCACAGTGCTTGATAAAACATCTTGAGTTAGTTGTTTAGCCTTTGAGAGAGAACTGTTTCTTAAAATGGGAAGTTTTGAGATACAAAAAAGTATGACATGAGTGTGTCATAGCATGAGTCAGACATTGAGTGGAAAATGGGCTAGCAAGGGTTTCAAACTATAAACTTGGTTTAAAAACCAGGGTGAATAAATAGAAAAAAGTCTTACATGGATAGGACTGGAAGAGACTGCATGGCTTATCAAATTTGACATACCACAATTTAACCAAATAGTCATGTCACAAAGATGTCCCTGGGCTCTTTCCTAAAGGGCTTTGGTAGCCCAGCCTGGAAGGGATGGCTGGAAGTACCCAGTGGAACCACCAGCTCAAAACAGCAGCAGCAAGAAGGTCAGAGCATGTGGCTCAGAACTTTCTCCAGCCCTATCTTTAAAAGCTGCAAGAACAGAGACTCCACTGCCTCTCTTGGCAATCTGCTCCATGCTGGACTGCCTAGACAAGACAAAAAGGTTTCCTTATATATATAATGTGGGCTCCTCCTGTTTCAGCTTAGACCCACACTCTATCATCCTGCTCCCTTTTATTGTTGTGGAAAGTGCGGCTCCATCTTCTCAGTGACCTGCCCGCGGACAGAATGCTGCTCTGAGGTGCCTTCCCTTCTCCAGTCAGAAGCAGTCTCACCTGGCTGGCTCCCCTTGCAGGACAGGTGCTCCAGCCCTGATTATCCTGGTGGTCCTCTGCTGATCTCACTTCATCAACCTCTTCTTCAGGTTTTGTTATTACATAAAAGGCACCAAGGTGCTCCCTCTAATTTCCAAGCAGAAATTTGTGATTTAAAATAAACTACTGTTGATCTGAGGGTATTAGGATTGAGACATTGTGTTCTTTGCTTATATTAACCTGCAACAGCTGCATTTGTCAAGCATATCAGTAAGGGGGTCAGCATTCCCATTTTGGGATACTGACAATGGTTGGTGTTGGTATCTTGAAAAAGACCCTTTTAGTAATAAAAAAGGTTGGGCTACTACTGATTAGGGATTGTGGCAATTTTGTCTGTATTTGATTCTCATTACATCCTCTGGAGCAGGACATAAATTCTTCAGACTTTCACAGAGGAATGAGTAGGATTTGTTTTCAAATTTGGGAAGCTGATGAGTTAATCTGGGCCAAGTACTGCTGGGAAGACAAAAAATCCCAGCAAAAGAAAACAAACAGAATCAAAACTAGCCAGCAACAACAGCAACAAAACTCCACCCTATCTGTGAATATTCATTGAAGATTGTACAACAACTTAACCCCAATGGGGTGTCTTTGTATTTGTTTCTGTGAATTTTCTGTTCAATTAATTTACTTTCTGATCTGACATGGAAAGCACTAATGTTAAGTTGCCTGGAGTTCATAAACCTTTGGCAACTATGCTTAAATGCCATGCAACATATGTGTTAAATTAAAACAACCCAAGATAATTATTTTTGAAGACTAACTACTCTTCAAAGCAGTTATTTCAAAAATACTTTTAATAGTAGGAATAAGAATTAAATAAATAGGAATTTAATGGTAGATAATAAATCAACTATAACTCCATTTCTGGACACCAGAAAGAGAAAATATTTGTTGTTCAGAATGTGTGTCATCTTCTCCAAGTCACACATGTAAATCTCTCACTCTGAAATATCAGTTTCCTCCTTCACTTCTGTTTTTTTATACTCAAGCCAATACACTGGGCCCAACATAAGCTGATTCTTAAAAATTTACTTCAGATTGAAATCATTATTAATTGTCACCATCTTTTATTTTTGTAGTGTTGGAAGCAACAGAAACATTACAATAGAGATGTTAAGTTCCCAGAATGCATTTTCTTAACTGGGAATCAGATTCATCTGGAATGAATAAACCCATGATAGATGCAGTGCACATTGTGCTCAGAGAAAGCAGTTCTCTTTCACTTTGAAAGGAGCTTTATGAACTAATTACACAGTAATAATCAGAACATGCTGATCCCAGGGATTAATGACCAGAAGGGTGTGATTGTGTCTGTGCACACCTTGACCCAGCAAGCCTGCAGTTATTCATCCTCAGGAAATTGCATTATTCTTATTGACATATTAAACTGCATATGAGAACACAGCCTGCAGGTGTATGGACAGCTTAATTTTACTGGCTACTGTAGAAATAGCTATGTGTAGAGCAAAGGGAATGAATGTCATCTATGTCAAATTAATTGGGAAAAATACCCGACATTCTATAGTTGCTTGATAATCACAACAGATTTTTCAGTAATAATGTGACTGATTTCATTTCACACCACTGTACTTATTACCAGTACCAATGTTCTCACATTGCCATAACTTGTCTTTTTTTTTCTTTTTTTTTCCTTTTTTTTTTTTTTTTTTTTAATAGCAGTGGTATACATGAAAACTGAAAATTTTGGTGCTGACTGATTTCATAATAGTAATGGCAGTCATTCCCAAAATTGCAAAAAGTTTTAAGAAAGGGAGGGAAAGAAAGGAATGAGTTGATTCTTTTCCTGCTGCTAGTGTTTCCCATTAATTAATAGCAGTGAGAACAACCACCCCAAAGTTCCTGGAGAGCTGTGAAATAGCAAGTCCTTGCAGCCAACAGCCTCTTTCCTGAGAGAGACAAACATTAGGAAAGACCACAGACTCTTTCTTGCTGAATATCTTCTTCTTTCAACATCATTTTCCACAACATAAGAGAACTCTTTTGTTAAGTCTCAGCTAGACAAAGTAATTTCTTACAAACGTGTTTTACCAAAACAAAATAAAGGAACTGAACATCTCCCCAGACTTCAGATATATTGCTAGTTCTACCACACATAAAACTAGAACTAATGGCCTGTTTTGTGACAAGCAGCTTTAGCGTGTGGTTTCTTCAGCTCTGTAACTTTCCAGAAAAAGAGAACTGTGATATATGCTGTGGACTTGAGCCATTTTGTAGAAACAAGTGTTATAATTTAAACAAGAAACGTATCAAAGGATCCAACATGTCTGCTAAAGAAAGGCAGGCTGAGTGAAAGACAAGGGGAAAGCTGCTGCTCTCTAACCCACTCTAGAAATATGAGTTTTATGGTGAGTTTCACCCAAAGTGCTCCAAGGCCTTTAATTAAACATATCTTGAATTCTTTATTTATCCACCATTTGTAATTTTAGGAAACAATCTTTGATATTCTTGCATTAAGTTCAGTTTTATCTGAGTAGGACCATAGATTCAAAAGGAAATAGTATTTTTCTCATCATCATGTTATGTTGGTTCCTAAAAATCATCCATTGACATAGTTTAATGTCATCAGGATAAAAGGCAAAAGCAGTATTTCAAGCCATCATTTTACAAATGATGTAGCAAGGTCCAGAAAGATTTAAAAAATTGAGAAGGAGCCTAGACATAAAGCCCAGGGACAATGCCTTAATCACAAAATCTGTTTCTTGCTTGCCTGGCCCATTTCCTTGCCCTACTGAGGGTGTGAATATATATATATATGAGGTGTTTTGTTTTTCAGGGGTTTTGATGTTTTGTGGGGGTTTTTTTTAGCATGCTTTATAATCATAAAATGGTTTGGGTTGGAAGGGAGCTTAGAGATCATGTAGTTCCAACCCCTCTCCCATGGTATTGGCTGTAGTACCAATCCCTGGTCTTAAGGAAGAATGTGCTATACAATTCAGAGTCAGACTCATGCTCAGCCTACTCTCCCCTTTTTCTGCAGGAATACTTAACTGAAGATGCCCTGTGCATCTCCAGGAACCAAGAACCTGTCTCAGAAGTGTTATCTTCCCTGAAGGATGGAGCTTTCTGAATAACAGAGAAGTCCTTGAAGCAGAGAGATTGTTATTTCTCTGGCAGTGACTTTGCTGATGATGAGGAAAATTTTAACTGTGTTCCAAAACAGAGGAGGATGAAACATAGTTAGCAAGGGCACAGATGTGAACTGCTCACATTGGCCATCATTTTTTTGAGTCATCTTAGCTGCATGATGCACAATCATAGGCTTCCCATAGTGTTCATATTAAGACAGAGGAAAAAGGAGTTGTGAGAGTCCATACTAAATCTGACAGGAATATGAATCAGAAAAGAAAAAAAGAAAGTTTCTGGACTACCTGAAAACTTTCTGACCAAAACACAAAACATGAACACTATATGCTATACTCTACTTTGTTAGCCTGCTTTGAGTTGCTCAAAACACTGTGCAGACTAAAAGGTGAAGTTGGATCTTACAGTGTTTCCTAATACTGGTACAAAACTATTAAGGCTCATGTATGTCTTGTCTGGGTAAAACCTCCATCAATTGCTCTGCCCTTCAGTTTAGATTTTCCAAGCTCTGGGGTTTCTTCAAAAAGGAAAGTAAGGAAACTCATTTGTATTTTCTACAGAGGTATGGCATAAAAGCCTTGTTTCACAAGTTCCCTGAGGATGCACAATGGGAGGGAGGGAACAAATGGGGAGAAACAGAGCCTGGATAACTCACTATTATACAGACCTACATAGTCAGAAGTGTCTGCCTAACCAGGGTCCTAAAAGTTTTACCTCTGTGCATGGAGGTTCACAAGTCCTCATATAAGGTCTTTAACGCTGTTTGGTGTCAAAGTTATCTTTGATATTACAGGTTTGCAGATGGCGGGTCAGGCGCAGCTGTCCACAGAGGTCTGGGTACTCTTGGTCTCCCAGGCCACTTGATCCCCATGCTATGGACAGACAGAGATTCAGCAGATCACAGTCTTCTGCATTTGTGTCAGAGAGGGCAGATATAAGTTCCAGTAAGGCCATTTATTGGGTTTTGTTACTTCTAAGCAAAAATCATTCCAATTTTTACTTAAAAACAAGAGAACCCCTGAAAGCATGACTGACAGGCTGGACTAATCACCTGTGTGCCAAGCACAGCTGTTAGGGGAGTTACGATTTTTGTGATACAGTTGTGCCTGGAGAGAGATTATTGACGTACCTGTTGCAATGGCAACACAGGAAGACATCAAGAGTTTTCAGCTGTGCTTTCTTTGAAGCAGAATGAGTTTTCTGCAGGGACGCTGATCTCTGATGGATTTTCTTGCCTACTTTTAATATACTTTTCACAAAACAATGAAGAAATATTGGCCATTGAAAAAATGCAGCTGGGGTTGATCTGACATAGTCAGACTTTGTAATATTTCATCAGTGTATCAACATGCTAATCTCTATGGTAGTGAATTTTCTTCTGTGTTGTTTGAAAATGCTCAGATGGTGTTTTTTCTGCAATGTAATGTCTCAAGACTTTCAAGTAAAAGGTCAGTTATCTGAAACGTCCTTTGCTAGGTGATAGATCTGCTTCTGAGGTTTAATCCTTAGCCAAAATTAAGGAGCAAACTTCTGATTGCAGCCAGATATTCTTAGCATAGTATATGAATTACATAATTTTAAAATCACTATGTATTTTTATTAAAAAGGTGTAGGGCTGCTCAGAATCAGAGAGCTCAGAAGGTGAATAAGGGCTCATTTTGCACCTACTGAAACGTAACTATCAGTAAAGAGAAGTCATCTCTCTCACGGACTAAGAGCAACAAGAATGGATGGCAGACATCTCCACCTTAGAGATATGAAGACACAAAGTCTGGCAGGTGAGGATGCTGACAGCTGTAACAAAGCACCAAGAGTCACTGATGTTCAGTTGTCACTTGGTCACTCTAAATCAAGACTGGGTATTTTTCTGGGAGATAAATCATACGGAGATCAGTGGGCCAGGGTGAAGGTTTATAGCACATGGCGTATGGGTCAGACTAAATAACTGGAGCCATCTTCCAGCCTTAATATCCATTAGTCCACTGACCAGAGCAGTGACTGAAAGATTGTGCATTCAGTGACAACCACAGGAAGGAAACAAGACAGGCAGGCCATATAAACTCCTGACCTGCCAGTGGGCAAATCACTGCCCCTTAAATAAATAAAGCCACAACATATTGTATAGGAAGGTACACAGGGTGCTGAATCAATCCTATGTGGTAAGGCTTTTATCCTTAGGAAACTCTCTGTTTCTCTCCATGCTTTTTGTTTGTTTGTTTGTTTGTTTTATATGAGACAAAGAATAAGAACAGTATAAAACTTTCTTTTGTAGCTCACGATTTTATATCCTACATCTGAAAATGAAATGTAGCATGAAATTTACTTTTTGTAGTAATGTGAAATTAGATCAAGTAAAAGCAAAGTCTGTACTCTTAGCAAGGAGAGCCCCCTTAAAAAGGCTGAAAAGGCCTCCATTCGGTTTAAAAAAAATAACCATCAGATTTGTACCTTGTCTCACAGTGATTTTATTACCATCTGATATATGACTGATATTGAATTACAGATGGATCGCCATATCAAGCAACAAAATTATGAGATTTTGCTTTTGCTGTAATGTATTGTTCAAATTCTTTCTCTCTCTGACTCAATAAAAAACATCAGGCTCTATGCAGATACAGCTAAAAGAACTTCCACTGTAAAACATTGGCTGTGTTTGCAGCAACTAGGACAATGGCTTTTATTTTAATAACAGTGTTCAGTGATTCATGTTAATAAAAAAATCCTCAAGAAATATAGGTCTGGAATATTTGGATTTTTTTTTCTTTTTTTTTTTAATTATTCTCCCATCTAATTGTGACAGTACAGTTCAGAAATCTCTGGAAAAAATAACATATCATGACTATTATTCACCCTCAGGCTAGCAGAACAGATCAGCTGCCTGGGAAGTTGCAGCAAAGTAGGGAAGAAGCCTCATAGCCTCTTACACGGTGGCTTCCCTGCACGCTGGGTCCTGCTGTGTGAGCTGGGTGACAAACACAGGCACTGTCACAGCACTGCCCAGCTCCCCCCACGCAGCCCCCAGCAGCACCACGCAGCAGCATATGCTCTGCCACAGCCCACAAGGTACAAAACCACCTCAGGGTACAACAAGAGAAGCTCTTGAAAGAGGTGCTGAGATGTTATTTACCAACCCCATCAAAAAAAGCCAGACCTCATCAAATAAAACAGCTCTGAGACTAAAGTGATCCCTAGAAGTCCTCAAAATACCCTCCTCACAGTGAATATTAAATAGCATTAATACGCACAAGTTGGCACAGTAAGTGAAGTGTGGGTTTCTCCATGCATCCGTAATGCTGGCAGCCCTGTGCATGGGGAAAACAAGCCCACTCAGAGAGCAACTCTTCTCTGCACTTCACATTGCCATGCAAAGTACCTAGAAATACTGCTGAACCACTGTGGTTTGAGTAAACAAACACTTCCAGTTTGTAATCAGTGTAAAGCAGAATGATAAAATATAATGAAAAATGAGATCTTCACCAGGCTATAAGTAATTGTTTCTGACACAGCCTTGAAGAGTGATCTGTCCATGTACAAGAAGAATGCAGGACAAACACAAACTGCAAGAGCTTTTTAAAACATGACTAATTTAAAATTATCTGTGTGGAAATTACACACACCCTCATATGTATACACAGAGATTTCACTGACAAAATTCCTGTTCCTCTGAAGCCACAATGGTGGAATGACCAAACTCTCAGACAAATACTCAGGTGCTTAGCTTCACCTGCTCAGACAGCCCTAGCAGAGGAAAGGGATTAGCCATCAGTAACAGTTTAAGCAGATGCAGGATGAACTCCCAGACAGCAAAGCCTCTATTAATTTTGAGGAAGGCTGTTTCCATGGTTTCTAGAAAAATATTCCAGGTAACATCAAACCACTTGCTCATCCTGTTTCAGTGATATTCCATGCTGCTGATGGAGACAGTGCAATAAAAATTCTTGCCCTAGCATCCATCCTTTTCAGCCAGCATGTTTCCCACCCATCTCAGAGATCCACAGGTCTGGCATTTTGCAGAAGTGTGTGAGGATCCCCAGGCTACCATGGCTGCACTGGTGCCCATGAGCCAGGGGAATGGCTCGAGGCATCACGAGAGCCCTGAAAATTCCCATTTAACAAGCCAGGATGCAGAGTCACCCATCTCACCTGCCATAATCATTCATTTATCAACACTCTGTGTCCCTACTGTCACCTGGAAAGACACTGTGGACCCCAAGGGCCTCCCCAGATGCTTATAACAGAGATTTTCACAGGGAAACCTCACCTGGAAGGGTGTGAGCACGCAGTACCTGCCTCAGTGCAAAACCCACAAGTTACGGGCTCTACTGGAATACCAGTTTGCAAGAGATAATTAAATAGTCCTGAGGGAGGAGAGGGGGTAAATGCGACCACACACAGAAGTGTGGTCAGACCTCACATCCATCATGCTGTGGCCTTACATCATTCGGTGACTAACATGAAACAATATTATTACAAAACTTGAAAAACTATGGCTAACATAATCTGATTTTTAAATGTAATGGATTACAAAGAAAGCATTTTGTCTGCAGTATGAGTTAACGTGGACTAGAGCAGGCATGTATCAAATGGGGGGCTGGTCCCCATGAGGGCATGAAACATCCTGGAGCCGTTAGCATGAAAACCATTGGCAAGGAGCAGTGGGATGTTTCTCTTGAAATACAGTATGGATAAACTGAACAACAGAAAGAGGAATTTTTTAGGGTGAGGGGTGTCTGTTTGGCACTACAGCAAAAGATACAAACTGTCAGGCTGGAAGTGAGAAGACAGTATGCAGCCACCAGAGTCTCTAGAGCAGTCCCTTAGCTGGGACAGTGGGCAAGAGGACATGTAGAAGTGGGCTTTGTAGACATATGAATGGGAAAACATGAAGTGACAGACAGGAATAGTGGGAGACTATCCTTGATGACTCAGGAACACTTGGCTTCTATTTGCGCATCTGCAGGCAGACAGAGTTCAGCCTGAATTTTGGTTTTTTCTCATGGTGCTGATGCCAGGTGGCGTCAATGAACAGTGCTTTCATCCTTGCTCTCTCTGCAAGAGCTTCATTCCCATCCTCACATGTGTCTCAGCCTTGTTTTCACAGTTTTTTATTAATGTCACCAGAGCTGTAACCATGTAAAATTAATAGAACCTAAAGCTCAAAACTGCTTAAATCTGAACAAAATAAAATGCTCTTCTACAACTACATTTTTTGTCTCTGAAGACATACTACAGAATGACCCATGCCTGACTGAAGTACCATGGAAACCCTTCAGATACTACACTGGTGGGGTTTCTGTAAAAGCCTGTATAAAATCTGTACCATCCTGATTAGATATGCGTACACAGAAGGGAGATGTTAATACTTTGCATTAGAGCCTCTGCAGGGGAACACTGTGAATTGCTTTATGTAGTGCCTTCTAAAGTTTATTCTCTGCTGTAAATCTAAATGGGATGAAGGAAATAACAATCTCTGTTGAGATCATCTGGGAAAAGATTGTTTAATGTCATTAATATTGTATGAGAATGAATTACAAGCCCACTGTTTCTTGTATAAAGCAGTCAAACTCTGTAGACTCAAGGGCTTTTTGAAATATTCTCTCAGCCACATTATTCAAAGAGCCTGCAGGCATCTCACAGCACCATCCCCTCAGCCTGCTTTGGCCCAGCACAAGGCACTGTGTAGATTTTGCTATGCTGATGGTCACAAAGAGTCAGGATGTTCTACGGGACCAGCAAAACCAAAGTCTTTATAACAAGTGAGAAAGCTGTTGCTCAGCCTTTGTTTCTAGGGCTTATAAGCATAAGTGGCAGAGAGCACATGCCTTCATGCATGACTTGTGCGTGAGAGACTAAGCAGCCATGAACACTGGGTGATTTTGAGGAATAAACAAGTTACAATGGATGCATGCACTGCCTGGACAACGTGGAGAAGCCTCCATTTTACACTAATGACTCCAGAGTCTTCGAGTGATGGCACTGACAGTGTTCTTCACCATCAGTATGACTGCTGAATGTTCCGAGTAGAAAGAGGGAATTACATTTTGTAATGAAAGGTTATCCTCACAGGACAGGACAATTATTCCTCTTGCAGGGAGTGAATATGCAGGATTCCTATACTCTGGGAAGACCTACAAAAATATTCCTAACAATTGAGACTGCTATGATTTTGCTCATGGACCATGACAAAGCTGTCCAGAAAACCTCACCTAGCACACCACATTCTGCTGTTTCAAGACACAAGAGCCCCCCACATACATGTGACTGTGCACGCCCCTAGATGATGCTGCCCTTAAAGCCCCACACAGTTCTCATTTAGGGAGGTGACATATTTTGAAATGGGTGTTTTCTAATAATCCTTGGTTACAATTTCTATGTAGACTCTACATGGAAAGAGTCCCTAAACAATGTGCCATACTCCTGTGGCTACCATTAGAGATGGTCCTATGCACATCTATGATTACAGGTAATTACTAGACATAGTTATAAAAATTTACTGACTGTTTGGATTTCTTTATTTAGGTATCCATGATTATTTCGTTGACTTGCCCATGTAAAGTGTTTAAAATAAAAAAATGTAATGTAAAGTAAACATAATTTTTTTCCAAGCTGTGTTTTCCAAACAAAAAAACTTTCCCTACTGAAAGATATAAATGTCAGTAGGAAATACTGTTCTGAAATAAGGGCAACTGCTGCCACTGACAGACCACATCTACCTGCCTGAACGTACACAAACACAAGGGTCCAGGCTTTGGAACTGCTGAGAGACTCTCTTCATCAGACTTGTCTCCTTGGTGGGCCATTGCTTTCGCTTTTTGTCTGACCCTGCTGGCATTTTCAAAAGAAATCTCTCTGACAGATGAATTAGTTTGGTATTCTATCCTCTATTAACCACAACTGGCCACTAGAGCTCAATACTCCTGTACCCTGCTTCAGCAGAGGAGGAAAGAGAGAAAGAGCTAGGCAGTGAGGAGCTGAGGAGCTATTGACTGACCTGAGGTGCAGATACTGAATCAATACTTTCACAATATTTTTCCTCACAGTCAAGATTTTTTTCATCCTCTTACCATGGATGAAAAACAAAAATGTGAGAAGAAAAGCAAGGTTGCAGTCTGGTGATTCCACATGGGAAACTCCACAGCTCTCTGGCATCTGCCTTCCAGAGCAGAGCAGGCAAAGCATATGCAACAGCAGCATGAGTAGTAGGGAAATGGACATGCTGCCTGATTTACCTTCCTTCATTAGTCCTAGAAATTGTAGGTGCTGCATGCTAAGCCAGATTTGGCTCTCAGTCTATACTGGATTATGAATGAAGCTTTCAGAAGGTATTCAAACAGTGAGTGCAGATGGACAGAGAAAGAAAGAACCTGCTTTTTTAGAACAGACCACACTCCCAGAAAATGTCACACCACATTCTCATGGAAACCCTTAATTCTCCAAAAACTCAGTATTTTTTCATTGTGTACACCATACTGCCAAAATTACCAGAATTTTGGGGGGTCAAAAGTGCTGCATTTGTTTATTCAATGGCA
>JAWWEW010000088.1:58442252-58460837 GCA_035583185.1 Anabacerthia variegaticeps | reverse complement strand
AGGCCAGATCTTGCCCTGCCAGCACTTCATGTGCTCTGTCAGTTCTAACACTGTCCAAAATACAAATTGGCAAACTTTATGCTCTTCAGTTATCTGAAAAGCTCTGAGACTCCACAAGTTGAACTTTCACCTACTTGCCGTTTCACTTTTCCCTCATTTTAAGTGGCCACAGGATTTTCAGGCGCTATGGCTCATAATATGATGCAATATTTCTTTTCCAAAACCGGCAACAACGGATTGATTTGGCCAAAGAGGTTTTAGATTATCCTTGAACTGTAGCATTTCTAGCCCTGTGCCACTTTAGTATCACTGTAATGTTTGCCTGCCATCTTCTCCCCCTTTATGTTACCACTGATAAGATGCATACATGCTGAGGATCCTGTTAGCATCTGTGGAAGAAAAAGTATGATAAAAAATTAAATATCTCTTGTTACAAGAAAAAATTTGATATTTTTTCCCCCCACATAGGGCAAAGGGTGAAAAATACTGTGTTGGTACATGACTGAGAGGAAATGGAAACTCTGGAGGGAGGACATGGGAGAGCCACCTCTGCCTATGATTTCTGGAGGTTCTCAGCTGCATGGATTGTTTTAGTTACTGCAATCTTACTGTGAACCACTCAGACAGCAGTAAGAGTCCTCTTCTTTGAATAATATCTCAGCCACAGCTCCACATCATGTTTAAGGACCTCCATTTTTTAGTGATGTCTTGAAAATTAGTAACAGCAACAAAACTGGCAGAAGGTGCTGGTGGGCGTTGTCTGGCTCCCTTCCACCACAAACCTCACAGTCAGGACAGTGACAAAACCCTAGGGCTCACTACCCCAGGAAATCATGCTCTGGGGAGAAATTAACACGCATTTTAGTCCACCATTTTAATTCACCTAAGAGAACATAGCGTTCCTCCACTGAGGTCCTGGGCTTTTGTGGCAGAAACCAGCTAAGAATTGACCTTTTCTTCTGTCATTTCAGCACTTTTGGATATTACCCCTCCGTGGATGAGGATGTGCTGAGTGCACTATTTCCAGCAGCCTTTGCAGCCCCACCATCACTCCTCTGGGTGACTGCACAGAGCCTGAGCACAGGACATTGACCTCCTCCTGCTGTAATACAGGTAACCATATTCTCCAGCAGGGATGATGGTGCTGATTTATTCAGCAAATCCAGATATATTTTGTCATTTTCCACCCTAAAGTTTCACTGTAAGACTCCAGCTGTGTTCATTTTTATTACTGAAGGATTCACCTGCGAATAGGGGTGGTGAAACTGGAGCTTGCTTCCTCTCCTCTGACCTCCAGTAATCATGAAGATGAATGGCTGCTGCTGGGTTTGAGTTGCCAAAGTTGTCTAAAAATGCAAAGTACTATGAGAATGTATGAAGTCTGGAATGATAGGTGGCAAAAAAGTCATGGGAAAGCCCTTCTCTACCTGCACTCTTTCTTTACTAGATTTTTACAGAACGTCTCAAATTAATTTTTAGATTATGTAGTTTTTATTAGATTATTTCAGATTATGTTATTATTAGATTATTTCTAGACTTCCCAATATTTGAAAGCCACATGCTTAAAGCATTTACTGTGTACTCAGTGGTGAAAGCCCACACCTGGGAGCAGTAATCCTCGGATCCTTAGGCCACAATCTCACTGAATTAATACATGTTTAGTAGTTAATGCTTAACTAGCTAAATTTGCTCTGGGCAACCTCCACACACACTTACTACATGGACCTGCCCCAGCTGGAGCATCATGCCATAAATTTTGTCTGGTACTAAAACTGGCTTCCCTTTGAGGCAAAACTGTTGGGTACCACCAAAATTTGTCAGGTCAGAAGAGCTCTTTCTGTGTACAACAGCGTTCAGATGTGCCCACCCAAACCAGGGTTCAGCACTCAGAATGTCTGGGAAAAGATGCAAAAACTCTGCGAAACAGGCTGAAGCATCTCCCCTTGCACACAGCTCTGCACAGCATCAATCAGACTCGGAGACGGGGATTAGCAGCAGGGGGAGACTGTCAGATCAGCAGCAGCATTCCACAGCACTTTCCAGCTTTCCTGTCCCACCATTCCTTGGAGAGCAGTCTGTCCTGCACACACTGCAGACAGATTACCCGGCAGCACTCAGGTCCTGCCTGGCCGTGCTCTGCTGGAGCCAAAAAGCCCTGTCAGATCAGGATGCCTGTAGTCTGCCTTCCCCTGTCCTTTGCCTCTAAGCTTATGCTCCTCAAGGTGCCCCTGGAGGTCCCCAGGCACAGCTTAAATTTGATTAGACTTGAAGATATGCTTAAACAATGCATGTGCTTGTAGAGATCACCCAAAAGAGGATCCCATCCAAATCAATGGCCAGGAGCCTGGTGGATGGGTTTGCTGCCCCAGGACCAGCAGTGACATGACATGATGTTGCCGCTCCCTGGTCCTTCTATTCCTTCCTGTTCTGACCTCTCCATTTTTAATGTGAAGTTATTGGTGGTCATTCCTCCTTCTCAGTTTCTCTGTGACAGCGCAGATTACCTCAAGGTTTTTGTCATTATAGTATGGAGATTTTTTTCAATCTGGATGAGTGTTGCAACTCCACACCCCAAATGCACTGAGGCTTTCTTTGTAACTATCACCCTACTGGCGTACCAGCAATGAGTTCCCTGCACAACTAAGGGAAAGTACTTTGGAAATTATAAATTGGCTTTTGTGAGGCTGTGGTTTATTTTATATTGATCTGCAGCCTCTTCTTCTCACTGCAGCAGTTAACATGTCCTAAAAATGCTGAATTGCTCTTAATGAGAACATGGATATGCTGTTGCAGACTAATTTCACCATCCTTCAGTTTTACAGCTAGCAGGTTTATGCAGTTGGCTTCTTTTTCTTTTTCCTTTTCCAGGCTGAAGGTTGCCTGAAGAAAAGAGTCTGAAAATGTCAGTATTAATAAATACAGCAGCAAATCAGCAATACCAGCCTGTAATCCCACAGAAGTATTAGTGAAACCCTGAGAAGTATCCCCTGATGGAACTCAGAGCTTCAGCAGCAGTTCTGCCATGCAGCACAGAAAAGTGGTTTTGTGCCACTTCAGCCCAAGATCTCAGCCCTGCCTCCTGCTCCAAACAAGTCCTGAGCCACTCTCAGCCAAGCCAGATGGATGTGATGGTACAGCCCTGTCCCCCAATGTTCTATAAGCACAGCCAATACAACGAGCACCTGGGATCTGAGAAGAACCATGTCCAAGCTTGATGTCTTCCTTCTTGCCCCAGCAGGCACTGCAGACAGGATAATGCCCAGGGTTTGAGTAGCCAAATCCCCAGCTCCTTCCTCAGATAGATCCACTTCACAGGAGTTATTTGCATTTTTGAAACATAGTCTCCACATGACCTTCAAGATGAAATCAAATGAAAAACAGAGAGAGGGACATACCATGCATCTATTTTTTTGGCAGGAGGAGCACAATCAGCAGTGCATTGGAAACTAGCCAATAAACCAGAGGTGCTGATGTTCAGCAGTAGCTCTGCAACACCATTTCCCAGCACCATTTCTGCCCATGCTGTCGGCTGTGCTCCTCTGGTCTCACTTCACCCACTGGCTCAGCGGAACACAGGCACACACTTCTACTTGCACTCCTTCACACAGGAATGAGCCCAGGCAAGCAGGAAAACTGGTGAAATTTAAGCAGTCTTCCTTGGGCAGAGAGAGCTACTCATTTAGGATTAGTAGGGTGCCAGAAAGTGGAAAACACCGGTGGATGGGTTTTATTGGAACAAATTCAAGAAGGAACTAGACAGAAATAACTGGCAATCCACAGTGTCTGGTTATAGCTCTAAAGTTTGTATTTTTAGTGATATTTATTGGACAAGACAGCTTTGCTTGTGATAGCTTCACACAGCTTGCCTTATTTTTGGACAAATCTGAGTGAGTGTTAATTGCTCATACAGCCAGATTTTCCAAAGGGGTGGGGGAAGCACGATTTTTGCAAGATACGGGCATCAGATCCAAGTCATAGTCTGTATTCACTGCCTAGACAGATGAGATTGACTTTGTCCCAGAATTAATGTATACTTTAGAAGGTACCAATGTGCTGCTCCTGTAGATTGTCCTTATTTTTTGGGCATAACTTTGCTTTTCACATTGCTTTTGTTCAGTTTATGCAAGCTAATTCTCCTCCTGGATGCAGCCTCTGCTCTTCTTGAAACGTTGTCCCTGCATTTATAGATTTCAGTTTCTTTTTCTACCTAGGTATTATGTACTTTTCAGGAGCAGAATCAAAGGGAATACTTAGGAACTTATCCAAACAAACTAATTGACAAGGGCACCTACAAGAGAGTTTAATTCACTTAGGCAATCTAATCTTAAAAGGGAAAATCTTGCTCTGTACTGTGCTGAGGTGCCAGAGCACCACATTGCTTGACCTGTAAGACCTTGACCAGTTCTGTAAGAGCCTTCATGTTGGTTTTCTGTTTGCCCTGAAACACCTGACAATACAGGTAAGGTGCCTACATGTGGGGGAGCCAGAAAGGAAGGGAAGTGAGTTGCTTACACATTTGAAAGCCTGTGTTAATAAAAGAAAAGCCATTCTTTGAAGGGTAATTCAGGCCTTGCCACTGCTGGGCAAATGACCTGCATACTAGATGAATGTCTCCTGCTCCTTCCCGACTTCCTTCACAGCCTTGTAGGTTGTGCCATCCTTTCCACAAAGCAAGATGTTTTCCCCTCAACCAGCTGTGTCACCCAGCTCACCCAGCAGTGCTAGGTGTTTCCCTGGGACAGGAAAGATGTGCTTCAAATCTTCCTCAACAGGGAACTGAACCTTCACAAAAACTCCTCCCACTGAGTTAACACAGGGAAAGCATCATCATCGTGACCTTTTGAAGGAGCTAGGGCTGTGCTACATCTATGCTGAAAACAGCACAAACCTACACTTGGTGAGAACCTTCAGCAGTCAGGTGGCTGGACACCAGCTTGTGACTCTCATAAAGGCATAGGTTTGAGACTCACAAGGTGATTTCCACTGCACCAAAGCCACCATTTTTCACCCTGTGCAACAGCAGCAGGGGCAATGCCCAAAAGCACTGCAGCAGCTGCAGTCTAATCATCTGTCACAGCCTTACATAAATTTAACAGTTTTTCTCTGGATTGCATGCTCAGGGGACAGTCTTACGAATATGGAAATAGAAATTCTAGTTTTAGACTCTGCTGCTCTCCCAAATAAGTAATGTTCTGCTTGCTTTTGCAAACCATTACAGCAATAAAATACAACAAATAAAACATGCGTATTATGGGAGGCAGAGAGAGAACCCATTGGCCTGGAAGGACTTCTTCCATGTTATCACTCCTAAATATGTATATAAACATGTGAACCAGGCCCAGCAAGTTTTCATAACACAAGCACAACTTTTACCTTTGCTGGAGGCTCAAAATCTGATGTTACGTAAATACACTCAGAAAATTAACTTCTTCCCCACCCTAGTGTTTCCTGAAGTTCTTCCATGAAAAGCTGCCACACATCCTGTGGTGTAGGTATATTCAGAGCTGAACTCTGGTGTACAGCAGCAGAGGATATGGGCAGAAGAGGGGCTCAGAATACTGCTGTGCATCAAAGAAATGATGTTCTGGCTGTGTTCCCTCCTAGCTCCTTGTGCCCCTCCAGCCTCCTCACTGGTGGGGTGCGATGAGGAGCAGAAAAGGCTCTGTGCAAGTGCTGCTCAGCAATAAGGGACACATCCCTGTCCTATCAACACTGTTCAGCATAAATGCAAAGCAAAGCGCCACACTAGCTACTGCGAAGAAAATTAACTCTATCTCAGCCAAAACCAGCACAACAGGCAACAACAGAAGTTACAAAAGATACCACAAAACTGCTCAGATATGCCCGTAAACAACTTTCTCTTTTTGTCAGAGGAAAACTTTAGTTTCCACATTTGTATAAGTGGATTTCAGCACTGCAAGACTGATGTATTATCTAAGTGGTTTTGGCACTTACCTTGCAGGCCACCTCACAAGGGTGAGAGACTGCTGGATTTTGACCACACACATAAATTACCAGAGTTTCATTTCAGAGCAAATCATCAGGGGCTTTTTATGATCCTATACATTTTTCTTCACATTTATCAATGTGCTCTCTGATGACACTGAAGAGAAAATGATTCTATGACATATTTACACATAACCTTATGACAGGTATGGAAGGATAACCCCCCCACCCACAGACAAGCATTTTCATCCCTTTGCAATCATCTGCTTTCTCATCGACTAGGTGGTTAATGGAATTTGTCTTCATGTGTCATCTAGTGCTATTTTCAGAGTGCAGCCACACACTAACATCAATGATTAACATCTCAAATGTGATCAGTTCTACAGCAGTTTTAATCAAAAGGTAAAAAAATCACCTCTCTAAGGACTACATATGCAGTCCATTACTTAACTTGATTGAAAAACAAGTAATTTCAAAAATGAATGTGATAATTATGCTTGAGATTGACCCAACAGAGACATCACTGAGAAGAGAGAACATGGAGGATCCAGCTGTTAGCTGAGTTTCAAGCTTCATTATTTGTATTTATCAAACCCATCCATATTCAGCCAAGACCTTGAGGTTTTGGTGTGTGCTGAGGTGTGCCATGCCGGTGTGAACAAAATCTAATTTCTTAATGCTCCTAACGGCAGAACAGAGCACCATGAAAAATGGTAAAAATATACAATACCTGAGATTTTAAATCTTTGCTTTATTGATTGTTTTGCAAATACATAGAACGACTTCGATGTTTAACTTGCAGAGTTTACAGTACAACTACATTTTCTATAATAGTTCCTTTTTTTTTTTACCTTTTCAGGGACAAAAATCAGTAAAATATAAAGTGAAATAAGTCCAATGTGATAATACAGTAGAATCATCATCTTCAGGACAAAGAGTATCAACTGTCCTTGTCTTGTGAAGTGCTGTCAAGCAGGGAGTGATTTTACTGATGTCCCAATAAACTTTCATCCCTGCAACACCAATCATTGCAACTACTGCTCAGAGCATACCTTACCTATGAACCACACTTGTGCCCATAGAAAGAAACACTTAGGAGTGCTTTAAGTTCTAATCCTGCTTAACAAGTGAATTAAAAAAGTGGATGCAGAGCTTGTTGCAATTAGCTTGTGCGGACACGACATTTTCATAACAATACCAATATTCTATCACAATCTATTGTCCTCAATAAAAAATTCCTGTGTGACGTACATATCTTGTCTCCTGCTGCTACAGCATCAGTGCTGCATATGGAGAGAGCCTCTTCTCCTTTTATCCCCAATTTTCAGCACCATACACTTTTGCTGTCTTGCATTAACACTGATACAAATAAGACACAGCTCAAATGCACAGCATGTATGACAGTCTTCAAGTACTCTTCCACACTCTTGATCAAGTGTGATCCCCAAGTTGAAGAGCAAAAAAAAACCTCTTGCACAGACCTTAGCTTCTCATTCCTCACAACATCCCTGTGAGGTAGGAAGAAAAACATCCCCTTTTCCAGCAACAGGAGACAAGGCAGACAACACAGCTGACATTCCAAAAGGCAGCAAGTGGAGAATCAGAAAAGCAGGAAATCAGGAGTTCTTGGATCCTAATTCTTTGATTCAGAAACCAAGGTATTAAACTCCAAGACATTACCAGGTCATTGGTCTTTTTATAGCCATGTATTAATGACAACCATGGCTTCTGTGCGCGTGCCAGCAAAGCATAGTCCTATGGCAGAAGCAGAGTACACCTGCTCCTGCCTTCAGACACTTTTCCTGTACTTTATAATTGTCAGTAAATATTTGCTGTGATTAACTTCTCAGTCCTACAACTAATGTAGCATAGGTAATTGCAGTAGATTAACATTTCACTTAAAGATTTCTTTAAGACTTGTCCATCTATTTAAATGTTTGTGTTGGGTTTTAGGCGTTTTTTCCCCCCTCTGGATAAGTTAATAGTAACTAACTCCCATTCCCAGTATAACAGCTTTTATACCCCTCCCCCAAAGCCAGCACCCAATTCTGAGTACTCTCTACAAGAGCTTAGGGTGAAAATGAATGGAACACCTTCAGGGATTACACCCACCCCCTCAGAGTAGCTCTTCACTCATCTCTGGCCCTGAAGGCAAGGACAGGCACCTTTTGCTATGTACAGCACCAAAAGGGTCAGAATTGTCACTGAAGTGTCTTTACAGATTCGGAAAGAGGCCTCTGGGCTGGTCTATCCAAAAGCAACACTGTTTACACTGAACTAAAATAGTCAGGTTTTGTTATATACAGATTTTAAACCTGCAAACCCTCTGTGAGAACTTCAGTCCACCTCCACAGCACCAGAAATGGCCAAACTTTTAAGAAAATAACTTGTTTGGAGACAGTGAGTAACACAGGGAATACACCTAAACAGAGAAAACACATGAAAATTAACATTCTGGATTAAGATATACTAGAGTACTCTGATAAATGTAGTTTCAAGTCTTCAAAGCAAATTACCTGTCAACCAAATCACTTGTATGTGTTAACTATGAAATTAGCACTACTCTTTGTACAACACATTTCTTTCTCATGGGCTCAGTATCAGGTCTTTTCTACAGGTTCAGGCCATACAACAGCCCACCACCCATTAGCAGCTAGGAGTTCAAGTCATACAGCTTAGTACTACAGGAGTACTTTTGTGCTGGCATAACAAAGGCATTTTGTTTATTTCTTTCTGGCATGAAGAATAATCTGTTGTGGTATTGACAAGAGATTATCCAAGAATTGGTTACGATAAGTGGAACTATACAAAATAGTATCTCTAATCAAAACCGTTTTACTGCTATAAAACCTGTGTGTGGATCGAGACAAATTCTGTAACTGTTCCATGAAAGAGAAGCATTTCTTTTTTTAGAATGGAAAAATGCAGTACAAAGGCTAGTACAGGAGCTAAATATTGCAGGATTTTCCTATCTGGTTCCAAATAAATGTTTTACATTCCTTCCACAACACACATGGGTTATGGTGAATTCCTCATTCACCTAGTATTAGAATGACCTTCCATATCATGTTCCAACATTGCTTATAACATGTATGATAGGCATTATGTACACTTTTTTCATGCATCTATATATTTTACATGCTTTTCAGTCACTTAATATGCTCCAGTCCTGATGTCAAACATTATGTCAGCAATTATTTTAACTGAAGTGTTTTAAGTGCTCCTATTTATACGAATGACAGAAATGACAAAAACCATTATACTTGGAGAGAACACTGTATTTTAGTAAATGTTCATTTCCAGGCAGTTCATGCTCTGTATAATAAGGACATATTGTGCTGATTTGGGATGTGAAATTCAATGCTGTCATATCACGTATGTGCAAAAATAACAAAATATAAAAATAATTTTGTAATTAACAACAGGGAAAAGAAGATTATCAAACTGCAGAACCATCCTGACATAATGCCTTTTCATTTTGATTGTCTCATGGGGTTTATTTTTGTTATCATGAGTTTGGGCTCCAAACTATTTAGATTTTGCTGATGCCTTGATTGGGAAGTGGTGCAAACTTACTGCTTTTAACTATTTGTATTCCCTTCAGAAGAATCTTCAAGGTGTCCACAACCTTCTCTTCACCTGTTTCTCTATGTAACACTGGAAGAGAGACTCCACTCTAGAAACAATTTTCATTTTTCTTTGACGGGGTGCTGGGGAGAAGCATTATATCTGGACAGTAAGAGCAGTTCACATGAGAAACTGTGCAACTATCAGTTGCCTGCATGGGGATGGAGACTTTTTAATCTTTCTCTTTCATACTACCCCCATTCTAGTTTGCATGACTGAAATATAAAGGGTCACAGTTGGACTTTGGGAAGTGCAGGCTTCTTAATACCAAGATTCACACACCGTGGAAACAGCAGATACACTCAGGTCCCAGTTACTTCCACCAGTATGAACAGTTTTGTCACAGATTGATTAAAAGGTTCAGGAAAAGGAAAGTCCATATTCTCAGTGTCTCTCTACAGATACATAGATTTGTTATAGACCACTAAAAAAAAAAAACCAAACCCACACTTTTACAGGAGAATGGACATAATAAGTGCTGTAGTTCTAGAGCAACAAATATCAGGAAATACAGAGGCAATCGTAAGTTTTGCATGGTTGTTTTCTAATTTTGTGTAAAAAAAGTAGTATTTGGCAGACAGGCTACAAGGCTTTTTTTTTTTTTTTACAATTATCATTAACATTTTAGTATAGTATCATAGGGAATATATTCAACCTTCCATTAAAACTGGTAATGTTATGAAAGCAGAATACAATATAGGCTTATAGTCAAAGCCTCAGCTTAACTATCTGGAAACTACTTACAAAGCCCTTAAAAAAAAAAAAAAAAAGGAAAAAGGAAAGAAAGAGTAAAACTGCAGAACAGTCATCGATTTCTCCCATTTGGAAACAAGCCTTCTGGCAAGTCAAGCCCAGTCTGTATTTCACATTTATATCTGCCTCATTGGTATTAGTTTTGGCGAAACCTGGCAAAAAGGAGGGAAAAAATACAACAGTTGGCATACAAATAAGATAGAGCAGTACCACCCAACATTCACTTCCACCTCTATCAACTATATACCACTCAACACTAGAGACTGTTATTTATTTAAACTGATGTATTGGCAATATTTCAGAGATAAACACTCCCACAACTAAATTTTCTGATGCAAGAATACAACCTGTGTGTTGTGCCAGCATCCAGCCTCCCAATTTCCTTTAGAGATGGGTTACTGATGAAAGAATGCAAGCAGATTAAACCTGGGCAGCTGAACCTGCACTTGCCTCCTGCAGGGTCTTCTCAGGTGGCTTCGGATGCCATGAACAGCAGTAGAAGAGTTCACTGCAGATGGGCAATGGCTTCAGCCTTTCCCTTCTAACCCACTTGCATTCACACATCGATGCACTGAATGACGCAGAGGCAACAAAACAGACTGTATATGATTGCATTGCCACTGTGGTATTAAAACAATGCAAGTAAAAGAACCTTAAACTGATGATTTCCCTTCTTTGCTCAAAAGCCAAGTTCATTATGATTTTCTTTCCCACCTACCGGGAGACAGGATGCTGTCAGTCAATGTTGTGTCTGTGCAGAAGTAGTCAACTGAGTTTTGGAACAAGCATATGAGCAGGAGATATACAATCAAAGGTACACATACATGATAAACATACTGTAACTACAGCACATGATCACATCTGATGTGATTATTTTTTGATGTTGATATAGTACAATACTTCAAATTATTTTTTTTAAATTTCCCTTCTTCCATTCACATTCAATTTTATTTCTTTGATGATTACACAGTTCAATAATTACAATTTTACTTTTTTTTTAAAGTCTGCCTTTCTCCATTCACATTATTTTTTGTGTGAGGACACATTTATGTATTGTACTGTTTTAATTTAATATACTCAAAAAATCAATTAGTGATATTATAAGATGTACAGCAAACCAAGAAGAAAACACAACAAACCTAATAGGAATCTAGAGGAGGAAAGAAAGTGTAAATAGGCACAATACAGAGAAGACTTTGTAGAGTAGAAGCAGTTAACATTTGGTTGAACTCTGACTGCAGGTCTACAGAAATATCCTGAGGAAGAGGTCTCCACAGAACATCTAAGCCCCTTTAATTATCTTCTGTTCCAAGCCCTATTTAAATAGGTGCCCCAGGATGAAGACCAAAGATAACTCATGTGATCTTACTTGTTCAGGATAAAAAACCGTTCCATGGACAATCTGTCTCCTAGCTGATTAATGTGTCCCATGGAAACATCACCTATTCCACCCTTCTGCCTCCTTAACCCACCTTTTCCATTTAGAAGTACTAAAGAAGCTAACTCATGAAAGAATGATATATAAGAACCTTTTCAAGCTTTAAAGCCTCTTTCTTTTAGAGGTACAAGGCTGTATTTTCAGTTAGATTTCTATGCTATCTTTCCTTCAGCCAGTATGTGTCATCATTTATTACCTTTTGAGAATAGCCACTGAGGAAAGCTTAGTTGATGAAGAATGTGTTTACTGTATCAAATGCTAATGAAATGTTTTCCATGGATGGCAACCATTCATTGATTTTTTCAAAGTTGTGTGTGAACTAGGATAATAAATAGATGTAATAGGTACAAGTGTAGACAAGACACTCCTGAGTGCATCAACATTCCTGGTTTAGTTCCAGGTATGTTTCAACATTTCAGAGTGCAAGCTCCTATGTGCCTTGCTTAATTTGAGCCTGAACCAGGGATGGTTCCATTGAGGTAAAGGTAAAAGTTGGAGTATGAAGACCACTAAGATCTGTATTTTGCAAATAATGACAAAGGGTATTACTGGAGGAGATTACTGTTTTCCTAATGTTGTAGGTTTCAGTGCCAATCAATCAAGTGTTTCACATTTGATGAGCATATTACATTAAATGTAATGTCTGCACATCTGATGCTAACAGCTATCATTTGTGTGTACCACGCTCTGTTTCAGAAAGGGTCTGATGCCCATGAGTATGATGTACCACAATATCTGCTGAAGATAAAGGAGGTTGTGAGAGCCCACCACCACTCAGAACTGGACCCAAATAAAACTTTTTGCTCTACCTAAAACATGATTAAATAAGCTGAAAAATACCCGTGTAACAAAAGGGATGGTTTGTGCTTGGGAAACAAGGAGTGATTAAGTCTGAAATGCAGAAAGCCCCCTGAGTCCACTGTTTTAAATCCAGGTACAGACAGGCCATTCAGTATCACCTAAGAGCACACTATTCTGTAAGGACTGAAGGTCCTTAATGTAGACATTTCATAGTGCATAGCCTCAGTGTCACTACTTTCTCACAGTACCTCCTAAGCAACACATTCTTAATATTATTTCCCTTATGGGAAGAATATCTTATCTTGGAAGCTTCAAAATACCTCGTTAACATTGACCAGGTGTACTGGGAGGAGTTTGCCTGGGCAGCCAAGTATATGGCTTTTGAATTGGTAAGAAGACACAGCCTCAGGGATTCCTGGCAATCCAAGCCAATTGACTCTCTGATTTCCAAACACAAAGTATCCTTTTCAGCTATAAAGACAGCCCTATGTTTTTTTCTTTGTATTTCTGTATAGCAGGTGTTCTTTCAGGGCCTGACTTTGTATAATGCTAAGTCCTAATAAGTTGGTGACCTCAATCCATGTGCAAAAGCAAGTGGTTGTTCAAAATGTAAAAAAAGACCCTACAAAAAGAAGTTAGCATACTTGTTAAATTAATAAAAGTTGTTTCTCTTATTAACTCCTATTTATTTTTTTATTTCAGATAAAAGCAAACAATTCCATCTCATATATATATAATAAATAATATAAAAATCACAAAAACACAGCATCCATTTAAAAATTAACTCAATCCTGCAACAGCCTCAAAGGAAGACGTTCCTCAAAGGAAAATGTACTTCCAGAAAATAAAACCAATATCCTGCATCATTTTGAACTCAATGGCTTGAACCTGGACAGTCAATTTCTTTTAAAACATAAACAATTAATTTTTAAACATTCTTTTCAAACATTTCTTTTTAAGCCTTGCCTTGGCAGATGCTTTTTCCATACTCCATGTTATCTAATAATAACATTTTGTAAAATTGAGCTTTTACTTTAAGAAAAAAAAAAGGGTGGGGAGAGGGGGAGGGAATTTTAGACTTTTCCTGATTATTTTTATAATGAAATACATCTGCAAATGTATGTTCTGTCTTGGTCACATCAATGGTATGAGCCAGTACAAGCCCAAACAGATTGCCTGCCAAGGTGATCTATATGCTAGGCTACAGCAAATCTGATTTAAGCATGCAAGATAAGCCAACATTTTGCCTTCGCAGCACAGTAAAATCAAGGGCAAATTGTTTGTTTTATATGATGCCAGTCTATAATGAAGATTGTTGACTCTAAATCATGTTTCCTTTGACATTTTGTTGTTGCAAATGTTCTTTAGAAGATGTTTTTCCAAGTAAGTAAGCAGGCTGTGAAAATGGGACTCAAATAAGGCCATCTAGACTATGAAGTTCTCTCCAGATAGGAGCAGTCTGCATGGGGTGAGCTAGTTATATACAAAGCTACAGCCATCCCTTAAAATCTCATTTCTAATGAACTTACAGATCATTCACTGTATCCACTGAAAAAAGCTTCCAGAAAAAGGGGTCAACTCCTCGTTTTTCCCCAGTTAATTCTTTTTGAAACTAGGAAAACATGTTCCTACTTTTACTGTGGCAATACAGTATCACTAAAGCTCCTGTCATCGATATAAACAAAATGAAGATGTCTCATTCAGTGAACATAAATAACCACAAGCACAACTGCTACTCTTGCAAGAAAGCCTGAGGCAGAGTCTTGAAATGTGAAATAAAGGACCAAGGATGCTGCTTGCTGAATAAAAGCCTATCAAAATGCTCAAATCTCTATTTTCTGAACTTCAAAACTAAGTGAAGGACAGGTAGTTGCTTGCTATGTATGAAAATCAGGCCATCAAGGGTCCAATGTTACATAACAGTAACCCAGTCTTGCTGTCAAAGATTTCCAAGAGAAGATTTGCTAAGGATTTCAATGAGAGGAGGACTGGGACAGGAGGGAGGGAGGGAGGGAGGGGGGGATGGAAGTAGGCGGGGAGGGTGAGCAAGTGCACTTCCATGCCACTGCTTTAATAAACAAATCATTGTGGTTCATGCTTTCCATCTGCAGTGCTGTAGAGATTTCAGGCACTTTGCAATGACCCATCAGTATGTCACACTGACACACTTTGCAAACAAGCATCGCTTTGCAAGCATTTATGCAAGCCACCTGCTTTCAAGATAAGCACATGTAAATGCACAAGCCAAGCAGCATCTACATTTTTCCTGCCCGTGGGTGCTATAGTGCAGCTCGTGATTTCATGCATGACTACAGCAGCCACACAGAGCACAGTGTGCTCTCCAGACAACTAGGAAATGGTGCCTGTGGAGTGTCCCTTCCTGATCCTAGTAAGACATATCCCAGGACTCAAACAGTGGATTGGTCCAATACCTCTCATCAACTTCCAAGTTCAGACTACATTAAAGATCTGAAAATTATACCACTCCTTTGTAACACTTCCAGGAAACCAGCAAGGAACAGTGGGTGTCGTTACTCTTTTCTTTGGACCTAAAAGTTTTGCCCTATCAGACCTGCTGCAAAGCTTTCTCTCACAGCCCATCATTTTAAGCTTTCTACTCAATCTGAATTTTCCAGTTGCTTCTGCATTTGTTGCCTCGAGCACAGGCTGCTGGCCTTTACTTTGGGAAGCACATACATAATTAAATACATATATATTGGTCATCTGAACTGAAAACACCCCTAGATCCTTCCAAACAAACAGGTTTTGAACAAGGACTGCTGTCTTCTGAAAACGGGAAGTCCTTTCCTATCATTTTCATCTATTTAAATGCTTACTAAACATTGCACCTTCAAATCCGTTATGTAGTTACTCCCAAATTAAATACAAAAGAACAAAATAAAATGATTCACTGCAATAGATACAAACGTACAAAGTTAATTTTTAATTTTAGATGTTTGTTGTTTGACTGGCTGATCAGCCCAAGAAAAAGTAGTCCTGACATTATCAAAGTTTTAAAAAATTGGTAATTTTTTCCTAGATCAAAGTCAGAAGCTGCATGAATAATTTCTGTTGCACACAGAATTGATGAACGTGGAAGTCTGTTTCCACTTTGAATGAAAAAATAATAATGACTTCCCTAAAATATTACCTTTAAAATTAGTAATCTACCAAAGTGATTCTGCAGCAGCCACTCGTCTTTGATTCAACAATTTTTCTCAGATAAATAAAGGTATTTTCAGCAGTAAATGGCTCTTTATTTAAAAACTTTGAAAGAAAAGCATACACTATCATATTTAGTTATCAGAAATGTTCTCTTATGGACACAGGAAATAAATGAAATCCACAGGCTCACTGCTCAGAAAGTTTTTGTTACGACCAACAGTAAGCTCAAAGCCTTAGTAACAAACTCTTTCACATACTAAATGCTCTGCAGTCTTTCAGTTATGTGCTATCGCTCTGCCACAAAACTCTAAGAGGAAGAGTATTTTGCTTCACTACTCAATTTTCCTCAACTATTTTTACAGCAGTTTGTATACTGTCATAATTGCTGTCCTTGCTAAAGGAGGGCTGAACTGCCCCACAAGACATTACAACACAGAAAAAAAAAATTTGTAATGTTCATGTAGGGGAAGGCCACAGAGAAACTGTATTATCAATCATACATGCATTCAGTTACACTCTAGTGTGCTACAGCTTTTTGTTAATAATCCGGTTTTGTGTTTGCAAGTGAGACTTAAGAATGAATGTGAATGTCAAAAGACAGGGGCTTTCTGGATTAATGCAGAGCATAGGTTCCATTCCTAGAACGCAAATGGAGAGACAAAGGTAAGAACCCAACAGCAGGACACTTCGTTGATTGGCACTAGTAACACTGAGTGGACATACATAGACACTCCTGTTGAGAAGACTCACAACTCCGTCTAAAGATGGCATGGAAACTTCGCAAGAGAGAGTTAGATAAACTAACTTATGCAGTGGAAAAATAAATAGAAATTAATCAGCTCCCCTCTTCAAAGCATAAAAGTTTCCTTTCCACTTGCCCTATTACTCTTAGTCATTTCTCCATCTCTCCTTGTTTTACTAGCTTCTCCTTCTTCTGACATAATCACACTAGATTAGCCTTGAATTACTTTTTCATTGTAAATCCTACAGGTAATCTATTCAGTCTTCATCTATAAAGAATAAACTTACTTCATCTACATATCATCATCATATGATGAGCATTTGTGGAGAATATTTGTTGTGACTCCAGAATAACTATATTGGTTTGTAAAATTACTTACTGCAAAGTCACAGCCAGTGCTCTTCTTGATATCATCCACTGTCAGTCCTTCCCAGATTTCTATGAGGGTCAATCCCTTCTTCTTGTCCACATCAAACACCGCCTACCAAGTTCAAAAAGCACACAATTATTCTTTTATTATCAACACAGAAAACAGGGATGTAGGCAGTAATATTGTACAAAATGGTGTGCCAAAGTATGTTCTTTGCTGCAAGACACCATCCAGCAAGAAACCATGAAAGAAACAGGGAAAGAGAATGTCTCCCTCATTGTTTTATTTCATTTTATGGCCTTTGTCGTTTTATAAGTTTCTCCAATATTTTTTGCGCTTCCAGTGCAAATGCTAGTATTTCAGAAGCTAGTAATGAACAACAAGATTTCTTGCTGTATTTTCAATAGAATGCCTGGAAGGAAGTGGCTGAAGGAGCAAAGGTTGTTCTTTCTGATGTTTTCATAACACATGCACTCCACTTCCAAGACTCACAAGCACATCAAATAAAAACACCTGTAAAACAATATCCACTTTAATAGTGCCTACCAGAGGGAGATACACAGGTTTCAAGCTAGTTGCCAGGGAAACCACAAGGTTTAAAGTAATTTTCCTTAAAAATAAAAGTTCAGTAGCAAAAGACCAGTGAAGATTGCACTTCAAATGAAAGAGAAGTCTTAAGCTCGTCACAGAAGTGTAGTGAAGTCTAGCTGTCCTCTGGGCACATGAGATGGGGCTGAAAAATGACAGCTCCTCTAAGTCTTAAAAGAGAAGCTGGGCATAAGGAACATGCAGTATGCTAGCGTGGAAACAGAATTTGCATACAATCTAAATGCTGTTACACATTTGTGTCATCTCCTAATAAAGCCACAACATCTGGGAAGTGATGAATTGTAGAGAAATTTTGCTTATTGCTTCTTTTCTATCAGTCTTTGTTCCCTCTCATTTTCTTTGTATCTTACATTTGCATGTGGCCAGTTAGTAGAAGACTGGAAAAACTTCCACATTTTATTTTTCCTTACTTTGTGAAGAAAAATCATTCAAATGTAGCAATATACCTCCAGGAGAAAGCAAATTCTACATCACCACCTCTGATGCATTCTGCTTGGCATGATAGACGGCTCACAGACTACTCTAAGCCCTTAAAAATGTGAACACTGACAGTATAGGGAGTACAGCTATAGCAAAAACCATAAGTCACTTATCCTTTGCTGAAAAGATCCACTAATGTACTTTGAGCAGCAGCAATATCAGATGCTCGCATATACTTGCACTGGAGAATAAATTGCTTCACAAATGGAATCAAGTAAGAACAAAAGAATTAAAGCTCTGCTACAAGTATCTCTAAAATGGTCTGTAGCATACACCAAGGAAGATGCCAATTATCTAACTTACATGTGCTCTGCTGGGAGGAAAAAAACAAAGAACAACCAAAAGACCCCAAGCTGTGATTACAGCTGTATTGGAAGATTTGCATCTCACAGCAAATTTTCAGGGATATTTTTTGAAAAATAAGGAGATATACACTTTTAATGCCCATCATGTTTTCATGCCTTGCACCTTTGTTCTGAAAATGTCTAAGGGTACAATTCATTATGCTCCATGTTAAACCTTTAAAAGGAAAAATGATTCCCAAGACCTCTGGTCCTGAACTCCCGAGGGAATATTTTCCCTTCAGTGGCAACAGGTACCAAATATAGTCTTCATTTTTACTAAGATTTACTACTTTTATTTAGGATAGAGAAG
>JAWWEW010000088.1:58386748-58409453 GCA_035583185.1 Anabacerthia variegaticeps | reverse complement strand
ACTTCCTTCTGTATCTTACATCTACTCTTCCTTTTTAAAGTAGTTTGATTTCTTTTTGGAAATTCAGCTACTCTTCTGGTTTAGTTTCAGATTTTCTGAAGGCTTCTAGCCTTCCATTCTTAAGGAATGGACTTCCAGTAAGAAAAATAAAGAAGTCTGGTTCTTGACTAAAAACTGGTATGGAAATTACCCTGACACAAACAATCATGCCAAAACACTTTATCAAAATAAAAAGGCTTGTGTTTTTAGTATCTCCCTTTTACCTATTTCTGCAGCCTAATTATGTACTTTATGATACATGTTTTCAGCTGTTTTAGTTTTAGAACTCAGTATTCATAAAACTAAGCTATAACCAGAAATGGCAATATAATTCCTTATTATAGGGAAAAAATTAAAAACGTGTGGGTGAGAGAATAAGAGAGATGGAGGGACAAAGAGAGTCTAACAAAACCTATGCATTTGTAAGTAGCTTATTTTTGCACTGACTTTATTAAATCTCTGTATCACTATCTCAATTATTCTAGTTCACTTCAGTTTTTAAAACTGAAATAATGAAAATTCCTAGCAGAACATAAGTAAAATAAAGTATTACAATGGGTTAAATGCCTAAAACAACAGAGAAATTAAATAAAATTTAGCATCTTAGATGCTCAATACAAACTCATCAGAGTACTTCTTCAGTTCACTATTGGGAGAGTGAGGATGTCACTGCAAAATTCCTTGGAACACTTCTAAAATAATAAGAATTTTTAAAAAATTAAAATACATAAAAAGGGCTACGACAATGCATTTTATGTATCTTGTTCACTCAAGATCACAGAAAGTGTGATCAACCACTCCCCATGGTCAATGACAAACAAGACGGAAAAAGAAGTTAATATGAATTGTTTAGACTGAATTTTACAAAAAGCTTTGATATTGCAAAACACTGAAATACACTCTGAAAATAGTTCACTGGAAATAAGAACACAGTATGCAAACTTACTTAGTTATCGAAAAGAGCAAAGCACGATAATATTACCCAGTTTTGTCTGTACAGAGAAGATGAAGCAAGATCTTCTGAGTTCAATTCTTTCCTTTCCTGACTCTAAGATCAGCAGACCATGAAATTTCTACTCCTGTCAAAATTCTACATTAATGGAATGGCAGTCAGTCAACAGATACCCTGAAAATGAGACGTCTATAACTTTAACCTCAAGCAATTACCAAATAGCCTGAGAAAGGCCCATCTTGATCGATAATCACCAAGTTATGCTCCTATCCGATTTGGAACAAATGCCATCATAAGGATAATAAGGGGCAGAGGAACAGTAAAAATCTGTCAAGTTCTTACTTGTTAGAGAATCCTTCACCTAATATGACTGGTCTGGATCACACTGAAGGTCCACTTAGTCCAGCAGCGCTCCTTCTTGGCCACTTAAAAGATACTTCTGGTTATATTCTTCCAGCTGCTAGCAACGGGCAGTTTAAGGATGTCCTCAGTCAGAGACTGGACATAGATCCCCTTTGTCATACCTTCTGATGAACCAGGATCTAATAGTTTTCTTAGAACCCAAAAGACTTTAATTTAACTAGTATGAAAAACATTCTGCATTACCTTTTTGCAATTTAACCATATGCTCCCTTCTCTTTGCTGTACAGGAATAACAGAACAGTCCTTTGTTTGCTCCATCTTGACAAAGATCCTATGTACCTTTGTATGTTTCCCTGGTTTCTAATAGACTATTATCCTCTGTCAATACTACAGAGAAAAACAGTGAGGTGTGTTCTCAGTATGTTGCATCTGACAATTAAGGAAGCAAAGCTGACACAAATCTCCTAGGATTGTCTCTGGGTTTTTCATCATGTGGACACAGATCCTCTTAAATCAGGACCCTTGCTAGAATATACTCAATTCATCTTTGTTTTCTCTGTTCTAAATCTCCTCAATTACCACCTCCACTTCTAGTTGCCTCAGGCTTAATCTCTTCTCTCACACTTCTCTGTACCTGCTGCATGTTTCCTCCAACCAACCCTTTCTGTTCCACACATTTGACATCTTCCTCCGTGCTGTACTGATGACACCAGAGAAGAAAACAGACTGCACTAAATTACCTGTTCTAGGTACTCACACACAGCAGTTCTGGGATAAACACCACAAAGAAAAGAGGAAGCATACTTGATTATCTGCAAAATCTATTTACATGTAAACCTGTGTGCATGCTTGAAAATATATGAAAAATTTAACCACCAGTCTCTGAAGAGGTTCTCCCATATACACAGATCTACATTTCTTCAGAAATTTTTAAGCTAGTCACCTACTAGCACAGCCAGGATACACAACAGTCTTAAGTTTCAAGCACATGTTCAAAGTCTGATGATACTAACATTTCTCAAAGGAAGTGCCCCCACTAAGTTGATTGACTTGCTTGTTTGATGACTTGCAGAAGTAGGTCTACATAATTCTGTGCTGTTTCGTTACCTCCTTAAATTCATTCATTTGGATTTCACAATATTTTTCTATGGTAAAATCACCTGAATTAAAAGCATGAGAGAGTGCTTTAGTATTCAGCAATCTGCAGTCCCAAACCAGCCTCCTACAGAAGGTACACCTAAGGAGTGATTCCTGCAGAAACCCTGTGGTTGCCATCAATGAACTCCTGCTGGCTATGATCACATTTTGGGACCTGTGCTTTCTTGATGAAATGAGATGATTTCATAGTGCTCAGCTCCTATTTTTACAATACTCAACTGGATGACAGCAGTGACAACAAAAACAGCAACATAATTACATTCTCACCTTTTAATTATAAATTTGTACTCAATACCTGAGTTCTTAACACAAAATAAAATGTAAACATCCATGTGTAATATATACAAAATCGTATCCTCAAACCTGGAGATGGCAATTTTGGAAAATATTTTTTTAGATTACATTAAGTAATGATTGTTCAATCAAAGAATTAAATAATGAGAGAAGAGTCAGAAGAAAACAAACAAAACCCCCACAATCAGTGAATACAGTTTTCATTTCTTAAGGGCTAGTTAATGGTAGAACAACCTGTCCAAGCTGTACCAGGCACCTCTGCTGAACAGGGTGTCTGACTGCACCCCAAACCCTTCCACTCCAGAAGAGAATAGCTACTAACAATATTAACTCTACTGGAATGACATAATTTAACATTTTTTCAAACAAGATGTACTTTGCATAAAATACATTATTCCTGTACTATGTTGCTTATTTTCAAATTACATTAAATTGAAAGCTTTTGCATTGATTAGAAGGTAAAAATAAATAACTGACATTTTTAATTGAAATTATTCACATACTATCAGAAACAATTAACATCTCCCTCCCCAAAAAGAAATCGAGGTAGAAAAGAAAAATAATTTAAAAAAAAAAATAAATCAGAGATTTAATTGTATTATCCAAGAAGGATAATTTTTGTACTTTACAGTCTACACAAGTCTAAATAAACCACCCTCAAATTCAAGGAATACCTCTAACTAAGGATCAGACCACAGCATGCTAAGCAGGAGACATAGCAAAGTAATCACAGTAAAACAATCTATTAACAGCTGTCCTGTAACAAATTCTCTTGCTGGTTGTCTCTAATCAGAAAAGGAAACCCTCCAGGTATTTCAATAAAGGCAACGAAAAGACACGTCATCTCAAAATGACAAATATTGTGCATACATGTATTAGTTTTCCTTATTTCAGATGTTCATTACAGACAATGATAGACTTCTGAAAACTGCTTGACATGCTACCACTTTCTTTCTCAACAAGGAATCAGTGTGGTACATTTCACCTTCAAAATCATAGCAGATATCCCAAATACCCAAAATATTCAAGTTAATAAAACTTTTCCATGGTGTTGAGGAAGAAGATAGACAGAGCTCTTTTCAAGGAAATGTCTGGAAATAAAAACAACTGGTCGTAGTATGTCATGCAGCTTAGACACTTTGAATAGAGCACAGGAAAGTGGGTATGGAAATTGTTAGTAATAAATTTTAAGAAAAATTAAACTTTTCTTGCACTTTATCATTATCCTTCATGAAAGCTGCCTGGAAAGGAGATCACTGGACATGCAGGGAAATAAAAAAATTAAAAAACCTAACAAAATTACATTATGTGCTTCACAGAAGCAAAATTAGTATTTGATGCTGAAGCTGACAAAAACATGTTAAAACAGTCCTTCAAATCATAAAAATAGATTTTTTTTTATTATCACAGCCTAATGAGAAAATTCTGATTTCACTAGAAAATGGAAAAATTGTCTTTAGAACATGCGATATTCAAAGTCATAACAAGTACAACCACTAACCTCCTGATCATACCAAGTTTTCTATTCTGTCTCTGTATTTATAAATCAGGCAGAACAACTGCTGAAGCACATCAAGCCAATACCAATTGGCTAATATTTCCAACAGAACTGTCACACAACTTATTTAAACTGATTTTTAGTAATCTTAAATAAGATTCCAGATTTTTAACCTTTTCCTCTCCAGAACCTTCAAAACAGGAATACATTAATGAGTTTCTTTGCCCTCTCTGATTCCTCTAGATTGATATAAGAAAAAATCAGCACTCTCAGAAACCTTTATATTCATTTAGCAACTTTTGTTCTTCTTGTGTCTCAAAATCTAGATGATATCTTGATGCAGGTGGTTGGGTGTCTAACTTCATACAATTCAGATGGTTCTCTCCTTCCCATAAGCCTCCTGCCACATATTTAAATGGGATACATTTGGTTAGCTCATGTTCACTCCTGATGGAATCCATCACAAACAGCAACTCATTTCTACTCATGTGATGGCTCAATTTAGTCCCTTAAATCTGGAGTTCTTAATATCCCAAATCAGTTCTACTTTTGAATTAATGAAACCCATCTACCATCATATTTCTGAAAAATTTAAGACCAAACGTATGTAAAAATAGCCTTTCTCAACACATGAACACCAGCAGAAACTGAATGCATGATTAGCTCAGGATAATCAAGGGACAGTCTCTTTTTGGGGATTACACAGGAGTCTTTTTTAAGTGCTGGTGGCAACGACAAACACAAACCACATAATCCCTTCTAAACGCCTTTCAGGAGGTGACTAGATATCACAGCCTCAAGAATGTGCTGCTGTCCATGCTAGGAAGCCTGTTTCTCAGCTGGCCTTATCCCTAGATGTTACAAAAGCTACAAGATATTTCAAAACGCAGAGTTTAGAAACCAAAAAGAAAGTAAGAAAGAAACAAACAAAAGACAACAAAATCCAATAGTGCAAAACAACAGAAACAAAGGTGCAGAATTCACTTAAAAGCCAAGGGAGAATCATGAGACTACAGAATAACTTCCTGGAATCCGAATACATAAATATTTTGGCATAACAATGCAACTGTCTGTTTGGAAGGTACTGTAGGAAAAAATGGTACTTGAAACTATCTTTGTCAAAAATTTTAGTTTACTTAGAAAGGTAATTGCTAGGTGCGCTTGTAACATCATTTGCAGCTCTTGATGCTCAGTGTTTGAGGAATTCAGCACCTTGAAAGCCTGGGGGCATAAGTGCTCCCTATCTCATTGCTTACACAGCCAACTGGCTATGTATGTCCTCTGTTTTAATAAGCATTATACCCCAGCTCTCCTCTTTGCCTTTCTCTGCTTCTTTCAACAAGAAGAAAACTGATAAAATACATTTCACCAATTCCAAATGTTAACAAAAAAAGAGGAATGTGTTTGTTTCTCTATATTAAAAAACACAAAACATCCGTTTAAATTTGAAGTTGTTTTAAGATTTGTTCAGCTACTGCTTTCTCCAGCTGAATCAGAAGGGCAAACTAAGGATCTTAGCATTAATTCATGTGAATATCAATAGGAGTGTATTTCCACACACTGAACATCATGAGTGTGGGATAGCCATAAAGAAATTCAATAAAGTATTTTGGGGGAAAAAAAAAAAAAAGGAAGACTAGGTGACTGTTTGGGAGACAGAAATGGAAAACTACTCTGCTTATTCTCATTCATTCTTTTACCATAGTCTGCAGCCTGAAAAATCAGCATGACTTGAATTCAAGACAGTCTTGGTACCTCAAACCATTCCTTCTCTTTAAATACTTTTAAAACTGCATAATTCTATAGCATTTGCAGGGGAGGGATGCCGCAAAAGAAAACTAAAATCTGAACCAATTGATTAAATTACTCAAAAATTCTCACTGCAGCAATAGTTACAAGGCTACAGCTTTTCAAATCTCAGTATTTTGACCACCTCAAAAAATGCATTTGCTTCATGTCAGAAGGCAATTTTTTGGTAAGATTTTCAGTTTCAATGTCAAATCGTTCTGCTTTTATAATATAAATCTCCATTAGAGATGTTAATAGCACAGAAAACAAATCATGGCTTTGACACACAGAAATAAAAGTATATATGCATATATATGCGCAGTAAATTCCTTGAATCATGCATAAAACTCCCTCTGCACCATCTTTTCAGAGCTATAATAATGCATGATTTCAAATGCAGAGACAGATAAGACATTGATTAATTAACATATCTTACACACAAAGCAGGGCTGAAAAGTTAAATCTAGAGAGGTTTAAATCATATCAATTTTCAAATTCTCATGATAGAGGACACAAGTACTGATGGTGAAATATATTTCATATACACAGTCTATCAGGCTTTCTATAAAATACAATTAAAAAAACTCTAAATTTAGCTTTAGAAGCAGAGGCTTTCCATCAGTTTCTCCAGAACACTGACTCCCTGGCAATCTGCAGTATCCACAGATGAGCCACAGACTTGCTTTTTCTTGTTGTTTTTGAATGTCATAGTTGTTCTTAACATATGTGGCAAGGATAAAAGGATTTTTTTTCACTGAAGATTATATTCACATCAGCAATGAACTTCTAAAACTGAATGCTGAGAAAACTCACAATAATTGTTCAAGAAAGCATCATTTAGAAAGGAATAAAATACAAGAGACAGATAAAAGAAATCTTCCAGCATTATATTGTGTGTAGGTAAAACTATCTGAGCAGCAATCAGAAACAATTTGATCTGCTATGAATTGTAACCACTTAATATTCACTACCCTAGCAATGAAGTGCCAAATCTGAAGCCACATCATCGGATGCTATATATAAAAGAAAAGCCACTGTAGAGAAAAAAAACAAAACAGAAAAGGAAAAAACAGTAACAGCAAAAAAACTCAAATCAAACAAAATCAACAAAACCCGCATAGCTAAATTAACTATTAAAAAGGTTAATTCGCTGAAAATCACAGGACAGAGTAGAACCATAGAATAGAATATGCTTAGTTGGAAGGGATCCATCAGGATCACAGAGTCCAAGTCCTGGCCCAGTGCAGGACAACCCAAGAATCACAGCATGAATCAGAAGCATGTTAACTAAATATAGGAAGAACTACCATATGAACTCCCTTCTAGCCCAGTCTGTTCCAGCACTCCTCAAACATTTTTAAGACAGTCTGCACAACAGCTGTACAAATGTTTTGTTTTTCTGTTCTGTTTTTAATAAGCACATACACAGAAGCAAGGAATCAAATACAATGAAGAGAAATAAAACCAACAAAAGAGTATTTAAGCCTGAGGGTGTGACTCTTTCTGGCAGAATAAAATTACTGTGGCAATGGTGTGCAAATATTTCTAGGAGATGCTTTTCCAAATTAATATTAGTAGTCCCTGGATTTCAATTCCAATCCTTCTCTGACTTGCTCTTTAACTTTCTGTGACTGGCATCATAATAGCCACCAAACTGTTTTTTAACATTGCTGAATGCTGAAACAGAAGAGGTATTAAACACTTCAGCCTTTGTTGTAATCTGCATTGATAATTTTATTAATTTCATTATGCAATGAAGTATCCACATCCTTGGTCTTACAGTCCACTATGTATGTACTCTTAAAAAGATTTCTTCCCAGTTTTGAGTATTCTTTTTTCGTACTGGGCTGAATATTTCTTAAAAGCTTAAGCTTTTTGTTTTGTTTGAGTTTTGTAATGCTTAGCCTCTGACATCTGATGTTGGTCTCACTTTCTGTCATCTTTCTTTTCTGTGTTTGAAATTACAATGATTGTAATCAAGGTCAAACTCCTACTGCTCTTCCAAGGTTTTCTCCATGTTGGAAAATTTTATTCTTAAGCTCATTAACACAGTCTTTCCCTAATTTCATTTCTTCTCAGCTATACCTCCCAGAAAGCTTCATCAATCCACATCTTTGAGTTCATGAAATCGGTCTTCCTAAGAGACATTCCTGGTATTTTGCCATTTACCCTTCTATGCTTTCTAAGGATCATGAGCTTGCCTTTCAGAGATACTCTCCCACAAGTGTTCAATCAAATCTTTCAACTAAGGTTTCTCTGAGAAGGATATTGTAATGTCTATACATTAGATTTAGGTTATCTAAAGACATACCCACAGGCATCTCTAATTCAAGACTTAGCCAAAGCCTAGGCATGTAAATATGATCATGGAGTCAAAAGCTCTGACTACCTACTACATGTTTAAGATGCAAAGATTTCTGTACTTATACTAATAATACAGCTATTTATATATGTAATATATTTATTTTGCGTTTACTATATTAGCATGTTACGGCAACTAGAATTCAACTGTCACTTGTGCCAAAAGCTGCTGGTTAGGACTAAGCAGCTCAGTATCTATCCATGGAATTCTCAAAAAAAGCCTATCACTCACTGCAGATCCACCTCAGCAACCATCACCTGAGCACCCACAGAGACATCAGTGAGCAATTAAACAGTAACAAAAAAGGCCATAGTAACACAACAGCTCAGTGGTTACAGTATTTGCATGGGAGTACCTCAATTCTGTGTCCATCATGGCCTCAAATCCTGATCTGTGGTTTTGCAGAAAGACTAATGTGTAGTCTGTGCCCATCCCAAACCCAGAAGCAGATCCTGTACCAGGGTTCAGTTTTGAGTTCCATGGTTGAGGCATCCAGATGACAAAACAGACTATATTAGATTATTATTTCACTTTAAAATAGTGCTTACAGGATTTTTACAATAATCCGTCACTGTGCAAAACCCAGAAAAAATGCCTCAGAACAGAGCTATGGATCTGAGGAAAGTTTTGCCATTGTTAAAGCAGTTGGAGGAACAGACACACACAAAGAAAGGTTCATATCCAGTTTCCTCAATAAAGCCCAATGCCATGATTTAGCACAGATAACAGGATACAAATAGCTTATTTCACTCTGATTCTGTCTCTTAGTGCAGCACAGTTTATTGTACCTGAGAAAATGGTGCTCACTGATGTGGTTGTGTTGTTACTAGGCAACCAGAGATAAAATGCAGGGGTTAATGATTTTTATTTAATGCATTTTTATGAGAAAGCACACTCTCTTTTTTCCCTCCCCTGATATTATTTGAGGTGTAAATGCTATTTACACAGGGAGATATATTTGGACATCTTCTGCAATCTGAACAAGAAAATTATTCAAACTGGATATTCAAACAGGCAGTCAATAAATATTTCTAAACATATTGACCATTACCACTATCAAACACTTACACTGTGGCAATGGCTGAGATCTCAAAGCACTTCAGTGTGGACAAATATTCAGTAGGTCTCACAGGAGAGAATAAGAATGGCAATAAAACTGATAACAGCCTAGGAACATTTGGGGCAGTTACAAATGTATGTCCTCCACGGAAGAAAACAAGAGCCTAAGCCTGTATCACCCTTCACCTTTCCCGTGCTGTCATGACATCTACACCCAGCAAGGTCACGCCATGTTTTTTCCTGTGTCTTTGGGCTGCCTTGATTCCCTTCAAAAAAACAGGCATCATCACCAAAAGTTGTCCCTTCTCAGGGGGCTCTGCTCACAGGAGCCTCTACAGGGAGATGCACATCTTAAGAAGCATCCTACTATCACAGCCTTGCCCTAGTAGTGTAGGCAGATGTCCTAGAAGCCTCCCTGTAATTCCAAACTGCTATGCAATTCATTTCCCACCACACAATTACACTGCTCTGTTGCAGGGCCTGGCAGCAGTGACACCTGCTGAATTCAGCAGACATGACCTCATTTCATAGAGTGTTGAAAATGTTACCACATACGTAACATCACAAAACCCCTCAAGTTTCCTCACATGCCAAGCTCTTCCTTTCAACCTCTACAAGGGCTGGTGACCTGTATCTAACTCAAGACCATTGAGTTCCTTTTATATCAAGTGCTTTTCCAAGTCTCCCATCTTTGCAATAGGAGCAGGAAAGTATTTATAGATCTGAAAATCGTCTGGGAGACTCAGGCTGGGTGTGTGAGTGAGGGCTCAGGGTCAAACAAAACTACAGCTCTGACTGCATGCTTAACTTCTGCAGGTTCTGTAAGATGAAGTGAGAAGCAAATGAACTCCTGCATCACTTTGCATTTACATATAAAGACAAATTAACTGATGCAGCCAACACTTGATTATTTCACATTTTTCTCCTCAAAGGTTAACCTCCAAGTAACAGGAATCATGCAATTCAGTTGAAAAATTTTTTTTGACCCTTAATAATGGTCACCTTCAAATAAAAGCAGAAATTCCACTGAACCCATCAGTTGGACTTTTAAAGACAACTACCCGTGACTCAGCATACATCCTTATTATCAAGATAGCAGGTTCTACTCCCTCTCACTTAGATAAACAAAAGAAATCCATGTAACAGTCCAAAATACTTGTGCAGCTCTGTAAGCACCTCTTGCATTTCATTAGAACTTTCCGATCAATGTATTTCTGATCCCAAAACAAGTCCTTCATGGCTTCTTCTGACCACTTGCCTATCTAAAACAAACTGAAGGTCAAGTACTTTAATCTGAAATTAGTTCTAGGGGAATTTTAAAAATCAGTAATTGTCCACTGTGCGACTCAGACATAACTGGTAATCATATAGCCTGACTTCCTCCCTCTTCAGAAGCCTCTCTATGCACAGCCAGCCTCACTCCTCACAGCACAGGAGAGGTTTTAAGTAAGCAACAGCTATCAGTTTGTAAGATTGAGAGCTGGGCATTTTTTGTCTCTTATTTTTTTCTCTTATTCCTCACATCCAAAAATGCTGCCAAATTCTCCCACCTCTGAATTGTTTCAAAATTTAAGTGTCTGTCCATACTCCAGCTAAGAGTAAAATACCACACTGACTAAAACTAGAGAACAGCACATTTAAGTAAAAAGTGTCCTTCACTGTGTATGCGCATCAGGAGATTCCACAGTTTCTCAGGTTAACTTAGAAGGAAAAGTTAACAAATGCAATTGATTTCCAGTGCACTTCCCACTTTCACCAGCTTTCACAGATACATTGAGACAGGAATTCCGGTAGTTTATATTTCATTGGTATGGAACTTAGTATGCCAAACACCATTCCATATTTTTATCAATGATCAGAAGCTAAAAGAAGTCTGATAACGTGCCAGACTGAAAAACTGCAATCCTAAAAATCCCAATTAATCACTGCAGGACTCTGAAGACAAGCCTGACCTTTGGCTACTTTGATGGAAAGGACCTAGTCTCTACTTCTAGAGTTTAGGACTGTCTGCTTAAACTCACTTAAATGTTCAGTCAGTGAAAAACAGAAACAGAGTCAGTAACAGCTAACAGAATTTAGAAATCCCTGTTGCCAAGAGAGTATCTGAATTACTACCTACACAAACTTCCTTCTCCCTGTCAATGGGATTGAGAATTTCACCCTTCAGCCTTGAACAACATTAACTATGGAGTCAGGCAAAACTCAAATTTTCAGTTGCCTCAGTTGCCTAGTGGTGAGCTTAGACAGCTGACAGCGCTCAGTACTGAGGATGTACTAGACGCCATACTGAGGTATTTCCTTCTGATTTCTGGGTTTGAACTCTTAAATCCAAGCACAACATTCTGAATTCCACTTTGGAATAATGCCATTTAGAAGGTAAGCCAATGATGCATTGCATTTGGCCCTAAATTTGTCCTAAACATGTGGTTATGTCTCTTCACCCAATTTGCCCACAAAAAAAAAAGAATTGTAAAGTAATATTAATATGCCATCTTGCAAAAAGCTTGACAGTTTTTAAACGGCATTAAAAACACAAGACTCAGAGTGGACACAGTTCACAGCGGATCTATTAATGACTGTTAAGTGGAACTACAGGAAGAAGGATGTCACTTAATACTTGCTCACTGACAAGAAAATTCTACCCTATCATAAGTGGATAGAAGAGCAGAAAGAAAGAGTGAGATGGAATGTAGGTGGAAGGCTTAGATCTACTTAAATTCTCTAAATGCCAGACTGAACAAGGTATGAAGGACAAGTGCCTAGAAGAAAAGATTCTGTATTTAATTTTTAAATAGAAAAATGCTTTAAACCTTTCCTGAAAACACAATGTAAAAATTCACTGTTGCTGCATTGTCACTGTAAGTCATGTGGCAAACACTCAGGCATAAAAGACATAACTCAAGTTCCCAAATGTATTATCCAGAGAGGTTTATATAACAAATATATTTTATAGACAACATTTTAAAAAAAAAAACAACCCCCAAACCAGCCCCCAACCAAACCAAACCAAACCAAACCCCTGAAGTAATGAAAGCCTCTTCCATATAGCATTTTCTAGAAATAGTCTAGAAGAGTTTGTCTTGATCTTACCACCAAATCCTATTTAGCTTTTATTAGGCATTTTAAAAAAACTTACCAGAGAGCTATGAAAAAGCTAACAGAGCAGTCTGTCTTTTAGATACTGCTATGCCTTAGCAACTCTCCAGTCACCAATATTTTTCCAGTATAAGTAGCTCCATGTTTCTAAAGATTATCATTTCAGACAAGTAAAAAGGACAAAGAGATTCGAAGAAACTTCTAGATCAGCCAGTCCATTCCCTTTCTCAACACATAACCAAATGCCTGTATCTCATTTTGGAGTGATACTTATGTACTGTATTAAATTTTAGAGACCACAACCATGGTATCTCCATGATTTGCCTCTTCTATGCTATTATGTACTTTATTTCCAGAAAGTTTTGCATAAAGTCTTACATGAATCTTCTCAAGTACAGCCTAAGCTTGCTGTTTTCCTCCTTCACCCACGTATTACTTAACAAATCTGAAGGCTGTTGCTGTATTTCCCTTTCAAAGCCTGATCAAAGCAAACATGAACCCCAGTCAGGATCAGATGAACAGTAATAAATTGTGGAGCTAATCACTAAAGTAGAGAATACAGTCAGGAGCAGACAATCCATGGAGACAGATTAGTCCACTGCCCCTGTTATGAAATCCCCCAATGACATGGAATGCCCTCCCCTCTGTTCCAGAATACCATCCAAAATAAAGGGGTATGTTGACTGCAAGAGTATTGGCCTTATTATGTTTCAATTCCGTACCTCTACCACAGTTGTCTTTGCAGCTTTGCACATAGGTTGGTTGAAGTTTCTTGCAGTTTTCCTGCAAAATAAAAGAAAATTAATAAATATTAAAAGCTATAATAGTACATTTAAAGACTTTTAACAGATACACTACTACAAGGATGGCTGTAATATAAACATCACAAATCTTTTTGCCAAAAAATAGGACAGAGGAAAAAGTATTATGGAATTGTCTAAGATACATCTGAAATTAAATATTTTGCTACATTAGAAAATACTTATTAAAGCTCTTTTGACTTTTAATCGGAGCATTGTTGAATTGAAACTGAGTATGCTACTTATATCTTCATTTATTAGATCCAAAAGCAGCAGCAAGCTGGACTTTCTACAATGTGCCTTCCCAGTTTTTCACTGCACAAAGAACGAAATTCATGTTCACAAGGGGATCAGCACATGGTCTGACAATCTCTCAAGTCTCCCATATGCCTTCATAACTCAGACTATAACTCAGGATAGCACTCTGCATAGTAAATGTAATCCAATTCTCTTGATCAAAAAAACCTTGTGTCAGTTTCAGCACTCACTGAAAGACTTTGGCACTAAGTATTCCCACACAGCATTTCTGTACCAAGGAAAAAGAACTTCTAGAGAATAAAAGCAACACATGACCACATGACATGTATACGTTAGATCTGCACCAAGATCATAGCAGGCACAGGGGAAAACAAGCAACCTGTGTCAGCTGCGTTCTGTATTTTTCAAAAACCAACTAAAACTGCAAAACTGTTTGGCAAATTTAATAATTAAGAAAAACTACATAGATTTTAGTGGTGTTCCACTGCTGGCTTCTTGGCATTTTTCTCTTTTAAAAAGTAGAATTCTTGAAAGCTTTTTATCAAAATGCACGAATCTAGGGTTCAAAACAAGTCAAAACTTCCTTTTCCCCATCCTTTTTCCACACAAGCATATTTTTCCCCTAACCATACTTATTTCATAGACTCACAGAACCATTTAAGTTGGGAAAAAAGCTCATAACACACAATTGAGTCCAACAATTAACCTCCAACGTGTCCTCCTCCTTTCTCCTTCCCTTCTGACGAAGACCATACCTAGTGCCACAACCACTCTGAACTTCGGGGGGCTGCTGCCACCTCGTGGCTTCGGGCGAGGGACAGAATGGAAATAAATGGCCAAATCCTCAGACTAACAGGCACTTATAACAGGATTTCTAGTGCAGATATCTACGCGATCAAAGCTATATCCAAAGGCATGTATCTCGGGGAAGTGCTGTCTTATTGGCAATACACAGCAGCTGTGACACCTCTAACAAAGGTCAAGACAACCCTGTCCTGGGGGGCATCAGGTAAAGCATCACCAGCTGATTGAGAGAGGGGATCGACCTGCTCTGCTCTGCACTGGGGTGGCCTCACCTTTAGGTATTGTGTGCAGTTTTGGGCACCACAATATAAGAAACACATTAAGCTATTAGAGAGTGTCCAAAGGAGGGCCACGAGGATGATGAAATATCTGGAGGGGAAGCCGTGTGAGGACTGGCTCAGGGCACTTGGTCTGTTCAGTCTGGAGGAGGCTGAGGGGAAGACCCCATTGCAGTTACAAATTCCTCATGAGGGGAAGAGGAGGTGCAGGCACTGATCTCTTTACTCTTGTGACCAGTGACAGACAGGACTTAAGGAAACACCATGATGCTGAGCTAGGGGAGCTTTAGGTTGGATATCAGGAAAAATTTTTTCACCCAGAGGGTGGTTGGGCACTAGAACAGACTCCCCAAGGAAGTGGTTGCAGCACCAAGCCTGACAGAATTCAAGAAGCATTTGGACAACACTCTTGAGCAAACAGTGTCACTCTTGGGGTGCCCTGTGCAGTGCCAGGAGCTGGACTCAGTGATCCTGATGAGTCTCTTCCAACTCAGCATATTCTGTGATTCTACGAGCATCTTTTGACCACAGATCTTCTCAGGGGCTATGTAAACCCAAAACGATGTAAGAATAGGAAACCATAAAACAAACCCAGTCAACCACAACTTGCATTTCTATCCTTCTCTGAGAGCATACTAGAGAGTACTGTAGGACAAACTACCCTTATCTAGGTAAAGTAGCAAATGAGAAGAAAAACAGAGTTACAAGCACCAAATTAATTAGCAAGCCCATGGATACAGATGGGGGAAGGCAGATGTGAAAACTAAGAATTCAGTCTTTCATGCCATGTAACTACTTTTCTAAGCCAAAGACTTTCTCGAGATTGTAGTGGCTGGTCTTCCAGGAAAAGAAACTGACATAAAAAAGAAGAGTTAATGGGCTCTATTCTGACACCATTTATAAAAGCTTCTGCCATTTAGAATGTTCTTGGGTTAGTAAAGTTGTTTCAGAAGCAGCAGTCCTTTACAGGATCAAAGGCCTTATTTCTATAGAACACACTATCCAGAAGTTTTACAGGATCAAAGCCTTTATTTCTGAAGAACACACCATCCAGAAGCTTTATGGGATCAAAGGCCTTATTTCTAAAGAACACATCATTGAGAAAGAGAAAAAACAGAAACACTACACTTATTTTCCAAGACAGAATAATATTAAGGGGTTAGGAGTATGAAATTCAGAAACTAGCTAGAGTTGCCTTTTTTATTTTTGGACGTCTAGACTCATCAACATCTACAAAGTCTATGTTCCAGTGATAGATTTCTAAGCTGACCCAAAGGTATGACATCTGATCTTCCATAGCAAAAGACAGTAAACTACTTCATGGCAGACTAAACCAATAAACTACATCCACTAATGACAGAGAGGTAAAGAAACACAGGTATGAGCTGACATTACATGTTGCAGAACCAATTGAAGCATGAAGAGATGACCTGACATGACTGTGACAGCAGAGGCTCTGACTCTGGTTATCCCTTCAACGTCTCTGTTCCTTTGTCAATAGTCTATTTTCACTGGCACCAAGCCACACCTTTGCTTGTAAAGTATACTGGGCTATAACAATTCCAAAATAGACTGTACCAGATGAAATGGGAGGGCAACCAAAGGAGGTAGACAAGCCACTTTCCCTGCTATTTAAAAATACATGGCAGTCAGGTGAAGTCCCCTGCACTGGAAAAAAATGAAACATTGTGATCATCTTTAAACAGAGCAGAAATGAGGGCTCTGGGAACTACAGCCCTGTCGGTCTCCCCTCCGTGAGTGGGAAAATCATGGAACAGATTCTCCTGGAAGCTGTGCTAAGGTACATGGAGGACAGGGAGGTGATTAGAGACAGCTAGCATCGCTTCATCAAGTACAAGTCCTCCACAACATCCTTCTCCCTAATTTGGAAAGAGAAGGATTTGAGTGCATGGAAGGAAGAAGTGCTAGGATGGTCACATCCAAAGGGTAGTGGTCAATGATTCAGATTCCAGATGGGTACTGGTGGTGCATGGTATCCCTCTGGGGGATATACTGGGACCAAGACTGTTTATTATCAATCAATATGGAATAATATCATCCCATACAAAATGGTATGGAGTATACTCTCAGCAAATTTGCAATTTGGTGACACCAAGCCAAGTGATGCAGTTGACACCCCGAGGGATGGGATGCCATCCAGAAAGGCCTGGACAAGCTCAACAAATTGGCCCATGGGAATCTTACGAGATTCCACAAGCCCAAGTAGAAAGTGCTGCATCTGGGTTGGGGGTTCCCAAGCAGGAGTAAAGACTGGGAGAAGAAATCATTGAGAGCAGCCCTGCAGAGAAGGATTTGGTCGTGCTAGTAGATGAGAGACTGGACATGAGCTGGCAACGTGCACTCACAGCCCAGAATGCTCAAAGTGTCTTAGGCTGCATCCAAAGCAGCATGGCCAGAAGGTTGAGGAAGGAAATTTTACCCCTCTACTGTGCTCTGGTGAGACCCTACCTGGAGTGCTGCATCCAGCTTTGGGGTTCCTAGCATAGGAAGGACAGGGATCTGCTGGAGCAAGTCCAGAGGAGGACCACCAAGATGATTAGAGAGATGGAGTACCTCTCCTACAAGGAAAGGCTGAAAGAATTGCGATTGTCCAGCCTGGAAGAGAGAAGGCTTCAGGGTAACCTAATTGTGGCCATCCAGTACCCGAAAGAAGTCTACAGGATGGAGAGGGACTTTTTACATGGGCAAGCAGTGACTGAACATAGAGGAATGGCTTCAAACTGAAAGACTGCAGGTTTAGATTGGATATTAGTGAGAAATTCTTTACTGTGAGGGTGGTGAGGCACTGGAACAAGTTGTCCAGAGAATTTGTGGATGTCCCATTCCTGGGAGTGTTCAAGGCCAGGCTGGATGGAGCTCTGAGAAACATGACTTAATGAAATGTCTCCCCTGCCAATGGCAACAGGGTTGAAACTAGATCATCCTTACGGTCCCTTTCAATGCAGGCCATTCTATGATTCTGTTATGACTACCCACAAAAGCAGTGGCACTCCTTAATGTTGTCCCTAATGTGCAACACTCAAAGGGAGGTTAAGACAAAGAGACACACTATTTAGCTAAGTAGAACTAGTACCCATATCAGTCTAAGAAAGCAAAAAGCCCATATATGCATTCTTTCAATTATCGTAGGAACAAGGTGAGACTATTTCATTATGTTTGAGGGAGTCTTGCTAATGGTGCACTATACCTTGAAAGTTACTATCTACTGGACCAGACACAGGCCTTCCTTGTCAGACAAAAGCTGTGGTGCAGAATAGTCTACTCAGTATGAAGATGACTGGAATGAAAGCAGTGATAACATACTGTATGGAAGAAAAGATATAGGGGACATGAAGTATCATGTTCAGAAAATGAAAAAAAAACTGCTTAAAAAACTGCTTTCTAAAGAAGTTGGTGTCATTCTGGATTCCCAAGGAAACAATATAGCTTCATATATGAGAACAGACAAAAAATTAATCCTGGCCTGTGGTCCAAGTAATTGTATCTAAAGCACATCCTCCAGATTTAAAAAAGCTCTTAGCTTGAGGGTGATTAACAGTTTGGCAGACACTAACTCCATTGCTATTTGCTCCATACACACCATACACAGGAAGCACAGTATAAATAGTACCACACTGCTGTGAAAGTGGTGGCAGACGGCAGGTTATAAAATGAGCCTATGTTTCTCTGTTCTAGGTCATCAGGTAAAGTGTCTCATCCAGAAACAGAATGGGACACTGCTAATCATAAGCAAATTCTTTTAAAGTAGTAATATCCACATGGAGTAAGATACCAGATCTTTGATTAGTTACACTTGAAAGGAGGAGTCAAGGTTTCTAGGTCTTCACTCCGGAAGGACATATTATCTGGTATTAACTTTACTCTGTGAATGTGGGAGACATATGAAGAGTTCTGAAATGAACAGGAAGAAGGAAAGGCATAGAGATCACAAGACATAAAGGAAAGGGGGTAAAAGGGAAAACACAACCGGCTTGTTTTTTGTGTGGAGAATTAAAGACTTTTTTGAGAAGTAACTATGCATCAGTAGATACAGCGTAAAAGCACAGACAGCAGTGGCTCAAGATCAAACAAAGACAAGGCTAAGGGGGGAAAGTGTTGCTTGTATTCCATGTACCAGAGCCTAAGGAAAGGAGTTTAACAACCATCAAATTCATGTGCACGCACACAAGAAAGGTCAGCTTTTAATCAAAAACCATATTGTCTTGCCAGTGGACAAGCCAGAATGTCAAGAGTTGGGCAAAATAAAAACTTATTTATTAATGTTCGAGTATTTTCATTTAATATTATTGTAAAATATATAGATAAAATTATTATGAATACATGTGTATGTATACATACATAGACAAAGCATTGTTTTATGGGTATTATTTTATACATATATTTTTCAGTTGCTTTTTCAACTCCTTGTTTATTCTGATACATAAAAAGATAGACTGTGTTATTCCACATCTGCTTGTAGTAAACTGCCAAGTGATTGCAACACTTACCTTTTCATCTGATAGCCATAAGACAAACAAATAAAAACCAGGTGTTAAACATAATTAAACCTCTCCTGCTTCAGGTCAGGACAAACCAGACCATAAGCACAGCAGCTCATATGAAAGATGATATCCCTAGTGTAACACTCAAACTTTTCATTGCAAAGATGTGTAAATTCATATGATGCCTCTCCCACCATTGAGATCAAATCAACTTTAAACATCGTTTTCTTTATACAGAATCAATCTTGCCATCACTAACTGGCCAGGAGACTGATTCAGCTCCCTTTTCCTCTGTCATACAAGACTGGATCAAACTTCAATTGCTCAAGGAAAAGGACCCAAACTAATATGAAAATTGAAAGGAATAGAATGACACTAAATTTCTCAACACTAAACAAGACTGGTCTGCTGTGTCTCATTTTAAACTACCAATGTTTTATTCCACACCTATGTTTGAATTCTCAAAAGTCATTAGAAAAAACAATTATATTGTGGTTTTTTTACAGCAGTATAATTTGATAGTAGGGAAAGGCAATATGAAAGAAAGCAAAACCAGTAAAACATTTTGTCATCGCATAGGAGACAGAATTCTCCTTCTTTTCTTTATCTAAATCATAAAAGAATCTTTCCCCACAGGTAAGCAAGTCATACCTGAAAATGATGTTTCCTGCACGGTCAGCCTTCCATGCCTTCACAAGAGCAAAATCTCCTGTAATTGACTTCTCCAGAATAAAGTGACGGCCATCAAACTCTCGCACCTTCAGAGAAAAGTACAAAATTGAGACATAGGTTTCTTCCAACAGATTTCTCATGTAATATCTATTTTATGGGGTTAGTTTTATAGACTTTTATATTTACACTTCTTTTTTTACTACATACAGTTCTATCTGAAAAACTGCATAACAGAGAAGAATGGAAAGGCTGTATACCCCAGTTTTATCATAGTGTCTCTAGTGAAACCACATGTGAATCCATATTCCTCCTGCTCCATCTACTGGAATTAGACATGCTTTTTTCAGCACATCTACCAGTTAACCAAAACCAAAGTCCTAAAGCAGAATTGTTGAAAACAGTCATAATCACTGCTCGACACCAGAAACCCCAAATCTAAAATGAAGCCAATTTGAGACAGAGTACGCAAATCATGCCATCTGATAGGCTGAATTTCATTTGGTTTTCCCTGCATTTATGATCAATATTTTCAATGAATGATACTATGCCTGAAGCCAAAATATGGAACTGACACACAGCTAGTCCTTTAATCCTAAAGAGAGAGATGTAACAGTCTTTCTCTTAACAATGTAAAAGGTTAGCATATCCGTAAATAGTACTTGAGAACTCTTTAAAATTTTTGAAAGAGGCAGGAAGAATGAAAAAGATCTATCAGAAGTGAGTTTTTCAGTCCCATAAAAGGAGATCTAATCCTTTATAAAATGACACTTCCATGCAAAATGGATGTGGAGAATGGAATTGAGCAAGTCATGCTAGTCACGATATTAGTCCCTCCCAGTTATTAGACTGAGGAGGGTAAGAGAGATTTTCCCACAAATGCCAAAAGAAAAACAAATGAAGAAATATGTTATTAAAATTATAAGATATTTAATAAACAAAACATTACTACAAATGGTAAAACATCCTAAGAATATATGCAGCAAAAAAATGAAGGGAATAAAAAAGACTAAGTCAACGTCTGGATACTGCAAACAGTCATGTATATAATACATGAAAATTATGGGTTAGGGTGGAATTACCTTTACCCCAGAGATGTGCTTCAAGTAAAATTGAATGCTGTATGCAGCCTACCTGGAACACAGACCTCTTACCTCTCTTGGCTGGCTGGCAATGGCAATGGTGCCATCTGTGTTGTACTTGATAGGTGCACCCCCTTCCTGCACCAGTGTCCCATAGCCAGTACTGGTGTAAAATGCTGGGATTCCTGCTCCTCCTGCTCTAATACGTTCTGCGAGTGTACCCTACAGGAAAACATATTTAAGAACTCACTATTTCGGAACAACAAATCAAACTCTGATGAATGGCTTCCATTAAAATTAATTTTATAACCTGTCATTTGGAGCTTTTCCGTCTGTACTCAGCAGATAGATGTGATCATCTATTTCTTCCTCTCATTTTAGATCTTTGTGGGATGGGTACTGGATACGGTAAGAAATGCTTGATTCATGACCATAAACTGCTCAAGACCACACTGTCACACAACTCTCTGACAACTACCGAGCCCCAGCACTTGGCTGTGCCTCCTCTTCTTCAGCTTGTTTCCCAACTCACTGCTCTGAGGACAGTGCCTTTTTTCCACCTTGCTACATATCCTAGAAGTTTCTTCCTCTGTAACAGACCTACATATTGATGTTTCATTCTTAAACAGCTTAAGAAAAATTTCAGAACTCTCTCCAAGTTGAAACAGCTAAGCAGGACAGATTGAGAAAGGAAGAGAGTCCACTGATTTGGGTTGCCCATGCCAAGAATACCAAGAAGCTGAAAGAGCAGTATTTATACTCTGTTTGACCACCTTGTCTGCACTCTGCTCTATGTCCAGCCATACTACAGATATTAACTGCACAAATTCCTCATCAGCCTTAATTATGTACTTATGGCCAAAGATGTGTCTTCCTGCTTTTCACATAACTTCCCAGATTTTTTAAAAATATTTTTCTGGATTCAAAGTTAGACAAGACCATCACGGTCAGCTGTCCAGCCTCACAGCCTCCACAACATAGGCTGCATTTTATTCAGGCAAGAAGCACAGTGACTCCTGGTAAGGTTTCAAAATCATAGCAAGAGGCAGATGCAAACCATGCAATTATACAAAGTCCTGTGTTCTAAGCAGCCTTTGAATTTCAAGATCTCACCATGAGCTCTCCCTTACTGTGTAATAAAGAAACAACAGTCTCCCATTTTGCCTAAAGTTACATCTAACTTTCTTACAAAAGGCTTTTTTATCTTGACACAAATATTTCAAATGCTCCCATCTCCTAGCAAGTCATTAATTCACCTTCCTGTTTACCATTATACACTGTAGACCCATTATTTCCATGTTGGACCTACACAGCTTATCTGTACTCTACAGAGCCAAATACTAAGGAGTTCAAGGTCTTCTAGATGAAAGGACTGAACACTGGAAAGGAAGGAAAAAGTGCTTTGTGAGATTTGCAGCCTTTGAACCATGGGAAGTGACAATTGCCTGGTTATCTTCATGTCTGCTGACTGGGTACAAGAAGAGCTTTTCCACTCATGTCAGAGATTCTAAGAAACACTCTTTCACAGCATGCTTATAGGCAAACTCTGGCAGTGTGGAGTGGATGAGCAGATGGTGAGGTGGACTGAGAACTGACTCAACAGCTGACCCCAGAGGGTCATAATCAGTGGCATAATCAGGGTCCAGTTGGAGGCCTGTCACTAGTGGTGTCCCCCAAGGTTCTCTACTGGGCCCAGTATTTTT
>JAWWEW010000088.1:58352586-58367679 GCA_035583185.1 Anabacerthia variegaticeps | reverse complement strand
ATCGGGACACGGGCTGGGCATACGGCATAGGGACACGGGATCGGGATGGGGATAGGGACACGGGATGGGCATACGGGACAGGGACACGGGATCGTGATGGGTATAGGGACACGGGATCGGGACACGGGATGCGCACCCGGGACACGGGATCGGGACCCGGGGCATGGGATCGGGACCCGGGATGGGGACCCGGGAGCCGGCCCCCCGAGAGCTGCCCAGCCGCCCCGGCGCTGCCATCGCTGCCCCCGGGCAGGAGCAGGAGCAGGAGCAGCCCCCAGTCCCTACAGTGACACCGCCGGCCCCTCACTCCGCGGGTCTGTGCCTGAAAACCATCAGAACACACGGGAAACACAGGTGGGCAAAGCAGTCCGTGCTACATCACTATCACACTTCAAAAAAAAAAAACCAAACAAAAAAACTACAACAGGTTCTCCTGTTTTCCCTTCCACGGTTTCCACAGATGGACAACTCCGATGCCCTACCGCAGCTATCTCCCTGGAAAGTGAAGGTGGCTTAAATTCCTGTCCTATCACCTTGTGACCGAGGGCTAACATCACAAGAACCAGGGAAAGGGCAGAGACTTTGAATGGTTAAGTTTCCAGCGCACAGCCCTCGGGGTGAGCCAGGCTCCAGTAAGCACATGGTTTCCACAGGGCGCTTCGATGCTATGTTTGGGTGGGAAAATATTACTAGAATAGATGTCTGCTCGTTTAGGCAGCAGCCATGTGATGTGAACTGCTGGCCCTTCTGCTGCTGCTGGAAGGAAAATTCAAAGCATGCCTCTGCCATTATTTATGCCCCCTAAAAATACCCCAAAGGATCAGTGCATGCCCTAATGATGCCCGACAGAATAGAAGGATTCACAGAAAAAAATGTGAGAAGCTGTTTAGATGCAGGAAAATATATTCTCCTCACGCACATGAACAGAAGGTCACCCTTCTAGCAGGTCATGCTGCTCCTCATCTTGTTCCCAGGCTGTTCCCAGTGCAGCTGCCAGCCTCCCTGTACTTTGCCATTGTGCTAATCAACATGCAGCAGGATAACTTACAAGGAAACCAAGGCTTTTAGAGCATGCTGCCAATGTTTGTGCACACCCTGTCCATTTTATTCAGAGCACCAGTCCAGCCTTGCACCTCCTGGTCCATGTCCTGTGGTATCACACTCTCCTATACATTTTAAAAGGTGCTGGTACCTGTAGTTACAGTTCACATAATAGACAAAACCTTGCAAATGCCAGTGAAGTGTGATGGTGACACCTTGACTATTGTGAAGGTTTTCGGTTTGGTTTTTTGACTTTATTTTCTAGTTATTCACCCTATTTAACTAGTCAGTTAAGTCTGGGGCAGTTCCAGGTTTAAAAAGCTACAAATTAGAGAGGCTTAATGAACTAATACCAAAATAACAGCATAGCTTGTATTCTTACAGCCCTATGCATTAGCAGAGAAGTTTCAAACAGCTGGATTTCTGAACCTTGGTTCTACCTAAATTTCATATAGGCATGTAAATTCCTTAAGTCATATTTCCTTTCATGGCAAAATTTCCCTAAGCATAGAAAAACTGATCTAAAGTAAGGTTATTCTCTTCAGTTCAATAAAGTAAGTTTATTCCTTTCATTTCAACAAATTATCTTCCTTGAAAACAATACTGCGCATTCTCAAACTTATCAAACACTTATGTTCAGTGTTCAATGCCCATCACATACCCAGCTAACATTTATTTTACATTAAGTTTTGCACCATTTGGGATTCCAACAGCATTCCTCCTTGCAGACTGAAGGAAAGGAGCTAACTACATGCAGTAGGCATATAGTGCATGAGTATTAATACCTCCTTGAAATATCTATTAGGCAAAGCTGGTTATTCTACTTACATAAATTAAAGTTTCTGAACTAACCTTTCCTTATCAGGTGCTACAGATTATGTAAAACCAAAATTATTTTCTTAAAAATTGCTAAGTCCTCACGCTTTGGACTGCAAGAATCTTATTTTGGATTAGAAAATCTACAAACATGATTGTAAGAGTAGATAAAATAATTTGTTCTGGAGGTGTTTATAAAGGATAGTAGATCATCAACTTTGTCTTTACTTTTAGGAAGTCTTAGAGCTCTTCACACAACAAGAACTACAACTAAGTGGCCAATGTGAACCAAGTCTCTGGAATGATCAAGAATATTTTTAATATCTTATTTTGTTCAGTGAAGTAAAGTACATAACAGCAGTAAACGTGAGTCAAAACACTTTGCAAATTCAACAGCACTTACAAATGAGGAGAGTGTTGAGGCCTTGGTGCCCAAACCAAGTCAGCAGGTAGGCATTCTAGAGCGACCACAGGTTAATCATTATATGCAACGTATAATACCGGCTTACTTATACAGCTATCAAGTATAAGATGTCAAAGTCAGCACTTCAATACAGTGAAACAGTATTTCCCACAGAAGCCACCAAAGAGCTAGCAGACAGTTTGCACGTTTGATTTACCTGCACAGGGTGAAGAACCTGAACTCTGGGGTGAAAAACTTCATTTCTAGACAATTTTTTTAGATTTGTTTATACTTGACCCAGATTTTAGCTAATTAAAATTTAGTTATTTACCTTTCTTTCAGACCAATTGGAACTTGACAAGCAAATTCACTGTTTACCTTTGCAGCAGCTAGAGAACACTTAAACTTACCTCCAGCGTGTTAATATGTCTCAGTTCTGAAACAAGAGGTTGGTGTTCCAGTACTTTTGATTATTACTCAAAATACTAAGGTATATATTGGTCATTTAAGTGCACTTACAACTCATCTGTGGTAAAGTGCAATTAACCTGATTCCTTTGCTATGGAATGGAAAGTCAAAGAAAATTGAAAAATTATTTCATAGCTTCCTCATATTCCAGTGAAAACAGAGTGCTACAGAGAAAACTAATAAAGGGAGGATATAAAACTTATAATGCTGACCTAAAGGCATTACATAATTATAAATATGATGAGAACATGAAAATAATTACAAGCTCCTGTGCAATACATTCAACAATTTTAAGACCAACTCATAGGACTTAGAGGATATATAATTAACTAAGAGGGCTGCCACCTGCATGACCAATGATTACACCACTGAGCAAACCATGTGATCTTAAATATCCAACTTATTAACAACATTTCAGTGAAAGGAAGGTCATTACAAAGAAAAATGGATATTTGCAAGTCTAATGAAAATTGTATGTTAAAAATCAGCAGCTATGTGGAAAATGAAAGTTCAAACATAACTAAATATACATAACAAGGCAAAATTAAACTGAAAAACAAAAAAAGAAACCAGCATCAGAAAAACCCAAACCCTAAAAGCTATTTTCTAAATAGAAATGTAAAGCAACTGAGAGAACCACAAAGCCAAATTTTTTGAAGGAAACAACATGTGGAGTTGTTGAGGAATCTCTTTGCCAATTTGCCCTTCATAGTCCTAAGTTTAGATAAAGAAGGACACAAAACTATGAAAGGATCGTGACGATACATTATAAGGAAGAATCAACAGTCCTTTGCCAAAAGCAGATCTTTAGCCCTGAAGAACACCTTGAGCAGACCATAGTAAGCCATGAAATATTTTTGTTACAATGAATATCCTAGTAGAATACAGGAGCTCATCCAATTAAGAAAATAATTTTTAAAAACCACTAATTGCATGAGGTCTTTGCTGTGATAAATAGACCTGGGGGATTTTTTTTTTGTTGGTTTCATTCTAGTCCAGTTTTCATTATAGCAGTCTCATATTTTATGTAGAATGCTCTACTTTCATATAAATGATACAGAAGTTTCTATATCTTGTCAGATTATCATTATTACAAGCTAAGATAAGCAACTATGCAGAACTTCTTAGAAGCCACTGAAAGTTTTATACTTGGGCAAAATTTGAGAATTGAAGTAACCACAGCAAATTATTAACCTTGACAGCATTGAGAAATAGCCACTGAAATATCAGCAGTCAAATCAACAGTTAACTAGTTATTTCAGTCTGATTGTCTTTAAAAAATGACAAAACTTCAAACTTTCTGGCCACTGCAAACACTGCACCTCAATTCAAAACCACAGTACTTACAAGGTCTAATTATACAGTGCTTAAGGTGTTATTTTAGTTTTAATAGAACCACAAAGTCTGTTACTCAGCATGATCCTTGCCACTTCTGTTCATGTTCATATATTGCTCATTTAGTAACTGGCATGAACATTGTCTAAACCAGCTATGGGCAATAACTTTTGACAGTGAGACTCAGTATGTCTACTAGTTCTGGAGAAAGGATAAGTGACTTATCTTTCCTTTACAGCAGGAGTGAGAAAAAACAAAAATGCCTATTCAACTGATACTTGCAGACATCAGCCGCACAAGTTCCATATGTTTGTGTATTGATATTTGTGGAGGATGATTTAAATTCCTATTCAGAAAACACTACTTGTCTCTCACTCTTCATTTTTGCCAGGATTTTTTTTTCTGCAAGAATGCAACAGAACAGGAAAATCTTTCCCCCCACACCCTCTGGACAATCTGAAAGAATGGAGTTATTTTACACTCCACACCAATAATGCTGCAAGAGTAAACATAGCAAAGCTGGCTACAGAAACAATAAACCATAAACAGGAATCCTGAGCAGCTGTCACACTGCAAGTCAGTTCATGTTTGGTAGCACTGCTTTAACAGGCTTTTCTGGATTCTGCAATGCAATGTTACATTAATAAGCTGCACAGGGTTCTTTCAAACAAACCTCAACAGCAATAGAATGTACTGTAAATACAGAACCTAGGAAGACTTTGTAAAACTACTAGTGAATAATGTTTTTTTCCTCATGTTTGATACACAATGTATAAAAAAATCCCCAAAACAAAGCCCTAAGATGGTTATGCAGACCTTGTTTTGCAGAGGTTGTACTCACTAAACAGATCTCATGCACACACCCCACCTTGCACCTCACTAGTGCTGTACAGTAAGGCTACAGGGCCAAGCTGCCAGGGTTGTAAATGAAGAAAAGCAACACCTGCCTGGCTGGCAAGTTTCTCCTGTAACTCTGGTTTCCTCTTTGAAACTTGGACTTTGCCATCTATTTCATGGGTGTGGAGCTTGATTGGAAAGCACCATTTCTTGTCTACAAGAGTCTAGCACACAAACTCATGCACACAATATAAGCCCTTGTAATTATTTTATCAGCTAGTGACAAGGGACAATTCCTTGCATGCATTGACAAACAAGTGCCAATCCATTCTCCAACTGTTTTGGGTGTTGTTTTGCCTAATGCTCCTAGTCCATCCAGCTGCATGAGGAACAGCTGTCAGAACAGCTTCCACCCTACAGCAGGCAGCTCATCAATGGCCTGGTTTCTATTCTCTATGGTCCAAAACTTACACATGTAAAAGCAGATAATCCTTTACTACAGCATTTCATTTCTCAGTTGCAGTCAAAGGAACAGAATTAGTAGGGGAGGTACCAACTTTCACACAGGATATATGGCAAAATCTGAAACTTTTGTTATTTTCTTTTAGAAGGTGATTTAAAATGAACCCCTACCATTCATTCTTCCATCTTTTTAAAAGGCCTCCTAGAATCCATTGGTCTTAGAGTGTCATGCTTTCCTTCAGCTGTCTCCTGGTTTTGGTAAAGTATGTCTGTCTGAGTTTAAACCTGGTTCTACTAGCGCACACTCAGAAGTAGCTCGGAAGCCTAAACCTAAGCAGCAGATTCCCTGCCTTTACAAGCACATAGTTGCTTGTTGCAGAGCTCTTTGGCCTCCTGCTCTCAATTTCACCAGTTTCAAACACCTTGTCAAAGATCCTGATGGTTTGTTTCAGGAGTCTGTTTGAAGCCATATCCTAACTTTACTGAAGAGTTCTATACTCCAGTTTTTGGGTTTGGTAGAGTTTCAGTAAACACAATCATTTCATACTGACATCACTTCCATGAAACATCCTGTTAAAAGCTAGACGATACTGAGTGCATTGGTGACACCCCACAGCATCTTGGTTGAACTCTTAAACACAAATGGCTTCGAGGTCCTTGGTATTTGACTTCTCAGCACCAATACCTGTCCTCACTTAAGATTGGCAAGCCCCCAATGAGGCGCTACTTCTGTAAAAAGTTTGGCATAAACATCAAGTACCAATGGTAACCAGAAAGACTGGGTTGAAACTAATTACTATGGGAATGGCAAAAAGGGTCTCAGATTCCCACATAATTTTAAAATGTATAACTCACATGACTAGAACATTTATCCAAGTGATAAACATGGTGCTTTTTGCTTGTAGTGCATTTACATTGTTAATAAATTCAAGCAAGCACTTCCAAAATTTCATTTAGCTTGCAAATTACTTGCAACAGGAACCAGAAAATTTGTCAGCAATCTTGGATTTTCCACTTACCTCACAGGCTAAAGCCTTGGCTATCATTATCATAATTTGCCACTTCAGCAGTTGTGAATCATAACAGACAAATTAGCTGTGACAAGATTATGTCTTCAAAATCAGTATGTTTGTATTTAATTTCTTAGGGCTTTGAAAGATTGGGTATTTAGTTGAACATAGACTAAAGAGGGTACTGTCAACAGTCACACTCCCAGGTAGCAGATTTCCACAAGCCAGCCAGAACACTGCAGACATTTCACATCCTCCTCCACACCTAATGTTCAATAAACATGGATTTCTTGCTCTAGCAAGAGCGGTACATGGATTCACATTGTTGGACATTCAACTGTAGTACTTGAAAGGGGGTGGGGAGGCTTTTAACAGAGATGAGCTCCCCAGTCATGTTCATCTGAAAGATACTATCACATGAGCACAACTTAAAAGGCATTGTCATAAAGAGTGGGAAGAAGGGGCAAGAGAGCAGAGCAACTGTTTAAAGTAGTATTCTTCCAAGAGTAACGCTTACCAGATGAAGGCATGAAACCTGTGTTCTGTACACATCAGAAACACATTACTTCTTATCCATTCCATGATCCTTTCAGGAATGTTGGTTGGTTGGGTTTTTCTCTTTGTTTTTGGGGGGTTTCTGTTTTTGGTTTGTTTTTGTTTTTTTTTTTTTTTTCTAGAGAAAGATTCCAGAAGAAATGGAAAAACTTAAATGCTGAGTGCTAAAGAGATTAATACAATACTCGAATTAGTAGATTTAATTTTGCCAGGATCCAAGGGAATTAACTGTATAAAACCTCTTACAGTGGCAAAAAGCTTGAGTAAAGGCCAAATAGAGTTTTTCTCACCAACACTACACATTAGAGCCTCAGAAGGAAGTTGCAGTCTCATCTTACAGCCATTCAGATCAGCTTTGTGATCCAGCTGCAGGCTAGGTCTGTGGAAAAAACTGGGCAGCATTCAGTTAGATAAGCAATCTGACCTTACCCACCAAGCCATCACATGACTCTAGAATTAATGCAATTAAAGATGGGAACATGCAGTTAGGGACATGAGTCTGTTTGACCAAAGGACATTAGTTCTGCATTTGTTAGAAGTTGACTGTGAAGTAATACCCTCAATTACGTGCACAGTGATCTGTAACAGTTGGAGTCTGGGGTGAAGATTGCTGTAAGCAAGTTCTTCCAGAGCAACACTGAAGAAGCCTATAAATGACATATGGCAGTCACAGCATTCTTCTGGATGAAGACATCTGCAGGGAGCACCATTCTTTGTTCATTAATCATGTAACAGAAAAACATGAGCTTCCTTGCCTGCTGCAAGTAAACTGTTTCATTCCATTATAGAATATTGTATACTTTATGGTTGGTTGTTTTGTTTGTTTTTTTTTTTAAAAAAAGATAGTTCAGCTCGTCCTCAAACAGCAAGAAATTCTTATTTGACAGCTTCTAACGCTTCCCTCTTCTAGGGAGGTGACTTTAGAAGAGAGTGATTCCAACATCAAAGTCCAGTGCATGCCACTCTAATGACCAGAAAACAAAATGTTAAATCATTTTCTATGTTCAGAACCTACTTCAAATCAGGTACTGATTTTTCCCAGTAGCAGACTGTAAGAAAGCAGCTGGTTTATGTTTTGTCAGGGCACGCCCTGAACTATATACAAAGTAGAAAGCAGGTAGAACAAAGAACAGTCATGCAAGGTTAGGCAAACAAAAATATGACACACCTGCAATTCCTACGAATCATTGGCACTCACATAACTCTGCAGAATAAATATCTTTCACATCTATTGATACAATGATAAAATTCCATTACAGATCACCTCTATTCCCTGATTTCACATTTGGCATTGACTGTATACCAAATGCTCTGAACTGGATATATTTCAGAGTAAATCCACAGCCTCCTATTAAGAGGACTGACTGAATTTGATACTGCATTGTATAATGTCACAAGTAAAGAATATATGAATAATACCACGACATTATTCAATATGACGCTGGATTTTGGAAATTATTTCATAGTCCTTCACCCCACAAAGTGGAAGGAAATCTTTGGTAGCTGTCTTCCACTTTGCCAGTATTATTCTGAATAAATTTCAGTTTTACACCCTTCCCTGGTAATTGCAAAGCCATGCAGTGAAAGAGGCAGAATGTGCATCTCCTTTTTTGAATTTGAGGAATTGAAAGGGAAGAGCACTGAGGATTTCTGAATCTGAGAAATATGAAAGGTGATACCATAGTATTGATAATTTTCCTTACAGGTATTAGTAGATACAACAAACTCACAAAGCTCACATACAATAAATAAAGACCTCTGGTTCATATTTTCTGTACATAAATACAAATATTTATTTTGCTTATTTTCAAGAGCAGAAATATTTACTTCAAATAATATAGTGATGAAAGACATGTGGAGGACCAAATATTCTGTAACACATTTTAATAAATTCAATTTTCCTTGAGTACTTTTATAAACAATATTTCTCTTACTCCTCAACTAACACAGTTTATGGTGCAAGTCTGAGATCTAAGACTGAGTGAAACAATCAGTTGTTACGGAGGCAAAATTCTGATCAAATCCTGAATTCACACTAACAATCAGTAAAGTGGAATTTGTCCATTTAGGCAGCTATGCTTTTGTACACTATTAAAGGTCACAGGTTTCTTAAGCAGAAAAGCACCAAAGAAGATAAGTCATTGTAATTTCTTTGCTAACAAAAATACACCATTACTGCTTAACATTTTATAAACACATCCCTGCTTTAAGCAATTTAGATATCAAATTTGTGAAACCTGTTGTACAGCTGAATATGCCTATCTCATCTTTCCTAAGTCAGTTCACATCTGTCTCAGTCATAACTGCTGTATAAAATTCAGAGACAGCTGTTTAACACTTAAATTATCTATAATAATTTATGAGGGTCACTCATGATTCATGCTTGCAAGATATGGGCAAACATTTCACAGACTCACAGAATCTCAGAATCACAGAATATGCTGAGTTGGAGGGGACCCACAAGGATATTGAGTCAACCCTTATCCCTGCACAGGACCGTTCCCAAGTCACACCACGTGCCTTGAAATCATAGTAATCCAGAGTCATTCTAAGATCCTGTACCAAATACAGTATTACAATTTCTCCCAGGTTCTACAGGACTTGAAGCATGCTATACTTATAAACTCAAACTAGCCAAACACATGTGTTAATATCCATGATGTCTTCCCTGTTTGTTACAAATACAAAGTTCTAAACCTGTTATGAATCTGCTAGAGAGGGGATAATGTCTGATATCCTTTCAGTCTTGTTTGATCAGGTCTGATCTATTTTTCCATCTCTGTAATTTCATTCAATTTTTCCATTACTAACTACTTCCACCTCCGAACACGTAGGGGTTTTTTTTGTTTTGGGGGGTTTGTTTTTGTTGTTGGGTTTTTTGTTTGGTTGGTTTCTGTGGGAAACTGCAGCAGGCCTGCAGGTTCCTTGACGGAGCGAGAGGAGTTTGACCTTGGCCAGATTGTTGTATCCTGTGAAGATAAACAACTTTCAGAGTCTGAGAGAACCCGTGAGAAGCAGAAGAAACCTCAGAGACAGTAACTAGTACAAAGACAGTAGTTTGTAACTGTGGCCAATAAGTGATTGTTTATGTATAATGAACACCAACAATGTTAGCGCACTTACACTTAGGAAATACAGAAAAGTACCTGTGTGAAAAAATTAATTAAATATATAATAAAGAAAGTTTTCACTTTCATCTATTCGGGATCTTCACCTGCTTTTTTATCGTCCGTCCCAACAACAACAGCAATGACAGGTTTTTAATACATTAAGGATTAGTTTATAACCGAAGCAAGCAGTAAGTAATCCAGTGATCATCATCAGGCTTAGTAACCTCTGGCCAGAGGACTAATTTGCTGAAAGTAAAGCCTTTTTCTTTCAGCTTTCTTTCTAGAGACAAAACAGCCAACAGTCACAAGGCAGGGGGCGACCCGACGGGCCGTCTACACCTTCCTCATGGGGTGTGTGGGAGGCAGACGAGGGGAAGGCGCTGACCTGCTCCCTCTGGTGACCAGCGACAGGACATGAGGAAACGGAATGAAGCTGCACCAGGGGAAGTTCAGGGTGGGCATTAGGGATCTAGACTCGCTGATCCTTATGGGTCCCTTTCAACCTGAGGTATTCTATGATGCTATAAGCATATACAATTCACTTGAACCCACTAAAATTCCTCTCTTGGCTACTGTCTCCAAGAGTTTGTGTGAGTTCACTATCACCTATTTTAAATGCTATAGTTCAAGAAAACTTGTGCAACTTGCATAACTTAAAAGCTCTTGAAGGTGCTAATAATGATAAAAATGTATCAGTCACTGCTGCACAAGTCTGCTTTCTTTAGGTGATTCTGTATTTTTTATCAAAGCTAAAAATATTTCCCTAGTTAAATTACATTAAATATATAGAGGAAGAACACCCTTGTGTTTTAAGTTCTGTTTCCTTAACTTTCAATACAAATAAAAGATGTCCCAGAACTACTAAAGCAGGTTAATCACGTATATCCAAGACATTACTTGTTCTAGTATGTTCAAAGTTTTCAAGTATTCAGAGATGTCAGGCTAACCTGGTTTCACTTACATGTATCAGGGCAGTTAGCAACTGTTGACAGAATACTATAGGACAAAAATAATTCCAAAGTGTATCATTACAACCAGCCTGTTCTCTAGTAGCATACACATTTACACACACATCCTAGAAGGTCAGGAAGAGTATATGGTTTGGAAGGAAGGAAGCATCAGAATCTACTGCAGCAATCTACAGAATCTACTTTACATTCACACCATATATACATATGCATATACACACACAGATACTTATATACAGACCCAAAATAACTGAACAGTTGTGGCAATGCCTCTGAAGGACAAAATCACAACAGCTTTCCCTCTTCCATCAACCATCAGTGTTGACACACTTTTCCTATTGTTCTTTCACCAATTCAGGAACAGAGTCTGTCTCTAAACAGCCAACACCTTACACCTTCCTGTGTAAAAACCAGGTAGTGTGAGGCAGTGAAAGATCACAAATCCAGCATGAATCCCTTCACCCGAGATCGTTTTACCTCACCTATAACTGTTCCCTAGAACATGGAGTGAAACATTTTTTTTGCTTCAATCTAATTTATGTTGTGTCACTCAGAAAGAATGTTTCTTCTTAAACATGGAATACTTTCAGAAAAATATTGGAAGCAACTTTGTGTGAAGCTTTAAGAATTTGATTGTTAAGATTTCCCAGCCCTGAAAAGAGCAGTGAGAAGTAGAAAAGCCCAAACTGGGCCACTCTCTTTCAAATACCTAGCAGGGAGTTTATTTGAACAGGTCCTTAGCAAAAGCAAAATAGAAGGCAAACTGAATTCACTGTTCCCTCAAACAATTAGACACCTTATCTTCATCAGTCTTCAGACCAAAGCCCTTTGGAAGGTGGGGGGGCGGGGGGTGGGCGAAGATTTGCACAGCAGCTGCACTCTTTATAAAATTTAGCTTGGGGGGTTTAGTGACAAAAGAAATACAGCTCGAGGAAAGGGTGCTTAAAGACCACTCCAGCCAGGAGAGCAGAGCTCCCTACCAGGGAGGGGTGAAGGATTGCCTGCTGTGGTGAGGAGACAGCACTCCCAACCCAGTTCAGCCCAGCCCCTCTTCCAGGCTCTGCAGTCTCTTGGGTATTTGCCCAGAAGTCCTGTCACCTCTGTTCCTCATAACCCAGCTCCCAATAGGAGTATGTAGGGTATAATACAAGAAAAATGCCACTAGAGATGTCTTCTGCTCCCTCATACATTTCACGGCACAAACATGTTTGGGGAAATTAAAAACCAAACAACTACAAGTCTTTCAAGACAAACGTGCATCAACCCCATCTTTAACACTTGCAGCACCTTCTATTTTACTAGCTTGGTATTTACATACACCTCTTCCATCTCAGCCACTGATAAGGTCAAAGCAGATTTCACTGTATATTTAAAGAAAAAGGGAATAAAATTTTCTGGAAAAAAAGCAGTCACTGCATATATATCTAGCTTTCAAAACAGATACAACTAAAGTAAGCTGCAGCAGTGCCTGAGGTACAGGAAGAAAACATACCACTTCCTTTATCAAATGAGTCAGCAGACAACCATTTGGTGTTTTCTTTTGGTATGGGTTGCTTGGGGTTTTTTTAATTGTTTTGGTTTGTTTTTGTTTTTACAGGAGGCATCTTGAAAGCTGGATGACATCTCATTGACTATTAAGGGCTGATGCACCTGCTCACTTGACTAGTTACGAAAATAACCAACACATAAATCATAGCTGGCTATTGCAATAGAGAAGTAAGGGCAGGACCAAGCAAGCAAATTATTTGAAGAAGGGAACTTACAAATGTCACAAACATTCTTCAGTCTCAAAGATGACAGCACGGAAGCGTTGTGTTTCACTTAAGACCTGAAGCACCATCTCTTACACTCACAGGTATGATATGGTTCACTACCAGAATAATTTTGGTATTGGCTGTTCCTCAGGTGAAAAATTATATCTGACTGTTGACTACGCAGGAATAAACAACAATACATACCCAGTCAAAAACACTGATTTCTTCTATAAATCAACGCATTTTTGGAAACACAATTTTGCTTTTTAGGTTTTACATTTTTTGTTGTATTTAACCTGTTTGGCAATTCTTTCATAAGACAAGATAGAGAATCACAAAAACATCTATGCCTGCAAACAGACAGCTTTTCATGGATGAACAATGTATGACTTGAAAAGGGGAGAATGTCTTTAGTCAATTATTTTTTTTAAATATCCAAGTTAACAAGACTGTGAATATTGTATGAGTTTGTGACACATTACTCTGACAGACACAGAGGCATTAGCTTTTTCCAGGCAGGTAAAGAGACAGAGAAGGCTAGGGTAACAATATAGTGAAATGCAGCATTTTTATAACTAAACAACATAAAATAGTGGATGATGTACTGTCAGGTAGTAGCAGTATTTCTTAAAAAATAAAAGGAAAATTTACTGTTTTCCCGTCATACATAGAGGCTACTTATCACCCCTAAAGTTCATGAAGAGTGCTATTTAAAGCTGGGCAAAAGCTGGAGCAGGTGTCTCATTCCTCTAACCAAAGGTATGTGGTCTCAGCATGATTTACCTCCACATGTTAAGTAATTCAATACTAAAATGTAAGTTTAAAAAAACCCACTACATTTCTTGATAAATAAGTGTTTTGATCCTTGCTGCCTTTGTTTCAGTTTGCTTGCAGGCAACAACTGTTTTGAAGTGAGGCTGGAAAGCATCGCATCATGGGGGTAACACCCCACCAAGTTTTCCCAGCAGAAAAGGACCTGGGGGTGCTGGTCATCAGCAGGCTGAACAGGAGCCCAGCTGTGTGCCCAGGTGGCCAAGAAGGCCAGTGGCATCCTGTCCTGTATCAGCCGTAGTGTGTCAGCCAGCCCGACCAAGGAAGGGATTCTCCCCCTGTATTTGGCACTGATGGAGCCAGACCCCAAGTCCTGTGTCCAGTTCTGGGGCCCTGAATTCATGAAGGACAAGTGAGGTGCTGAAGCAGGTCCAGAGGAGGACAGTGGAGCTGGTGAAGGGTCTGGAGCACAATTCCAATGGGGAGAGGCTGAGGAGGCTGGGGGTGTTTGGTCTGGAGAGGAGAAGGCTGAGGGGAGACCTTATTGCTCTGTACATCCACCTGGAAGGAGGTGCAGCCAGGTGGGGATTGGCCTCTTCTCCCAGGCAGTAGAGACAAGAGGACAGCCTTAAGCTGCGCCAGGAGAGGTTTAGGTTGGACATTAGTGTGGGAAATAAAAGAATATGGTTTTATTACAAGCGAATAGTTCATTAACTCAGGAATTACCTTCTTTAGATGTATTGTGGAAGTTGTAAGGTACCAGATCCTGTCTGGAACTGGTGCCAGGGACAATTTGTGTTCGGGAATAGGGAATTATGAAAATAGATAATGATATGGCTGAAATGGGCCCCTCCCACGTGGCAAGCTCTTTGTGTGCAGAAGAAGGTGGTCATTCTGACCAGGAGACCCCATCTCCCTGTATAGGGGGCATGCCAAATCCGATCAGGAGAGGCCCACTCTCATTTTACTAACAAGGCGGGACCCTAGGGACACATAAAAAGCATGATTTTTGAGGTGGGGGCCTGCTTTTTTGGATCTCCGTGGCCAGGGCACCCAGCACGTGCTGAAATAGAAACTTTTTCTGCTAAACTTCTTTATCTCACAGATATCTGTATCCTAACTAATGAATAAAAGCGGTTTTTTCTCACATTAGGAGGAATTTTTCCATGGAATGATTAGACACTGTAATGGGCTGCCCAGGGAGGGGGTGTCACCGTCCCCGGGTGTGCTGAAGGAACGACTGGACACGGCACCCGGTCCCATGGGCTACCTGACATGGTGGGGTCTGCCCATGGATCGGGCTCGGTGACCCCAGAGTGTCTGTTCCAACCCCTAAGCTGACTCCGTAAGTTCTGCCGGCACAAGCCCACGGCAGGGACTGTCGGCAGGCACCGCCCCACGGACACGCTGTTTACAAAGCGCTTTTTACGGCCCCCCGACACCCACCCTGCGGCCCGGGGGCTGCCTCAGCCGGGGGGGCAGGTGCCCCATTCCCGGCTCTGTCCCCCATTCCCGGCTCTGTCCCCCCATTCCCGGCTCTGCCCCCCATTCCCGGCTCTGTCC
>JAWWEW010000088.1:58342215-58352486 GCA_035583185.1 Anabacerthia variegaticeps | reverse complement strand
GGGGGGATGGAGGGATGACGGGATCGGGGCGGCCCTCAGCCCTGGGTGTGAGGGCGGCGCCGCCAGCGGGGCTGGGGCCGTGTGAGCCCTCGGGTGGGGTGCGGAAGGTGCGCGGTGAGAGGGGAGCCGGCCGCGGTAAGTGAAGGCTGTGCCGCTCGGCTGCTGCCTTGGGATGGATGAAGCCGTGCGGAGAGGGAGAGCGAGCAGGGCACCTGCTGAGAGCCCTGCGGTGCGAGGGAGGCACTGTGTTGTTCTGCAGACACCTTCCTAGCAAAAGGCTCTGCTGCGCTGGACAAGCTGAACGACCTCTGTGACGAAGGGAAAGAGCATCCCTCCACGCTTTTCCAGCTCTACGCCCAGGTACTGTGTTTAAACATCGAACTCTGTAGGGTGTGAGAGGGTTTGGGGTGAAAAAAGGAGGGTAGAACAGAAAACAATATCTCTTAACTGTGTGTGGTGAACACCCATGAAGTGTTTGACTTGGATGACTTGGAGCCAATAACTGTACTGGTACTTTAGGGACAGAAAGGGGTTTGACTTTACATCCACTGTCAGCAGTCTTTCTAACTTGCTCCTTTTGTAAACTAAATGTTAAAAAATACCTTTAAATTGTAATGTTTTATAAACAAGTTTTCTATGTTACTACAACACACCACCACTGGATTATTTTTCTGGCAGCATCTTTGTGTATCTTCTTGTTTTCATAGGCCGTCCTAGATATAACGTATTTTGAGGAAAACCAGCTTGTGGATGAAGATTTTCCAGAAGAATCTTCCTTGCAAAAACTTAAAGAACTTATCTGTATTCTTTCAGAACCAGAAGACATAGTGAGGGAATGCAACGTAAATGAAGAAGTGAGTATTAACATTGTTGAGAGAAAGGGTTAATTATTTCACTTCTTTAAAAATAAAAGATCTGAAACAGGATAGTAGTAGTTGTATTTTTGATGGGCAGAGTTGAAGGTGTTTTGAAACATACATCACTTGTATTTAAATTGTGGCTCCTGAAAATACTGTTTCAAATAACTCACTGCATGCTCAGAATTTCTTTTGCCAACATTTCATGTTTGCACGGGATGTTAATGGTAATTCCATTTAGCAGTTTGCAGTATTAGGTTAGTCTTGTGTCTCTGAGTGTTGCTGTCAAGCACGGCCTCTGAAGTATATACACTGTTGGCGTGTGTGGCTGTGTTTACAACTAGTTGAATGGTTTATTTCTGTGTTAGCCCCATTTGTTGGATCTTATTTCAGCCCATTAACATCCTTGGTGCAGAATTGTTGGAATGTCTTTACTGGAGGAAAGGAGCCCTGCTTTACATGTTCTGTCACACAGCAAAAGAAAGGACTGAATGGCTACGAGAAAACATTGCCACGTTTAAAAAGGTAAAGGAAATTAAAATATTCTATGAATGAGCTTGTGAATTCAGCTTTAAAGTTTGACTCTTCGCTTTTAAAATAAAGGTGCCTCTTTCTTTTTTTTTTTTAAATAATATGGTTTTGGGGCATTTATAGCAAGAAGTATTTCTGACTATCACTAATTTAACCAGAACTTATTTTTCCTCATTTTTAATTGTACTCAGTGTCTTAATGATGGAGTTCATTACTTGATGAAGATGCTTAGCTTTAGATGCCCTCTTCAGCTGAATGAGGATGTCTCATTTCAAGATAAAGACACAGCTAGATTACTCAGTGAAGGTAAAGAAACGCAAAAAAACCTCAAAAAAACCCCACAACCCACTCTTAATAACTGCTCCACCTTATAAAATGCTTTTTTTGTCTGTTTTCTTTCTTGGACTGAATTTGTATTTAAAACTTGTCCCTTTTTAGGACAAGAAGGTAATAATGAGGCAAGCAGGCAGCAGTATTCTCGCCCTTCTTTTTCGACTTGTGGATTTTAGGAAGCGGCAGTGCTCATTTTGCCTGTGTTTTTGAGTGCACTGGATGAAAGTGAACTGAGGCAGTGGGTGTTTTATGCACAGCATGTGTATTTTCTAACCATTCAGTTGGCAATTGACAGGTGCTTAAGGCACAAATACGACTGCAGAGGGTGCTAGATGTTCACATATTGGTCTGCCCGTTTAGCTCGGGAACAACACAAGTACAAAGAATTAAGGACTTCACAGAGCTGAAAACTACATGCAGAATTGGTCAGATTTGGCAAATTCTCACCACTTTATGCAGTTTTATTTAAGTTGCATTACTATGGAGCAATCTATAGGCTTGAATTTTAGGCATGAATTATGGCAGGCACAGAAATACTCCAGTGCAAATATACACAATTGTGCCTGTGCTTAATGGACTGTTAAGCAATACTGAAATTCTCAAAGATAAATAGGCAAACAAAATTACCAGAATAATACTTACACGGCAATTTTAAAGATTTTAGCATTATGGAGGGCCAAAATGGACAGAGTAGTGAGCACAGTCTGGAACCAGGTTCTCTTCTTGATATTGTCAGTCATGATTAAGATTTGGGTTTTTTTGGTGTACGTGTTTTAACAGGCTCATACAGTCACTTTGGAATTGTTTTACCAGTGTTATTGAGGAAAAAAGTTAACAAGCTGTGTACTTGCTTAGAACAATAAAGTACATGATCTAAATTATTTTTGCAGGTATATTTAGTGACACTCACTTACTGGCAATGATGTACAGTGGAGAAATGTGCTACTGGGGACTGAAACACTGTGGAGATGGGAAGCAGGAGAGCCTTGAGTCAGTAGATCCTGTGTCTAACAGTGACGTGGGCAGCAGATCACAGAGCACATCGCCGGACTTCCAAGAAACAGGGAAAAACATGTTAACAAAGTATGTGGCCGTATGTGAGGGACCTTTAAAAGGCCAAGGGTGGAACACAACAACGGCAAAACAAATGCTGCGTGACCTTGTGTAATCCCACAGCTAAGACCCGCCCGCTTTCCCTGTGCCGGAAGAAAACCTCTGCCCTGAGAGCGCAGTTCTGTCTGCTTCAGTGTCTGACTTCCTTCCTTTTTTTCTTTTTTTTTAATTATTTTTTAAAATCAAACTGTATACTTCTGTTGCAATTAAAAAAAAAAACAGAACAAAACAAAACCACACACGCTCAGAGAGCTCCCGGAACACGGGCACAAAAGTATTTCCAGGGGGGAAAAAAAGGGGGCGGAAAAAACCCCAAAAATAACCCCACCCAAGAGGCAGGGATGGCTGTGAACCCCGCACGGAGCCAAAGTCCGCGGCGCCGGCGCTCTGAGCAGCGGGGGCGGTGGCGTGATGGCAGCGGAGGAGCAAGGAGGAGGAGGAGGAGGAGGCTTGGAAGCTGCTGTCAGGGGTGGGCTGCGTGTCCCCCGCATCCAGCGCCCCCCGGGGATGCAGAGGAGGCGAGCGCCCTGCAGATGCTGCCGGTGAGTGGGGCTTGGGAGGAGTGTGGGGGGACCACCGAATTCCCGAGCCCTTAAAGAGCCTCTCTGCGTGGTTTTCAGGTCGACGTGCAGCTGAGCATCATGTCCTTCCTCTCGCCCCAAGATCTGTGCCGCTTGGGAAGCGCGAGTAGTTACTGGAGGGCTGCTGTGCGGGACCCCTTGTTGTGGAGGTATTTTCTCCTGAGGGATCTCCCCCTCTGGACGTCTGTTGATTGGAAATCACTCCCTGATGTGGAGGTTTTTAATAAGGCGTTTTCAGAGGTCAGCGATAATGCGCTGCATGATTACATGGAAGTGTAAGTATGTTCATGTTCTCTTACACGACTTTAAATCCGTCTTCAGCAGTAACACTGAGCCCACAGGCTTCATATTTACAGCAGTAAAGCTCTGCTGTAACCTGTTTAAATTTTGATCTGTACCAATTCCATTGTTTAATTTGGAAATACAGTTTCCTGTTGTTCAATGGTCTAGTCAGCTCTTTCTGTTTGGAACTCGACAGGAATGTAAAACATTGTAAAAAAAAGACAGCTAATATTACAAAAGTAAAGTTTTTTGTAAACTCCACGTCTTCAGTGCCACAGAAATACAGTCATCTCAAAAGCTCTGCATACGTATTGATCTTGATAAAGTGTTCTTTGCTCTCAGTCCAAGTGATTAATAAAAGTACTAAAAAGTTTTCAAACTACAGGAAGTGGAATGAATTTTTTTTTTCATTTCACATGGGAGACCTAATACTAAAGGATTTTTGAATGTGCACAGAAGTAGCATTGCTTTAGCTCTGATTGACAAAAGCTGTAAAAGACTGGTTTCAACTCGTATAGCTGAAATCATAGCAACACTCATTATGTGTTTGGATGACTGAGAACTCTTTAAAACAAGCAGATGATTTTGTGTTTGGTTTCTTTCTTAAACTTCATTCAATTCCCTTAATTAACCTGCAGTAGTGGTTTGTGGTTTGTTTGGATTTTTTAATTTATTTGCAGTTAAATCTTCCAAAGATGATGCTTAACATGTTTTTTTCGTGTTAAGTGCACTAACTTCTGCAAACTCTGTGCCCTTCAACCCCACTTTCCAGAAAGAAATGACACACCCAGAATTTGAAGTGTGAAATATATACTGATTTTGATATTGGTCTGAGTGCTTCAGAGTATTGAAAGCAGCTGTCACTGATTTCCATTGTGCCTGTGTGTGCTGAGGAGTTCTACTGATCTCAGCTGAAGGATCTCAGTGTGGGTGTAGAGGAACACACATCTGATGTTTTCTTAAAGAGATTTGTCCAGCTGCAGCCTACCATGACTGCAGAAGCAGAATGAACCTGCTGCTCTAGAATGTGTCTGACTTACTCTTTCCCTTGGTTACCAAAGTCTTTTCATGGCTTCTAGCTTCTGCACCAGAGGAGCACATAAGCTTGGAAACAATACTTGTCTCCTATCACAGCATGAATGCTCTGTACTACCCACAGGAGACATGGTCCATTTCAGGTGGTTACCTGTTTCAAACACAACAGCAGCTTAATTATGGATTGAAATGCACTCACCAGTCTCATTTTTTTAAATTTTATTATTTCATGTGACTCATCTGCTTTGAGGTTATTTTACCTATATTGTGTTTAGTGATGGTAAGGGAATTTGTAATTTTATTTCATCTAATTTTTTAAACAGTAAACTGAAAGATTTAGAAATAGAAGAGTTCTACGGTCCAAAAAAGTCAGTATTTGGACTTAAGAACTGATGCCTTTATCTGCTTTGTACCGGTGTTTGAAACCATCATTTTGGAACTCTTACTGTTTTTCACCTATGCTTTGAAGTTGTACCAGTAGCAAGGCATAGGACATATGGGACCTAAATCAATTTATGTTTGATTAATACCTCTTTTATATTTTAATTTCTAGTTGCATCTATTTTACACAGATACAAAAAATGCTGCCCTCAGGGTAGAAGAAGCTCAAAATCAAGCCGACCCCGGTATGGGGCTGTGACTTCCTTTTTGCAGTCACTGGTCACTCAGGCAGAACCTCGCTTTGCCATGTTTGGGCCAGGCTTGGAAGAGCTGGATGACTCTTTAGTGCAGAAGATGATGACCTGCCCAGAAATTCTGCTAGTAGCTGGCCTACCTCAACGACAAATTCATGGTAATGATGGTTTTGGCTTTTGGCCTTTATATTTTGTAAACAGATATAATACAAAAAAATGTGGGTGGAGAAGTGGAAAAAAGGGATGCTTTTTTTGTCCCCTTGAAACTCAGTAGCATCTGGTAAAAGCAAACCATTTTCTTTCTTTGTGAATATTTGTGACAAAAATAGCTGCAGTGAATTTACAGCTCAATTTGCACAATGTCAGAAGGATCATTTTGCTCCTTATTTTCATCCAAAATTCCACATTACAGCTGCTGTTGTAGTGGATAAATGCAGGCAGAATTTTGTTGAGGTACTGCTTGCAGTAAGTGGCTAAAAAGCACACATGTGTTTTTATACAAAAATTCAAGATTGATCCTTTATATGATTATGTGAAATGGTACAAATTTCATTTAGAAGAGTTAGAAGAGCAGGTGAAGGATTTTTTTTTTATGTTTAGGAGAATAGCTCTGAACATCTAATTTCACTTCAATCCAAACCAGAGACAAAAACATATTGCTTTTTAACTAACGTTTATTTCAGCACATGGGAATTAGAATAATTGTATTTACAGGAAGTGTGAAAATTATTATTTTTTTTATTATTATTTATTTTTCTCCTATGTCCTTTTCAATGCAGCTTGTCTTAAACAGATTAGAGCCTTTGCTATACCAATTTCAGCTAGTAAACAAAAGTCTGCCTCCTTTGTGGTGTAGGTTTCTAGGGTGAAGTCTAATTATCAGAAATACAGGAATGCATCGTTATTTTCTTTTAATAAAATTTAATTGATTTTCATGGAATTAATAGTCTGACCAATTAGAGCATATATAAAATTTAATTGTAAAGTAGTAAATCTGCTACTCCTAGCAGCAACATCTAGGCTTGAATATGTCCTTTTTTATAGCACCACTGGAATTTTCAGACTACCACTTAATTCTATTCCATAGCCAGATAGTTGTAATCGCTTATATTCATTTTCCCCCTGTAGGAATTGGATCAGGAGTCAGTTTTCAGTTTAATAACAATCAAAAATTCAATATTCTGACATTGTATTCCACCACCAGGTAAGATAAGATTTATTCTCCACCAAATAAAAAGTACAGTTTCTCATTTATGTCATACCTTCCTCATATTTTTGTCATGTGGCTTTTATGTGCACGTCTACATGCATGGATATTCCCTATAAATTGAAGCTTCAAGGCATGTCTTTACTTTTCCTTTCTTTTTTTCAAGCGCTAAGTTTTCACATGGAAGTAAATAAACTTTTTCGAAGCCTCTTGCATAACAAATGCATGTGACAGGTACCATACAGGTGCTTTTATCCCTCTTGAAATCTTAGTTGATTCCCTTTTGAAACACTGTATAAGCTTGTCCTGCTAACCATCTGTAAATGTACACTAGGAAAGAAGGGCGGGAGGGGGCAGGGAGAAACAAAACTGTCTTGTTGGCTCAGACCATTTTCCTGTTCCTTTCCTGTGCCACCTCAACTCTCAAGACTGAGTTTTTGCTTTCTTGATTAACCTGACTGCTGAATATTGAAATATCTTTCAGTGTGGAAAGGAAGAGAGCAAGGGCAGAGCAAGCTGTTGCTGTGAATAAGATGTTTTACCAAGACAACAGCACAGAAGGAGATCAGCAAGCTGTGCACTATGGTGTCATAGCTCAAGTGAAGAAAGTGTGCGAAGTAGTTGATGGATTCATTTATGTTGCTAATGCAGAAGCTCATAAAAGTAAGGGGTTTCTCTTTTTTTATTCATATTTTGGGAATTTTTCAAATGTTATAGAAATTACAGAGAATATGCAATACATCATAATCCATGTCCTCATCCTTTCAAAATCTGCTTTATTAGTGTTATTTCTTCATGGTTTATCCTGTTGAAGAGGTCTCCTATTCTAGACACTTTCACCAACATTTCAGGGGTTATGGCCCCTTCTTTTGTCCATGGCACATACTGATACAGATGATCTCTGAATTACATGTTGGAAATAATCTGGATTAAAAAACAACACAAACAAAAACCTTGGGTGTGTGTAGGAGAAGCCTGAAATACATTGTGCTGTAACAGTCTGGAAACAGAAGCTTCACCAGGAGAACTTCAGTAAAAGATGCAATTTGTCTAAATCAGGATAGTCCTGTAAGAGGATAATCCAAATAACTATTATTGTAATTGTCTTTACGTTCATCAGGTTTAAGTGGAGAGAAAGGTCTAGTTCAGAAAAGAAGTGGGTAAAAAAGAAGTGAGGGGAGGTACTAAGGAGAAAAGTACATTCGGTAGGGAAGAGCTGCTGACTGTACAGTATGTTAGTATTTCTGATTGGCTTGTTGCAATTTTGATCTCGGTAAGGTGCTCAGAAAGCACTGATGTTAAGGACTGAAATAGGCTGCCTGTAAAATCTTTAAATAACATCTAAACATGACACCAATATCTGTGCGAGATGAGTGCAGGTCAGTCAGTATCTTAAAAAGCACAACTGGATCATTTGGCCCTTCTAGCCCTCTGTTTTGTCACCTCTGAAATAAAATAAACCGCAAAACACCTTGGATTTGCATGTATTTAAGACTTGTGTGTTAAAAATTGTTTCTTAGAGCGTGATCGTCAGGAGGAACTGGCTCGTATTTCAGCAATGATTGATCCAGCCCTTGGGCCTCCAAACAGACCTCTCCTAGTTTTGTCCTGTGTGTCTCATGTGGGTGTGGAAAGAATTCCGTGTGTTTACATGGCACATCAGTTGCAACTAAATCTGCTACGTCAGCCCTGGATGGTACTTGCTTTTAAACTTTTATTTTCTGTTTCTCTGTGGTTTATATTTAACTTAGGCTTTCAGTCAGGTTCCTGAACCACACCTACTTAGGTAAGTGTGCAGCTTTCAACACTAGTACATGAGCTCTCAACTTAAGTGAAGGATTTAGTTTCTCTGGTTCTCTGAGCTGAATCATTAGCCTATCTGAGCACAGGAGGCTAAGTGACTTGCCCAGGAACACACAAGAGATTTCAGATGGAGCCAGAATGTAAGAAAGGGCAAATGCTGGTCTTGAAGGGAGTATGAAGGTTCAGTTAATCTAAATTACTTCAGTCACAGCCCAAGGCCTTGGGCACAAGATTTTTGGGCCATTTTTAGAAGACTGTCCCTTGCTTGACATGATGTCTTGAGTTTTTGACAGATAAGGTTTTTACCTGAACCTGTTCTTTTATGCTTGGCAAGCACAGTATATATCAGCATGGTTCAGCCACACATAATTAATTTTTTTTGATATTGTGTAGCTGAGGAATAATAAAACCAGAAAACCCCAAAATTCTTATTTGACATAATTCTTTCGTATTCATAAGGAAAATGTTCACAGACCTTTTTAAAAAACATACCATTTATAATAGGCACTTGATAAAGTGTTGCAAAATCTGAGTATTAATGGTATCTGTAGGAGCATTTTTGCTTTAAGAGAGAATTTTCAAGTAGATTGTTATCTGTAAAGGAAGTACAATGTTCCAGAATAGCTGATGGAGTGATTAAGAAAAAATGCACATTGGTACCAAGAGTGAAAGCTTTTCTGATGGGTCTAAATGTTGTTTTTTTGTATTCTTTCTCTTACGAAGCCTTTTTTGTCTAAGGGACCTTTGCACCAGTGATAAAAATTTAAATTTGTTATGAGTGTTTCTGACTTCATGGATGGACATGGAGTGATGTTAAAATACTGTTAGATCCTGTTACCTTTAATACATCAGCTCTTTTATATTTTATTTTCACAGGTGCAGGACACTGTAGCTGCAACTTTAGATGGATTGCTAAATGGAATTGAGTGGCTCTTGGAAGAAGCAAATTGTAAAAATGCACAGTAATGGAACTATGCATTGTTCTACTGTATAAACCCTTTGGTGTTTTGCATTTCAGTTGAAGTGAGAGTCTTGTGCTTTCTGCCTGAGTGCTGTCAGAAGGGAAATTTAAAAGACAAACCTGCATATATTTCACTGCACGTATTTAAAGAATTAACATTCTTTCAGCTGTAGTCCTGGATCAAAGGACAAGTAGAATTGCCTGGATTTCAGCAGCTATAAAGAAGTGCTTTGGGGACAGGGAGAAAGTCTGGGTGTTTTGTTTGTTTTCTTTTTTTCAACCAGGGGGCTTTAGAATATACAATCTTCTCAATATATCTGATTGATCTCATCTGTAAATACATGTAACACTACGTTAGTTTATCAGCACAGTGAAGATCTTGACAGAGACACTTGCCAACCAAAGAAGACATGCTGTACCAAAATAGATTGACAGAAAGACAGTAAATTCCCGTGTTTTTTTTTCCAGAAACAATGCCTAGACCAAAATTCTTAGAAGCAAACGGCAGTGTATGAATTGTTGTTTCTTATTTGTGATCTTGTTTATAAACGAGCCACAACCAGCATCTTCTGCTTTCTGTTGAAATTATTAGCTTGGACTGGACATGGACCTCTGATGTCATGAACAAATGTTAAATAAAATCATTAGTACTTCAGGACTTTATTGAATACATAAACTGTCAGTTACTGAAATAATTGTGGCCGTTTGCAGGTATGAAGTGTACCTGTCTTGAAATTTTCTACACAGTTGCAGATACTTTTATAAAAAGGGAAGCAGCATTTTAAAGCTGGAATTGCATTTTTCATATAGATGTCATTTGGATAGTCATAGTCTTCCACCTTTTTCATGTTTTTATTTTTGGATGAAAGCTCAAAAACTTTCTTTGGATTTTTTACCTGTGCATTTATTTGATTTATTCTGTGCCCCTTACTT
>JAWWEW010000088.1:58315046-58333007 GCA_035583185.1 Anabacerthia variegaticeps | reverse complement strand
AGCCACCAACGTGCTTGTAGCAAGCGTGGGTAGAGCCCTTGTAAATCTTCGTTCGCGAAGCCTAGCCATGATGATGAAGCATTGCTATCTTCTTCAAATGCCTCCGAATCTTGAAAATTCACATAGTCTGGGATTTCTTATATGGGATGCTGCAGAAAATAAGTTAGACATAGAAGCTGCTAAAGCCCTTATGGCTTAGACAGTGATATATAACATTCTAAAGAGAAGCCACAACAGTTCAGTCTCAGACAGCATAGGGAGCTGTGGTCGAAGCTTGGGAGTGGCGTTGGGAACAAGTAGTGCCCCTGTTGAGTCATTCTGGGGGCCCCAGCACAAGATGGTGTCTCAAGCAGCCCACAAAATGGTGGTCTTGTCCCTCATGGTCCTCCAGCCCCTCCTCCTTCTGGCTCCTTGTCAGAAACAGTGGGTAGCACCGAGGCAGTGCTTCCTGGGCGGCAGGGACAGCCTTGGCCAGGGCAGTTCCAGCATCTGGCCTAAAATAATGGCACCCTTAAACATCAGGTTCCGGACCAGGCAATATCCTGCCCAGGATGGTGGTGCCCATGCCACAGACATGGCTGCCTTCCCACTAATTCAGCACAATTCACCAGTGCCTAGCTCCAGATGGGAAACAGCTAGAAACAGGCAGATTTAGAGTTCTTAATCAGCTATCTGATGTTCTATGATCCTAACCATCCCCCTGTGTGGGAACCGATATACTAACTGGTCATGAAGTGCAGGGGAACCAGCAAATAACTTTGGATCCTGGAAAAAATTACAAGTACGATCATCCAAGAATGAAGAACCATCGGAGACAAACAAGCCTAATCACCAACTCTGGAGTCGGCGGATTTAATGAAGAGCCCAAGTTTCAAGTTAAAAAAATTTTTACTCTTGTTAGTATGTTAAGTCGTAATAAGTTATCATGCAATTGTTAATATTCAATTGCTCTTATTGGTCCCGGTTTCCTGCTCCTAAAGGTACTACTGGTTGTCTCTACCCCAGTTACCCATTCCCCATTGGTTCCTGTTCCCCCTATTCCTATTGGCTAGCTGGTGGTGCAGTGCACCGGCACCATATAAGGCTAAGCCACTCCCCTATTCTACCATATATATGATGTTTCCACCTCCTTGTTCCTTTTGTGTCACGTTCCGCCCCCAACTCCACCCTGTCCTCCGCCTAGGTTCCAGACCCTTCCATCCTTACCCTATAAAAGTCTGATGCCCCCTTTAATAAACTGTTCACTGCTGTTCACTATCACCCTGCGTGGACCTCATCCTTTCTTTCTCCGGCTGAACACGGCAATGAAGAACATTAAAAAGGCCGTAAATGACTATGGTTTGAGCGCACCCTTTATAATGAGTTTGGTAGAATCATTATTTTCCACTTATGTTCTGACTCCATCTAATTTAAGAACAATTCTGAAATCTGTATTTGTCACGATCCTTTTACAGGGAAAAGAGGGACTGGCACACTCTGAGAGGGGGTGAGGTAGAATGGCAGTTTATTGAGGGGAGAGGAGCACTTATATAGGATTTGAGGGGAAGGTTCTAGAAACAGGGAGGAACATGGGTGGAGCATAAACATATAAGGAAAAAAAGGGGAAGGACAAAGACCATATAAGGGGAGAGGTAGGAGGCGACTTCCATAAAACGAAAGGGCAAATTGCACCAAACATTAGCCAATGGGCAACTGGGGTACAAACAACCAATGGGGGATCAGAATGCATTGAACATTTGAAACTTGAACCTTACTATTATATTACAATAAACTCTTTATAGCTATACAATAACTCCTTTTGGTCAAAGTAAATGAGGTGTAGATGGGCTTTTTGTTCTTCATCATTCATGTGGGTCTCTGAGGCAGGTGCACGATTCCAACTTTCCTTGCTCTCTGGTCATGACTGCTTTCCAGGTTGTTCTTCTTCCACTGTTGATAACTCTGTGTACCCACATGTATTATCATTTATACAACTATTGATGTTTGAGACTGAATGCAAAGTATTAGATGAAAACAAAGCAGAGGATTTGTTTGCTACTAAATGAGGTGCGCCAGTGATGAACACCATGAATGTCCTGTTGGGTGAAGGACATTTTACTGCAAATGCAGAAGTTAGAGTGCCAACCACTGATCTAAATCTGTCTAGGGACTTAGTGTTAAAGGCATTGCAGGTTGTCGCAGATGCCACCAGGGCTACACCCTTGTTCACCTCTGTTCAGCAAGGGCCAAAGGAACCGTTTATGGACTTCACAGAAAGACTGAGGGAAGCCATTGTCAGACAAATTCCACAAGCAGGTTCCACACAAAGTGCAGCCCTCATAAAAGAGGTGATAGCAGCTTTAAAAATCACTGAATCACAGTGTCTCTCTTGTAATGAATTAGGACATTTACAGAAAGACTTCCCAAAAACCAGACAAAAACCTTTGACCATCTGGCCTAGATGCAGAAAAGGTTTTCATTGGTCAGCTGATTGTCAGTCGTCATTTGACAAGGAAGGCTGTCCGTTATCCCCTCACATGTCACCAGGGAGAAAGAGATCTGCTCCGGGAAACAGGGTGCTGAGTGCAGGGCGAGTGAAATGACACCAAAAACCCAGAGCAAGTATCCCTGGAGTGGAGTTGGCGGCTTCCTCAGAAGTCATCTTAGAACAACCAATAGAGCACCATGTCTCCATGGATTTAAAAGAAGATGTTGTCATTCCATTTAAAGGTTTAGTAACGAGGATTCATGCAGTGTCAACCTTAGGAATTTGTGTTCTTCCTACTATTCTTCTAACCACAGAGAAAAACCCTGTTGATATTGTTATTTGGACCTCCTCCCCTCCAATAAAATTCTCAAAGGGAGAGGTCATTGCACAGCTGCTTCCATTTATAGAGAGCAACGATGAAAAAATAAAACACCAGGTGCAATGGGCACAGCAAGTCATGGGAAATCGTCCCATGATACCTTGTACAATGTTTCGAAAAATTTCTTCCAAGCAATTTCAAGTTTCCTGATGCAGCTTTTGAAGGAAAAGAAGGACACAACTCACTCCAATGAGGGTAGTGGCAGAATGGCAATTTATTGAGGGGGTGATGAGCTTATATATGGTCAGTATAGAACTTACTGGAACAAAGGGCAGAACCAGGGTGGACCATGCAAATCCACTTACATACAAGGAAGAACTGGGTGTAACATAACCATAAATGCCTAAAAAAGGTGGGGATAACCATAAAAATAAAGTCCGCAATGCTGCAGACATTAGCCAATCAAATGGCAGGGAATGCATGAGGAGAAAAACTGCCATTTGTGCAATTGCAAACATTTCTACTATTCAACCATGAACACAAAATTGGAAGCTTGCAGATGTAAAAGTCTGTCGTCCTTCTAATTTTACTCGTGTCTCTTGTTTGTTGGTAGCTACACCAACATCTTCAAGGTTCTCTTTTCCATTCCTGTTAAGTGTTCATCCCCATATCTCCCCCTTTTCTGTTTATGAGAGCTGGAAAAGTCTCAGAAAAGCTATTAGTTATACTCTTGCAAACAGAAGCGATAACACAAGGGATAAGTAACAGAAATGTAAGCAAACTCAAAAGTCCTAAAATAACAAATATCAAAGCCCTCCTGAGGCCTAAAGACCAGCTCCCCTTGGGGTGCCATCCAAAACAGATCCCCTTCAGAATCGTCTGTTGCGATCCTGAAGTGGAAAGGAGAGGACGGCACACTCCAGTATAGGGGTGAAACAGGAACGGCATTTATTGAGGGGAGAATGGGTTATTATAAGGATCTGAGGGAAGGTTCTGGAACTAGGGCGGAGTATAATCATATAAGGAAGAAAGGGGTTGGAGGGTGACCAAACAAGGGAAAACAGGGGAGGGGACAGCCATATATAGGCGAACCATATAAGGGAATGGTGCACTGCACCACAAAATGACCAATAGGAAACTAGGGTGCAAAAAACCAATAAGGAACAAGAACATATATGAACATTTGAAAAAATCTTTTCTATCTATTCTAATACATTAATAATCAATAACCTATCAAGCTATTTAGGGGGTTTCGCCTTGTTGGTCTGTGGTCCTCGAAGTAGGTTGTCATTTTTTGTCTTCTCCTCTTGCTTTGTATGGTGACAATCATCAGTATTATTAATCTTCCAATCTTTACAGGATTGGGTTCCCGCAATTGTCAACCCTGATTTTTAAGTCCTTGATTAAGCTATTGATGGAGTTGGTCTTGGAGTGAATGGACTCAAGAGTTTGAGGAGAAGTTCAAGCAGCACAGCCCTTCAAACTCCTCACACCTGTGTCCATTCAACAAAAGCAGGAAATCAATAGTGGCCCTGTTCTGGATGGTGACTCTCTCTAAGGCAGTAGTGTCCATCAGCAGCTCCTCCAGGGCCTGGCTGGTTGCATTTGCTTCCTTGGACATCCAGCATCCCAGCTTGGTCAACATATCCAAGGCATGGTTGACTCCTATGGCTGGGATGAAGGAAGCTCCAAAGATATTTTGAGTCCTTGTCCAAAAGTAGATATGCGAGTCACAATCATTGCAATCCACCTTCTGTGAGGCCCTCCTTTTTCGTGGTGTCCATTTTATTTTTTCTGCTGCTGGTTGCACCAAGCAATTTAATTAAAGAGGCCACTATTGTTTTGGAGGGGGAAAATACATTTAGCCTTCCTGGGTTGCAAGGTCCTCCAGTGGCTCCCCTGGGTATCTCCCTCCAAACTCCATTCCCTCATATTAAGAATGTTTTATTAGGGAGTGTCACATTTCTGTTGGTGTTACCAATGTAAGTAGGGAGTCAAGACTTTTGTTACACCAGGCAGAGAACCTGGAATAGTACTCTCCTGGAGTGCCATTAGTCTTAACAGGAGGTAGGGTATCTGTTGGCCAGAAAAAGAAACAGTAAGTTGCTGGCAGTGTTCCCAGTATTTCCAGTTCCTGAGGATCCGTATCTTTATGGCCAAATTCTTTTGGTACTTTTGGAGGATTCTAAGGTCTATGTGGTGATATGACTGATGGCAGATAACCATGTGCTGTGGGATTCTTTGCAAAACTGCCTTGGGAACACCACAAGGTGTAATCCTTCGCAAACACTCTCTGTTCATTTTCCAGCCACAGGATACCAATTAAACATAATTTAAAAGGATTCTTAAGGTCAGTAACTGATAGGCATAGGGAGTCCTTCCCTATAGACTTTGCCAGACTGGTCCACATATTTTCTTGCATGTCAGTCATCCATGAAGGACTCAAGGGGGTTCCCATTACCGCCGTTATACTACTGCTGCTGCTGGTGATGGTGATCCTTTGTGCGGCCTTATCCATTTTGATGGAATCCACGTTGGGCCTTGATCTGTGGAGGCACAATCGTAGCACTTTCCCCATGTTATGCTCACTAAATCTTTGGCAGTTACCTTCGCTTCCAATTTCATGTTCTTATCTTCCTGACCAAAGTGCCTTTGAATCAGTGTGATGTCACTATCCAATCTGTTCAGGAAGTTAAGTACGTACAGTGCTTTGTCCCATTGTTCTTGGGGGGAAAGGCCAATACTCCTCCTTTTCTGTTTAAGAAGCATGTTTTTTATAGTTTGGTGCACTCTTTCCACAATGGCCTGTCCTGTTGGAGAGTGAGGGATTCCGGTAATATGCTTGATTCCCCACATGTTAAAGAATTCCTTAAGTGATGCTGAAATATAGGCAGGTCCATTGTCCATTTTAATCTTTTCCGGAACTCCCATGGTAGCAAAAGCTGTGGATAGGTGTCCTTTAGCATCTTTTGCCTTTTCTCCCACATGTGCTGTTGCCACCATGAGTCCAGAAAAGGTGTCAACCGAGACGTGGACATACTTTAACTTCCCGAAGGAAGGGTAATGAGTCACGTCCATCTGCCAGAACTGCTGTGAAGCCAACCCACAAAGGTTTATCCCTTCATTGACAAGGGGTGCAACCTGCTGGCAGTCTCCACAGGCAGAAACTATGTCTCTGGCCTGGGAGTAGGTGATATCAAAGCTCTTTTTTAGAGCTTTGAACCCCGATGGAAAAAATCGTGGGACAACCTGGCTTGTTTGCAACAATGGGGGAGCACAACTGAACTTACCAACAAGTCTGCCCTGTGACTGCCTTCCATGAGAGAACCTGGCAGAAAAGTGTGTGATCGGATATGGCTGATGAAGAACTGATGGCACTGATGATTGATCTCCACCAGAAGGGCCTGAAATAGACACGTCAACCTTCCATTAGCTAAGTCTCTTAGATAAGACTGCTCCATCCTAGTGACCACCCTGACAACATATACCATATATTCAGAGTCCCAGGAAAGAGATGAAAAGTGCAGAGGACTGCCAAGTGCTCAACTAGGTGGGGCGACACTTCTCCATAGTGGACATCAGATTCCCAGCAATTGCCAGCCCTCCAGCGTACGGCTGCCCTTTTCATCCTTCCCGAACCATTGGTGAAAACTGTGGTGGTATTTGGCAGCAGTGTCTTGGAAAACTTAGAACTTGGCAGGACCTGGATGTTGGAAAAAACCAGCAAAAGCCATAAGGCAGGAAGGTAGTGGTTCCTTTGAACCCTGCTAAGGCTATTTGGAAGTCAATACTGGTGACAAGAAGTTGGTCAATCTGCTTTTTTGATACGGGCAAGAATATAGTATGGGGATCTTCTGCCAACAACCAGCACCTACACCATTTCCCAGATCAGATCTCCTCCTGACCCTCGGCGAGGGTTGAAGTGACAGGGGACAGCTGTCTTTGTCGTAGGTTGACCTACAGTCAGCTGACCAATGATATCCCTTCTTACAGCGAGGACAAAATGCTGGAGGCCTGGTCTTACATTTGGGGCACTCATGTTGTGAATGCCCTGCATTGCCACAAGTATCACAGTGAGACCCCAATGGTTTAAGGGCCACCAACACCTCTGTAACCAGGGCAGTGGTCTGCACAGAGCTGGCCTCTAATGCTTCCCTGATCACAGAAGATGTATGCACTGCCTGAGTTTCCAAATTCTCTTTCGCTTTTGCTGACTCGTATGTATGTGACCCTGTGTTCTGGCAAGCTTTAATCATGTTGATGATTAAAGGACCTAAACAACAGGACCCAACACCCTCTGACAATTCTCATTAGCATTCTTGACGGCAAGTTTTGAGAATAAGTCATCGTATGACTGTGGATGTGGGATCTGATGAACTGTTGCCTCCTGCAGACTCTCAGCAAGGTCCATAAAGGGCTCCTTAGGGCCCTGCTGGATAGCCGCAAAAGAAGGCATCACCCTGGTGATATTGGCAACAACCTTCGGCACTTTGAAGGCTAAATCATGAGTTAGGTTTAAGTCACTTGTAAGTATTCTGGCTTGGGCCGCATTTGCCGTATATGGCCCTTCTCCAAGGATCATTTGCATTGTGTGCACTACTGGGATAGCATTGATGGAAAAAAGCTCTTTGGCTTTGCCTTTAACCAAAGATCTTCATTCAGTTTCAAATATTGTTAATTGAATGGCAGGTAGAATAGATCTTAATATTGTCCTGATGTCATGGGATGTAAACACCTAGGCAGAAAAAAGAGATTCAGTAAGAGTCATGGTAAAGGCAGCTCTAAGCCCATAGTCATTTACAGCTTTCATGATATTTTTCATTATAGGATAATGAATGGGCTCCCACACCAGTGGACAGTTGGGGCTGTAGTAAACCGGATAGCTCCTGAGGAACTGTAGATCTCCCTGGGCCTCGGCTTGCTTCCTTGCTTTTTCTCAGCGAGAGGCAGTGGAAGGTGCATCGTTACACACAACTGGGAAGGCAGCCGGATTGGTGTTATGGACGGCACCATCTTGGGCTGGAAGTTGTAGCCAGAAGTCAAGGGGGCTGCCATCTTGGGCTGGATGCTGTCTGCCCCCCACAAAAGCCTGTTTCTGCCCTTCCAGCAGCTCTGCCCCCACCTTTCCCCCAGCTTCCATGAAGGATCTGGAAGGAGAGGGGTTTAGGATGCCACGAGGGACCAGCCCTCCATTTTGGGAGCAGCCCGAGGCACCATTTTGAGCAAGGAGTCACACAGATGACTCAGCAGGGACTGGAGCTGATCCTGATACAGCTCCTCCCTTCATCCCACAATCATTAACAAATATCACATTCAGAGTGGCCACTTTACGCTTTAAAATGTTGTCAATCAGAGTCCAAGCCATCAAGGCTTTTGCCGCATCTATGTCTACATTATTTCAGCAGCAGACCATATTTGCAATCCTAATTTGTCCCAATCTTCCAAATTTGTTGGAGTTTGGTAAGGCTAATGATGCTTAACAATCCATTTGGATAGTATTTTCAGGGATCTTTCCTCGAGAGAATGCGCGTTGATCTCGATGAAGCGCTTAAGGTGCTTGTATGTGATGTTATTACTTTTTGAATGGCAGGCTCCCATTTTGCAATTATCTATGGTAAGGATTTTTGGGACAGGCTCGGGGAATAATAGGGAAGGATTTCACTTCCCGGCGCTCACCTCCATTCCAGATATCAGTGTCAATTATTCACAGTTCTGCCGGGGAACCTGTTGGAGTAGGAGACTGTCAGCCGGGACTCCCTGCCGCAGCTCTGTTCACAGTCAGACCTCGCAACCTGTAGCCCTGGTTACAGCTCGACCCTCTGGATGCCAGAGGTATTCAGAGTGGTCCCTGTTTGGGCACCATTTGACACAGCTTTAAAAGGTTGCCTCAGAAACCTACGTCTAACTAACATTACTAGGAAACTTTGATTTTTAAAATTTATTATTATCTTGTAAGGAAAAAACCCACAAATAAACCAAAACAAAATCCCTACAAAATAAACACCCCTCAAAAAATCACCCACTGAAAGCTAAGCTTTAACACCTTCATGGACAGTCTTTTAATCAGTACTCTTGGCTCTCAAAGATTAAGTACTTCAGAACCTCAGCAGTGGCAGCATGAACTGGACATGGGGGTTGAATAAACCCTCAGTAAATTTGTAGACAACCCTAAGCTGGGTGGGGGTGTTTTTCTGCTCAAGGGTAGAAAGGCTCTACAGAGACCTGGACAGACTCAATCAATGGGCTAAGGACAATTGCATGAGGTTCAATAAGTCTGAGTGCCAGGTGTTGCACTCAGGTCACAATGACTCCCTGCAGCACTACAGGCTGGGGGAGAGTGGCTTGAGAGCTGCTAAGCAGAAAGGGACTTGGTGGTGCTGATCGACAGCAGCTGAACATGAGCCAGCAGTGTGCCCAGGTGGCCAGGAAGACCAATGGTATCCTGGACTGTATGAAGGATTGTGGGGCCAGCAGGATCAGAGAAGTGATTTTTCCCCTTTACTTGCTATTTGTGAAGCCCCTCCTTGTGTACTGCATTCACTTTTGGGCCCTTCACTTCAAAAAGGATGTGGAGGTGCTGGAGGTGTCCAGAGAAGGGCAATGGAACTGGGGAAGACTCTAGAAAACATGTTGTATGAGGAGGGCTGAGGGAGTTAGGTTTGTGCAGTCTAGAGAAGAGAAGACCCAGGTGGGACCTCATTGCTCTCTACAAATACCTGAAAGGAGGTTGTGGTGAGGCAGGATTGGCTTCTTCTGCTGTGCCTGCAGTGAGGGGACATGATGAAATGGCCTTAAGCTGAGAAAAGAGAGATTCAGACTAGGTATTAGAAAAAATATTTTCACCGTTCAGGTTGTCAGGCATTGGCGAAGGTTGCCCAGTGAAGTAGTGGAGTCACCATTCCTGGAGGTGTTTAAGAGGCATCTAGATCTGATGCTGAGTGATGTGGTTTAGTGGTTTAGGGGTTACAGTGGTGGTGCTGGGTGGACAGTTGGGCTGGATGGTCTAGTAGGTGTCTTCCAATCTTGATGATTCTGTGTTCTTCTGTGATTAATAATCAAGGACTTGGGAAATTCTTCATGACCGAGGAAAGTTGGGTTTGGCTTTTGTTCCTTCCACTGTTGTCCAAGAAATCTATTCTCTCTGTTTATGTTTATTTTAAATTCTTACATTGGATGGTAATTCAGTCTGTATCATAACTGTCCTTTTTGCAGCCTTTCCTTAAGCATTGAAATATAAAAATTATCCTACCTAGACTTCACTTTTCATTATCAGTGAGAGCACAAGCTAGGTAGCTAATACATTTGGAAAATTTCAGGCTCATTTTAAAATGGGTTATCTCTCTGAAATAGTTTTTCTGGTGCTTTTTAAATTACAAATCACTGAAAAATATTAAGATTACATTGCACTGCTGTAATTTTTTTTTTTCAAAGCCTGTTAAAGATTACTGTAATTAATGGTGGTGAGTGTATTGTGCTTACTACTTTTCAGTGTTTTTGGAAAAAATATTTGCAATACCTTTGTTGTCTTTCACACACAGAATCAGAGGGGGCTTTTTCTTACAGATCTGCTGTTGAACCTAACTTCTGATGCAATGGAAATCTTGCAAATATAAAACAGCTTCATTTACAATGTCTATTCAATAGTCTAATTTTTCATGTAAAAATTATTTCAGTTTTGTAAATATTATGACACGTATATGTGACTGTAGGTGTATCTGGGAGACATACACTAAATTGCTAATGTTAACATTCACAGCACGCCTTCAGAAACAAACCAAAATTATAATAATAAAAAAAAAACAGGGGTCCTGGAGGGAAATATTTTAATATAATGAAAAATATTTAGTGGAATTACTTGAGCAAATATGTATTGTTTTTCAAGACTGAATAAACAATAAAAGCATTAGCAAAAAATCCACAAAAACTGGCAAAAATTCATGTAAAAAAGAAAGTATTACTAAATTTAATAGTCTGTACTAAGTATATTCAGAAGATAAATGCAAGATAGATTTTGGCTTTAATTATGTATATAGGGATTATAAGAACACATCAATAGAAGTCCTAATGCAGTAAGATCTTGAGTTGCTGCTGGCCAAGAAGATTCCAGTTTCATAAAGCTTTATATAAAACTTTATAAGAAAGTTTAATCTCTACTTTCACTTTGCATAAATAAAGAGAGAATAATTGTTGTAATTGTTTCCATAGGGTTAGTAGAAATGTAAGCAGAAGTAAAGACTTTGAAACAAAATAGAAATTTAATGCTATTTTTCATCTCAGTTTTGGTAATAGGCATACATTTATTCACTCAACCACTATTTCATCCCTTCAGTATTTCAGAACTTTCTCCATCTACTTTTCACACTTAGAAACAATTTTACAACACTGTAATAAATTTTATACTCTTTGGTATACATTTGATGGACACTTTGCCTTTTTGGTGAGAGGTTTACTACATTCAAGCCAGTAAATTTACTGTTACTTTAGCAGTCTAGCTCACAATATTCAGCAACTTCTGTGTAGATGTACCTTGCTTTACAGAATGCAGTGCCTAATGGAAACAAGATTCTGTATATTCTATGCAATAAGTATTTTACCTAAAGATCATGTATTTTGAATTTTGGATGAACTTGCAGGAGGCCCTGGTGCAGCATTGTCTTGTCTCTCTGTGATGAATTTGCCACAGTAATTGTCTTTTTTACACTTTGTAATGTTAACATGTATACGAACAATAGAGCTCGCTGTCACAAGACATTCATATAATGGTTTATATAATGCTGACACAAGAAATTGATACCCCTGTATGGCTATATTGACCAGTGCATTCTTGTTTCAAAGTATTGAATAGATACAGAAGAAATAATTTACCTGGAATAATCATAACTGGAGACAACCTCACATAAAGGAATGTTCAATTTTGTAAGCTTAAACCTGTCTGAGAAATTAGAATGAGATTCTTGCAGGTTATATTGCTTTCTGAGTTTGAGATTTTTACAGTCTTTTGGCACATTAGATGTTTCCTGCTGTTACAGATATAAAAACAAACTAGGTGTTTGGATCAGTTCCTAAATGTCAAGTTCAAACTGAACAGAATCTTTTTTCCTTCAAGACAATAGGAAATTATTTAGAAGTTTAGTATAGACTAATCTGAGGCAGACAATTTTGTCTAAATCAGCCTTCTAAGTTCTATGTATTTAAGGTAAGACTAGTATTAAAAAGTAGCTAATTTAGAGTTAGATCAGGAATGTCTACCGTGTTCCATGGACACAGCTTTAATTTTGGTATAGACATACTCAGGTACCTAGAACCAGATTAATAACCAGATTGATAAAGTATGAGTAAACAGTTTCAAGGGCAGCTTCCCTCAAACCCTTTCTAATAAAATAGTTGAAGCAGCCAATCATCTAATAAAGGAGATGAGAACAAACTTGGGTTGTTTATGCTTTGAGTTAAAGGAAAGGTTAATACTGTGATTATTGCTGTTAACTTTTTCTTACCCTTTCTTTTTATTAGTTTCATTTGTCTTTTTCAGGTTGGAACTGGAATTGCCCCATCTTTCTGTTCCTGTCAAAGATGGAAGAATCTTTTTTTTTTTTTTAAGTGAAATATGTCCAAACAGTGTAACAAATAATTTAAATGGTTAATTTTCTTTGTTTCACCTTACAGGAACCCCTTATTTTTACTGATGTTGCTCTGAGTCAGATCAGGTAATTCTCTAGATAAAGAAACAAGGAAGCATTTATTATGCAGTGTCTGCCTTTGAACTCCCTCTTCTCAGTGAACATTAAAAGTACTAATTCGAGGATCAATCAGCATGCCTCTTGCTCTTCTCTGACTCATTCTCTTTCTGTTCAGTGTGCTTTGAAAAACAAATTATAAATTGATGAAGGAGCCCGTGGAACCTTGGACTATGATTAGATGTACTTAATGGAACGGAGTACTCCGCTGTTAAATTAAAAGGCTAGGTACTTAGTTTTTGTTTTAATTCTGTTCAATTCAAAAGATTTCAGTTGCAGATCAGATGCTATAATTCAGATGACATGACACATTATCTCTTTTTTAATTTCAAAGACATTGCAGTTTGCTCTTTCTGTATTACGAATATAGCATGTTTTGGATTGTTTTTCATTGATTGGTGTGGTTTTGCTCTCTCACATAGCCCTATTGAAACATTGTAGGCTGACTAATGCCTTTTAGGCATTAGTAGGCTTCCTGATTGCATCAATGTGCACTACAGTGTTCCACATAGGCAACAAAAACAGCAGAGCAGTCAGTACTGGACACAAGCAACAACTTGTTTACCCAGCCTGATGAGCAGAACACCCAGTATGACTTAAGGCTAAAATTTTTGGGAGATCTATTTTGAAAAATAAAATGAAATGCTCTTTTTCTTGCTATCTTCTCCTAGTCTCTTAGCTACTATGATTCAGGGCTTCACCTCTTCAAAAGACCTCAGTTCTGCAAGATGCTGAGCAATCCAGTACTCTTGCCTAATCTGACAGAAAGCTTGCAGTTCAGTGGTGTGCCTTTGATAGGACTCTCTGAAGGCTAAAACTTTTGTTGTGTGTGCAAGTGGTAAGTCAGCTTGCAGTGCTCTGACTGCTATGGAAAAGAGCCCAAGCATTCATTCATGCCTGGTTATTGTGATGTTGTCCAGCTCACTGCTTAACTAGGCTGCACAATTTTTGTTTTATTTATCATTTTCAGATAGGTACAGTGAGCTGCAATGATTTTCATATCTTCTTCAGCCACAACAATCATTTGCCTAAACCAGCCACAATAACATGCAGCCTTCTGGAGAGAGATGAGACTGAGCTATCAGTTCAGCTCAGAGGAATCTTTTCATTCCTGTTACCTGAATGCAGTTTTGCACACCTTCATAGAAAATAGTCTACTCTGCTGTGGCATATTTATTTCATAAAACAGGAAGTCATGGTTGTTTTATACAAATTCTTCTGTACATGGTCTTATGGAAGAGCCTGCCAGAGGTTTCATTCGGTTACATTTTCTTTTTTATGAGAACCATACAATGTGAAGAACTTGCAGTTGAGAATACTAAAATGATCTTGCTCTCCAGATATTCATATTTTCAAGCTAATAAAGAGATATCGTGGTTATTCAACTCTTGAGGGGAGCCCTAGGAACTGCCCTGCAGTTGCTTTTCATATCCTTTTATGCAGCACTATTACTCTTTAGCAAAGACACATTAATTCTATCTACAGTAGTGACTTCACAAAATATTTCTTTGAATTTCTTTCACTGTCTTTACTTTAAAACTTCTCTGAGCTTAAAAGTCAAAGGGAGAGTTTGTTTAGACAGGTGATTCTGGGTTATCTGTAGCAGTCAACAAGAAAAATCTACATTTTAAGGAATCATAGAAACACAGAAGCATTTAGGTTGGAAAAAGCTGTAAGAACCTAGAGTCCAACCAATAACCCAGCACTAAGAAGTCCAGCACTAAACCATGTCTCTGAGTGCCACAGTCACCCATCTTTGAAATACCTCCAGGTGTGGTGACTCAACTTCCCTAGTTCAGTGCTTGACAAACCCTTCTGTCAAAAAAAATTGTTCCTAATATCCAATCCAGACCTCCCCTGGTGCAGCTTAATGATAAAAGGAAGATTGGGTTTGAGATAAGTGAAAAATGATATGACATTAAATTAATATTGTGCAAAAATTCAGCTAGTGAGAGCCTCCCATGTCTCCCTCTCTAGAAGCTGTTGAGGCAGAATTACAGTTCTGGAGATAAAAACAACAAAAAAAAGCACACCACAAAAATAAAATTGGCAGTAAAGTTTTCTGATACCTTAACAATGACATTTGACTAGAGACAGATTACAGTAAATTAAGAAATTAAAATTCAGAGCACAAGGTATGATAAGGAATATGAGTCTTTCCAGCTTCTAATCCAGGAGATTGTTTAAAGTTCTGCCCAGTCATTTGAAAGACTACTTTTCTCCCAGAAAATTACAAAACAAATCTAGGTGAGTTGCCAGAAACTGGGCCCAGAGGCTGAGTTTCTCAGTTTACTGACCAAAGGAAATCTTGCTGGAAATAAGGACAGTAATATACTTTAGCTTGTAAAGTGGAGGGGGAAAAGAGATGAAAAATGAGGGCAGTATAAAATAGGCTGGTAAAAGCATTTAGTGAACCAATTTGTTAATCAAGAAGAGGAGACTTGGTGCCCACAGCACCAACAGTATGACAGCTACCAATCAGAGTGGAATAAAATTAGGCAGGTAATATGCAATGTGGTAAATTGCTTTGGAAGGGGATCCCCAAAAGCTATTTATAACCAGGAAGATTTTGAATGACTTAGCGCTCTTGAAGTTCAAGGCTACCTCAAATCCTTTAACTGAACAGACTTGATGTATGATGATCAGCCAGTAAACTGGACCAAAGTGTCATTCCTCAGGGGTTACTAATGCACACAGGACTTCACTGAGGGAAAAAACCAACAACTTGGCACTTACCTAAAAAGCTGCTTTACAGATCCTGCTCAAGACTTCAGTGCTCTGAAAAGTACTGGCTGCTCAGCATTTTATTCTCTTCTGTGTGGTGGCTCTCACACATTTGTCCTTCTAGAAGAACAATCCCAAAGTAACAGGTGGCATCCCTGCCCATGGCACAGAGCTTGGAACTAAATGGTCTTGGAAGTCCCTTCCAACCCAAGCCTGTTCTATGATTCTGTGAAGTAGCATTCACTGAAGTTTTCCAGATGTTCTTGCTGCCAAAGTCTCCCTGTTCCCAAGGACTTCTCCTTGTTGCCTGACCCCGCTTTCCCCTTCTAAATCAAGCTGAGGCTCAGGTTGTGAATGAGGGAAACTTGCAAAGTGACTTTAAATCTGATTCCACTGTGCTTAGCACTCCAAAGTGTCTCACTGATCTATTTTAAGGGAAGACCCAATACTGCAAGAATTTGTGTTCTATGCAAAGTTTCCCAAGTGACAGGTGAACACCACCAGAATGAAAAAGAGGGCAGTACTCCCACGCCCACCACTAAACTATGGCATTAAGTCGCACATCTACATACTTTTTATATACCTTTGGCGTTGGTGACTCCACCACTTCCCTGGGCAGCATGTTCCAGTGCTTGACAACCCCTTCCTTGAAGAAATCTTTCCTAATATCCAATCTAAACTTTCCCTTATGCAACTTGAGGCCATTCCCTCTTGCGGTCACTTGTTACCTGAGAAAAGAGGCTGATTCCCATCTCACTATAACCTCCTTTCAGGTAATAATAAGGTCTCCCTTGAGTCCTTTTCTCCAGGCTAAACACTGTCAGCTCCCTCAGCTGCTCCTCATCAGGCTTGTGTTCCAGACCCTTCACCAGCTCTGTTGCCCTTCTCTGAACTCACTTCAGCACCTCTACGCCTTTCTTTTAGTGAGTGGTCCAGAACTGGACACAGGGCTCAAGTTGTGATCTCACCAGTGCCCAGTACAGAGGGACAGTCACTGCCCTAGTCCTGCTGGCCACACTATTGCTGATAAGGCCAGGATGCCTTTGGCCTTCTTGGCCACCTGGGCTCATCTGGACTCATGTTCAGCCACTGCTGACCAGCACCCCCAGCTTCTTTTCTGCAGGCAGCTTTCCAGCCACTCTGCTCCTGTCCTGGAGCATTACATGGGGTTGTTGTGATGCAAGAGCAGGACCCAGCACTTGGCCTTGTTGAATCTCATACCACTGTCCTCAGCCAAACAATCCAGTCTGTCCAGACCCCTCTGCAAAGCCTTCCTACCTTTCAGCAGAACATCACTCCCACCCAGCTAGGTGCCATCTGCAAACTGGCTGAGGGTGCACTCAATCCCCTCATACAGATCATCAGTAAAGACATTAAACAGGATTGGATCCAATACTGAGCCCTAGGGAAACCCACCAGTGACTGGTTGCCAGCTGGATTGAAACCCATTCACCACCACTCCCTGGCCTGGCTACCCTGCCAGTTTTTTACTCAGTGAAGAGCACAGCCATCCATACTGTGAGAAGCCACCTTTTCCAGTAGACTGAGGCAAAGACAATGAACAATGCTACATGTTACAAGGATCATTAACATAACCACTGTGGCCTCCAATCTACCTCAAAGAGAATAATCTCAGAATGTTAGACAATACACTTGTAAATTGTGATCTTCCGTTCCACATGGATGCCTGCACCCAGGCAGAGTAAATTATGATTAATACAGCATCCCTGATGCACAACTATAATAATGCTCAGAGACAAGACCTTTTATCAGTGATATTAATCTGAATTGTCATCACTGGTCTTATCACCTCCTTTTCTACTTTATTCTACTTTTTATATGTTGCACCATTACAGCCTGTTCACTGATTTGGCTGCACATTGACCATAGCTAGTTTCTTCTTTTGCTGTGTGTGCAGTGCTGCTATGGACAAGTCCAACTGACAGTGTACCCTGTAGAGCACTGCCCCCTAGTTTGTTTTGATGTCAAATGCTGTTTGCATTCAACATTTTCACTTTTTGCTTTGCCAAGACAAATTCGTTATATGATATCTTCCCAATGATACTGTTGTGAAAAAAATTAAACACTTATTGGCACATGATACAGATGTATCATGTCTTTGATGAATTTTCTAATCAGCAGTTCAATTCTCTCCCATATTTTTGGGCAAGAAATATGTATTTTACTAAAAGCATATCAGCTTCACCAGGACATGGAGAGACACACTTAGAATAACCTGATGGTTGAAACACATAGCCAGAAGATAAAGAAACAAAGCAAGGAGCTCAAAGTATGTGAATGATTTTCTATTATATTTATGCAATTGCTTAGCAGTTATAATACCATAAGTGCTATAATACATTAGTGTTAATGACAGGAAAAAGTGTTCCCAGCCAAAACAGTTCAAAAGCATTTCAAGAAACTTTTGGCAAATAATAGCCACAGAATATGTTGTCCAAATCTACAACACATTTGAGCCGTGAGAGAGATGAACATATTAGTATGAATAATCTCCCAATTTCACCAAATTTTAAAATGCAATTTTATCCCAGTGTTCTGGGAATTTGTTTTTCTGACCAATTTCTGATGGATGACAGGATCCTCAGGGCACCAGCAGGCCTCACAGCCCAACCCAACATTCCTCAACACCTCAGCTAGCCCTGCCTGAGACTCAGGAGTCCATTTGACACAGCCCAGAGCCAAAGATCCCTGCTCCT
>JAWWEW010000088.1:58280521-58304121 GCA_035583185.1 Anabacerthia variegaticeps | reverse complement strand
TTCATTGATTGTTAGTGCTTTAGATTGAAAACATGTAAGTATAAATCTTCCAATCCTTGAATTTTTGTGAAATTGAAATCTGAAAAAAACAAACAAAACTAAAGAAAACCCTCCATCAAAACTCATCAAACACACCCCCACACCCGCCTGCCTCCCCCGTGCAAAAAAAAAAAAAAAAAGAAGAAGAAAGAAAGAGAGTATCCAGTCAATATGTGTTACCTGTTCATAATACTATAACTGAGTTTTATTACCTGAGTGTGCATCCTGTCAAGGTTTCAGCTTGGAATGAACTTGTCTTTGACATTTCTTTCCTTAGAGAGGGCAGGGCTACTAGCAGTATAGGGAGGCAACAACTGCCTTAAGTTTTTTACAAGAAAAATCACTTTTTTTCTGTATATATCCCAGGTCCTGAATGACTTTCCCTTATAGGAGCCCTAGATTTGTTTTGTCCTCCCCAAATTACTGCAAGTTTCCACTGGTTCTTGCATTATGCAGCAGAATGAAGTTGCTGTTTTCAGATATGCCTCACGTTAGCTTCCTAAAATAACAATGTATAACATGCAATAACTCATTTAATAGGGTTAATAGATTACGATATTATTCTAACAATTCTAATAATATGTTTCTGTAAGAGTGGTAAGATTGGAAAACCAAGTGCTGAAAAAAAATGAAAGAACAAAAAGTCAAGTTTAGTTAATATCATCTTAGCAGAGGTGAACTTTCTGATAAACATATATTTAAATTTAACTTTCCTACTTGATAGCAAGAAGAATTACATGTTTGTTTTTGTCATCTTATTCACAAATACTAGCAAGCTAACATTGAAAGACTAGAATATCTTTATTTCCAAAGATGGATTCTAAAGAATGGGTTTGGTTTTGTAGTAAATGGTTCTTGTGTAGTTATGTCTCAAGCTTCTCCTCTACATTGTTAAAGTTAAATAATTCATAGAATGAAAATTAGTTACATACAGAAAAAAATATTCAAAAGGAACCTGTTTCTCTTAGCTGAGTCATATAGCATGAGCCAATTCATGTAATGTGAACATATAATTAAAGAAATGCATTAAAAAATAATTTTAAAAAATCTGATAGATATGCAGGTGGTCCAAACAAGGTGACATGAAGTGAGTGACTGGATTTCAGTACAATAATTTCATAAATGATAAAACTGTCCTACAGATTAATCTGTTTAGGCTGCACATGTGCTATCTGGCATATTACCAACACTGCGTAACTTTTACCAACACTCCATTGTAACTTTGATCCTCAGAGATTACAAGCAGTGCCATTAATCTTCTGATATGTTACTAGGGGTGTAACTTTGTGCAATTGCCAGTGTGCGAGTCAAAGGTTTAAAGAAGCTGAGAAATTGAACTTTGCACGCAGTGGCAGCTGTTTCCCAGCCTTGGAGCTGCAGTTTGTCAAGAGGGTAACTGGGTTACTGGCCTTTTTACAGAAGCAGCATGCCTCCATGGCAGTAAATAATAAATACAGAAATAGTAATTTCCTTACCAGATAGAGTTTTCTGCTAGATTTGATGTTTTGACATGGTTATTGACTGTGTATTGTGTATTGTTAAATGAAACTGTCAAGGAGCAAAACTGAGCACTGCACCATTCATGGTGCCCATTGCTTAGTCATTAGCACACAACTCATTACAGTTATGACTGTGCCAACCAGTCTTTGACTGTTCTGTCTAACCTATACCAGATGGTCTAGACACAGCTAAATGGATAACATGCACCAAGTAGCAGATGAAAATTGCCCTCTAATCAGTGTCCCCAAATCTTTAGATACTCATGTGCTCTCATACTGTAACCTTGGGCATTCAGCACATACTCTCAACTTCCAGATCCATGTTATGATAACACCATTCTGACAAGTTGTAAAATGGTGCTCATCCCTCAGAATATTGAAAATTCTATTATAGGAGTATCTCAGGGTACTATACATGACTTTAAAGAACCGTCTGGACTGGTACATGCCTCCTGTCTCAGGGTCAGGATATGGTTCTTTTTGGTTATATCCTGACCACGCACAATCAGATTTGTGTAAGTTTGTCACTTGCTGGCTTTTCTGACACATGCCTTTCTGCAGCAGAATGTGGAGAGGTCACTTCTGCAACAGATGGTAATACTGCTCTCCTGGAATCTCTACTATTGACTAAAAATTACTCCCCCTACCCAATACCCAGCTTAGCATTTCAGTAGTCCAGGACTATTCAATACACAAAAGTAAGTAACCAAAAATACTGCAGAATTAAGAGTGTTCACTCTAGGTACTTTAAGTATCTGACTTCAGTGCTGTTTTAAGTTAGTAACCTTTGTTTCCTACATATTGTCCATGGAGAGATACACTTCTATAAAGCAATCTGGAAAGACTATTGTCTCAAAACCTTCCATTTAAGAGGACAGCCTCCAGCTAGTCTTTGCAGGTGGCAAAGAGTAAAGAACATATTTACAAGCATGCTTCCTGAGGCTAAAATTGAGTTTTTTACCTGGAAGTCAAAAATAGTAACAGACGTTTGAAAATAGACCATGTAGTTCTCATTTTCTCAGAAATGATTATCATAGATTTTTAAGGAGAATTCAGTTAGGTATGTGTCTGTGCTTATCAGTTGTACTCTGCCACTTATGATTTGACATTTAAATTTTGTCAGCCTAAGTGTCTCATACTTTCTAAGGCCTAAGCCGTGCACTTTCTTTCATTGCCATGTGGGTCCCTAAAACTAAAGGTATATATGATGACGGTGATGATGATTGTGGCGATGATGATGATGGTTCCAAGAACCCAGATGGTACAAAATGGAATACCTCTTCCAAATCCTCCTGAATATGAAGCCAGACCCATTATGAAAACAGAAGAAACAACTGGACAACAGGGTGGAGCAGAAAATTCTACCTGTAAAATGGTCTCATCTCATTCTATTCAGATGGTAAGAACACCATGGCTGTAACCCAGGCAAGAGTGAAGCTGAATATCTATGGCAAGTGTGCCTAATCACAGGAAATAGAATTTTACTAAATGATGATGAAGCCAATGGATTGTGGGGTACTGGTTTCTTTTAAATTCTGAACCCAAATCCCCATATTGTCCACACGCGGTAACTAGCAAACTGGCATACTGGGCTGGAGGAATGGAAGTGGTGGACAGAGGAGAGCCTCTGTTAATACTTGTTAAATCCTTGAATGAGTTCTCCACACCTATCATGAAAGATGCCTGTATCCAGGCATTTCCATAGCATAACTGTATTAATGTTTCTGTTTCAGCCACTGAATTATGACATACTAGAATCATTAAGCCCCTGCCATCCTCAAACATTATCCCATTGCAAAACAAGATGAAATTAAGACATGCACTGATTTCAATGCTCTGTTTGTTGTAAGAGAGATTGTTGGAGATCAGGGAGAAGCCCTACTATGCAGAGATATCCCTACGTGGGCAACATTAATGATACCATAAATCTTGAGTGAGAGATGGGATAGGATAATACATCTAGTGAAACCAAATACACAGGTCACAAGATCAGATAAATAATTCCCTGGAACCAGAACTCCCTGATAGTCCACCCAAGACTCAGAGATGGAGAGAACTATGTAATCAAACCATAGCATTAAGAATTCCAAGCTGCAGTTCAGAGACAGCTTGGCAGTATTATCCAGGGTCTAATTCCTGCAGTTCAGAGGTGATCCCCAGCTCAAAGAAATGAAAGTAGCAATCACAGACAAAGTACTCCAAACACTCAGAAGACTAGGTGCTGTTCAGTAAGTGTTGCATTAAAACAAAATGTAGAAAAGGAAGTATTGTGCATATGGAGCTTTATGCACAATTTTAACTGGGATAAATGCATATTGGCACAACAAAAGCTAACTTGGTCTACACAATGCATCCTACTACCTCAGAGACCCCTGATAAGACTATTGAAACTTTATCCCCACAAACTCCTAAAATTAGACCCTCTGCCATTAAACATACAGACCAGCAACAAGTGCCATTTAGTCCTTCATTGTTCCTTAAATGACTGGAATTATCAATGCAGATTAATATATCTGCAATTAAACCTGTTTATTAACCATTCCAGTGTGGTTACATGGATGGTCCAAAATGATAAAGGAGAGATGTGATGGACATCCTCAAAAAGCATTGGGAATATTAAATAAGATGAATGCTGAAGTCCTAGCAAAGAAAATAAATTCACTAACACTGGTTTATACCAATTGGAACATTGTCATCTTCCTTATCAGTGTTAGGAACTAATCAATGGTTCTTAACAGATATATTAGCTCAATGGGACAGGATTGATGAAAAGAACTACCTGGTGGATGCTCTAGGTGCGGTACAAACCAGCAATTATAAGGGAATGTGCACAAGGACACCTGGCCTACTGAAATTGAAAAGGTAGTCTGGGATATTGCAACTAAATTCAAAAGCAAATTCCAATATTCATAGCATTTAGTTAATTTCACCTATGACCCTACTGTCAGTAAAGCCACAGGGGTCTTTTTGACAATACACAATGCGTCAGTATATCCCAAATACCCAGTTGTTGCCTTGGGACTGAATCACTTTGGAACTCTATCTAATACAACAGAGGGTACAGGTGCAATAAAATGAGAACAAATAGGAACTATTGTGCATGTGTTATATGGGATGAAAAAGGACCTATTTGTGGAAGGAATACTTTTAAGGCCCAAGGGACAACACAACCTGTCACACATGGTCCAGGCAATTCCTGCACATTATTGAAGATAACTTTTTTTGAAAGTGATGGAGGAGCCAACAAGGCAAGGAGTGTTCATGGACCTTGTGCTAACAAACCAGGAGGGACTGGCTGAAAGATATCAAGGTTGGGGCAGCACTGGCTGTAGTGACCATGAGACGGTGGAACTCAGGATCCTGTACAGGGGAAGCAAAAGAGTAAGCAGGACTAGAACCATAAAATTCTGGAGACCTAACTTAGACCTCTTCAGGGACCTGCTTAGAGGAATCCCATGGGATAGGGCTCTAGAAGAGAAAGAAGTCCAAGAGAGCTGGTCATAATTTAAGCACAACTTCCTTCTAGCTCAAGATTGGTGTAATCCCCGTGATGAAGAAATCAGGCAAAAAGGGCAGGAAACCTGCATGGGTGAGCAGGGAGGTCCTAGTAAATCTCAAATGCAAGAAAGAAAATTATGAGATGTGGAAAAAGGGACAGGCCGTGTGGGAGGACTACAGGAACTTTTTTAGAGTGTGCAGGGATGTGACAAGGAAGGCCAAGGACCACTTGGAATTGAGTCTGGCAAAGGATATCAAGGACAACAAGAAGGGCTTCTACAAATATGTCAGAAGCAAAAGGAAGATTAGGGGAAAAGGGGGGCTGCTGAATCAGGTGGGTGTCCTGGTAATGGAAAACACAGAGAAGGCAGAATTACTGAATGTCTTCTTTACCTCAGTCTCCACGACTAAGGCCACCTCTCAGGAGTTCCAGACCTTGGAGGTAAGATAAGAAGGCTGGAGAAAGTAAGACTTCCTGCTGGTCAGAGAGGGTTGGGTTAGAGATCAGCTAGGCAGATTAAACATCCATAAATCCATGGGCCCTGACGGGGTCCACATACAGGTGCTGAGGAAGCTGGCAGATCTGTTGCTCTGCTGCTCTCCATCATCTTTGAAAAATCATGGGGAATGAAAGGTGCCTGATAACTGGAGGAAATCCCATGTTACTCCCATCTTTAAAAAAGGGGAGGAAGGAGGACCCAGGAAATTACTGACCAGTCAGCCTTACCTGTAACGCTGGAAGGGTAGTGCAATCAAGCATTCTGAGGGTCATCAACAAGAAAGTAGAAGAAAAGAAAGTCATCAGTAGAAAGTCAGCAGGAGTTGACCAAGGGAAATCATGCTTGACCAGCCTGATAGCCTTCTATGATGAGATGGCATGATGGGGCAATGAGAGAAGAGCAGTGAATGTTGTCTACCTCAATTTAAGCACTTTTGACACTGTCTCCCATAACATGCTTGTAGGTAAGCTCTGGAAACGTCATTTAGATGAGTGACATTGAGGTGGATCAAGAACAGGCTGAATGGCAGAGCTCTGTGTCATAATCAGCAGAGTAGAATCCAGCTTAGGCCTGTAGTCAATGGCATTTCTCAGGGTCCAGTGTTGTTCAACTTGTTTATCAATGACCTGGACAAAGGGGCAGAATGTACATTCAGCAAGTTTGCTGATGATACAAAACTGGGGAGAGTGGCTGGTATACCTGAAGGCAGTCCTGCCATTCAATCGAACCTTGGTAGGCTGGAGAACTGAGCAGAGAGAAACCTAATGAAATTTAACAAGGGTAAGTGTAGGGACCTGCACCAGGGTAGGAATAACCCCAACTACAAATACAGGTCAGGGGCTGCCCTACTGTAGAACAGCTCTGCAGAGTAGAACATGGGAGTCTTGGTGGATGACAAGCTGATGACGAGCTGGCAGTGCCCTTGTGGCCAGAAGGACCCATGGTATCCCAAGCTGCATCAGGAACAGTGTGACCAGCAGATCAAGGGAGGTGATCCTCCCCCTCTGCTCAGCCCTAGAAAGGCCACATCTGGAGTGCTGTGTCCAGTTCTGGGCTCTGAGGTAAAAGAAGGACAAGGAGCTACTGAAGAGGGTCCAGCGGAGATACACAAAGATGATGAGGCATGTGGACCATCTCTCTTATGAGGAGAGACTGAAGGAGATGGGCCTGTTTAGTCAAGAGAAGACTGAGAGGGGATCCCATTCTTATAAATACCTCAAAGGCAGGTGCCAAGAGGATAGTGCCAAACTCTTCACTGGTGCCCATTGACAGGATGAGGAGCAATGGACATAAATTAAAAGACAAGAAGTTCCAGCCCAACATGAAGAAGAATTTTACACTGAGGGTGGCAGAGCACTGGAACAGGCTGCCCAGGAAGGTCATGGAGTCACCCTCTGTGGAGACATTCAAAACCCACCTGGACACATTCCTGTGTAACCTGCCCTAAGTGACCCTGCCTTGGCAGCAGAGTTGGACTGGATGATCTCCAGAGGTCCTTTCCACCCCCAGCAATTCTGTTGCTCTGTGACATTTGTATTGACACTGAAAAAATGTTTGTCATTTTGAAATACACTCTGATGAACCCCCTGAAACTGTACTTGCATATTTTGGAGAAGAATGTGTTTGTATGAGAACTTTTTGTGATTCTGTATTTACAGATAATACCCCTGTAGAGAAGAGCAATCACTGAAATGTCTGTGTCTGCAATTTTACCAGGATTGTGGGATGCAAATGTAAGTATTCAGAGTTTAGATGAAGTTTAAAACTCCACATTACGCAAGAAAAGAAACCACATGTTTATACTATAGGACCTAAAAGAAGAAAGGTATGGGGAGGAGAAGCAACACAACAGAAACAGAAAAAAGCCAGTATGGTTTAAGGATAGCTTTTCAGTTTGTATTTCAAAAAGACTCTTGACTCTACCTCCCTCACCATCTCCCTATCAGCAATCTAAGACAAGCTGCCCTCCACACACCATAGCCACTCTTCTTTCTTCCTTTTGCCTCAGTGTCCTAGGGACAAGCTGGCATCCAGACCCTTGCTACAAGATCCAGAGTTGAGTTGCTTTTTTCACAGCAAAAGGCAAGAACAGATAGGGATGGCCAAATGAGAAGCCTGGGAGGAGGATGCAGCCACAGCAGCTGCGAAGGAACTTTCTCATCCAGGGACATTATCTCTTGTCAAGGGGAACATCACCTCAGCTTTTTGAGATGTGGTGCCAGTCCCAGATAAAGAAGGTGTGTTCAGGTGATTACACAGTGTTTTCCCACCAAACAGAAGTTTTTCATCTCTTAGAAGTCAAGGAGTAGGCAAGATAGAAAGGATTTGGGTCAGAATGGTACACAAATTTGGTCATGGCCTATCTTCATCAAGCTGAATGAGCTATGAAAGAATTTTCAAGGTTGTTTTTTTTTTTAAAGATTAAGACTGCTCTAGAAGTGGCACAAGTCATTGCTAGGATCATATGAACTCACACAACTCTGAAGGTATACAGCATGCACTGAAGCTACGGATGGGCTGCCTTTGTAATCCCAGTCATTTCTAGGAATGGTGACTTCCAGGAATGGTGACACCACCACCTTCCTGGGCAGCCTGTTCAAATGTTTAACCACCTGAAAAAGAAATGTGCCTTTTTGGCAGAAGCACGCTCAAATCCAATTAAACAAAGTTTGCACCGCACCATGAATATAAGATTTCTGCTGTATTTATTACTGTATTTTTATAGTTGTGTTTACTGATGTACTGAGCAAATGTATTTTGTATTTTTTAATAAAATTTATGAATAGGCATTTGGAATTCTGTTTGAAAAAGATTAAAGTTTGCAATTATATTTCAGTTATGCACAAATTTCTGTGGTCTTTTTAACCTAGCCTCAGCTGTTCTGTACCCCCTTCTTAGATAGTTTTAGCTATCTTTTTTCAGGCATATGAGTTATGATTCTGCATGTGAAGCATGTAAAGTGTGTAGCCCAAAGTTTGAGCTTTTCCAGAGTTTTTAGTATTATTAATATTAGATAATTAATAATTAATGTTGAAATGAGCAATGTTTAACACATAAGTAAGACATGAAGAGAAAATAAAAAAAACCCTACGGGAATTGCAACATAGAGGCTACGTTACTTTCTAAGAATCTCTTTGTGGTTTAGAACTTAAATTTCTGATTTTTCTCATCAGACTAGAGCATCTTAACAAAACTGATGCAACAAAGATAAAAAAATCACAGCAACTGCCCTTTTCTTTTGCATTACTTACAGTTTGTGTTATCTGGTTGCTCTGTTTTTGTCTTTCGAATGGGTAGAAGCTGAGGGCAAGAAAGACGATGCTTTGTTTACAGCATAATGTGCATCTTGAATATAAACATGGTATTCAATGTTGTGAAGAGAGAAACAACTGGTTTGGGGAGTAGCACAAAAAACCTTCCCAATTGCCTGACATGTCTAAACTATACTCTTTGCAGAGTTGTTAATTCACTGTCTTTTTTGAAGGCATATAAGTTTTTTTATATTTCTGGCTTTTGACTTTGGCAGGAAACTTCCCGTATTTCCATAGCAAAATCACATACAATAAAAACCAACTAATTTCAAGACTATTTAGCTCAAATTCCCTTCCATAAATAATTTGAAAATACCTCTTCGCACTGAATTTTATAGAGAACCTCACAGCAGAGGCACAACACTTTTTTCTGCTATAGTTTTAGAGAGTGACAATCAGGTCCTTACTACTGCAACCAAGATGAGCTCTATGTGGTTAAAAATGTGGAAACCACTACACAGTGAACTCACAGATTCTCTCCCCGTAGTTACACTGTAAAAATAAAAATACCATCTTTGTATGTTTGAGTTGGAATGTGTTTCTTCAGCCAAGCTGTGGCCATTGCAAAATTATGCTGGACGTTGGCTCAGTCTCACTTGGAGAGGCTCGAAGAGTTTGTAAGATATTAACTCAAGTGAAATGACATGCAGAAAAGCAGCAGATTTTTTTTCCATGTGCAGTGATTCAGTTTTTGCTCTACAGTTTTAAATCCTAAACACTGAAAGCAAATAAGCAGTTTTAGTCTGTATAAAGACTTGTGCTCATTTTGTTTTCTCAGTCCAAGACTATGAATTGGGAAATGATAGTAAACCTTGAAAGGAAAGTCTCAAGAAAGCTGTTCGGCTAAAGGAGAGGAGATCTAGCAGTCAGATAGTTTGCTCTGTATTGGATTTCTGGATTTTGTGTCCTGTCCCATTTAAGGTTTTTATTACTATATCTTAGAACAGTAGTACTGAATCAGACCAAAATAACCTGGTCTCCATCAGTGGCAAGTTATTAGAGGGTGCAAGTACAAACATAGTCTGGTCTTTTTCCTACCATTTCTCCTGGGCTAATGCAGTCTGTGGCTTAGGAACTCACCAAGGTGGAGGCTGAAGTAGCAGGGGTATATGGCCTATATTCCTTGAATGAGTCCAACCCTTTTGTCCTTCTCAATGAGCTGGAACAGTGAGTTCTATCAGCTGATGCAGTGTAATTAGAATGTATTTCTGTAGCCTATCTCAAACATCCTGAGATGAAACTTGAGACAAAAACTTGAATTTTTTCTGTTTCAAGAAATATTTAATAATCATTCCCCATTCACACACATCACACACTATTTTAACTGAACTATATTTTGTCCCCATAAAGTAAAGAATTTTCAAAGCTTTTTTGAGGGAAGCAAGCAGGAGGGACACATCCTTAAGATGTCTTATTAACCACCATGTAGCTAAGGTCTGAGTTAAGGTCTTAATGAATATGCTTGTTATGCAGGTCAGTTTTTATTTACACTATCTCACCTAGGAGATAATCATTTGATATAATTTACCACTGGCTATGCTGTTGCAAAGAAATAATGCATATCCATAGCTATTGCACAAATTGCTGCAAATATTATCTCTTCATGCCCTTTCCATTTTTAGAACAACTTTTAATTTTCAAAGCAAATTCTTGATACTTTTCTTCCAGACCATCACTAGCCACTCTGCTTCTGTGCCTCAGGCGTTGTTTTGCATTTCCCTGGACCAGTGACTGTTTCAAGTCCACTACGTCCTGTGCTCCTGCATTCTTCAAGTCTACACAAATTGTACCACCTGTGTATGGCTGCAGAGCAGACCGTTCACCAGTGCCTCTATTTCTTCCATTCTTCAGCTTTTCTCAGTTGAGTGTTTCTCAACTGAAGTGTTTACTTCGTCCATTTTCTTGCTCTCAGTACTTTAAAATTCTCCATTTCACAAATATGTTGAAAAGATTTCTTTGTGAACATGAAATTCTTTTTCCTTTGTCGTCTTACATTGTTTTTTGTGGTATTGTGGTATTGTGAAAACTTCCGTAAAAACAACCTGTTTTGTATGTAATGGTGATCTCTCTACATATTTTTTGGTCTTGTTTTGTTTTGTTTTGTTTTTATTTTTTGCATGTGTCTGCAGACTATTTTTTAATGTTACATAGACAGGGAATGAAAGCAGATTTGTTCCCCAGAATAACTCTGAAAGTTCAGCGCATGGTTCATATAAACTGGCATGCACCCAGAAGTATGGGATGAATAAAGAAAATGCTGAGCATAATAAAATTGTGCAGTTAAAGATGTGAGTGTAGGCCAAATTGTACAGTGAAGTTAAGGAAAAAAAAGACAAAATATAGGGTGTATATAAAATATGGATTAAAGTCAATACCAAGAATATTCAATCCTTATCTATAAAACTTATGCACTCAGAAAGGTGGCACCTGCTGCTGGTTTTGTTAATAGCTGACAAACCTTGAGCATGCACAAATCCAGAGCTCTTTTGGAGAAGTCAATGAGTGGGTTGTAGTTATGAACTGTACCACTTTTGCAGGCACAAGTACTATAAACTTCAGAATCAAATGAAAAACGGTTGTATCACATCTCAAAGCTAATATAACAGGTGATAAGTGAAGATCAGGTTCATGACCACCTTTGAGCAACCTGGTCTAGTGGAAGGTGTCTTTGCGCATCACAGCAGTGTTGGAATTAGGTGATCTATAAGAATCCTTCCATCTCAAAGTATTCTATTATAACCACCAAATTTTTTGTTCCTTATGTTAATTTCTATTTCTTCCTATGTAGTTGCCTGAGCCCTTCCACCAGCCTTTTTCCGGGGTAGTTCTTACAACATATTTAAAAATTAAGGATGATCATCATTATCTTGCAAAACAATGTGCACTCTTTACCCAAAATAAGAATTTTCTGCAGAACTGGTAGAGGTGCACATGCTGAGTGCCACTGAGCCTGTAATGAGGCTCTCCAGGTCTCAGTCATGACAGTCCTAGGCTTTGGATTGCAATCTGATACATGGCATAAATTCTGCATCTACGTTCCCATGGCTTTTAATAATGAGGATCTGGGGTTTTTGTGTCCCATTTTCAGACTGTATTAGGCCACTGTTGTCCACCTCTTTCCTAATGTATACACCGTGGCAGTGCAGCAGATCCTGGTAAGGGAGAAGATGGATTCTGCCTGCAAAGGAGAGTTGTGTGTTCTTTCTACCTTGGGAGGTAGAGTTCCATGTTGCTGGTAACAGAAACTAGTGCAAATAAAAGGCTCTGTTCACAGCTATTTCACAGGCATGAAATATTTTAATGTTGCGTGTGTGTTTAAATGTGGAGTCTTTGTGCTTAATAAGAACAATGACAAATAAGTACTTTAGCTGCTGGCCACTTCTACCCTGAGAGGAATAATCACCACATCTAAAATGTACTGAAGGACTTTCTGTGGGGCAGTTTATTTTACAAACACAGTAAAACATATTAGCAGCAATTATATATATAAATCTCAGGCTAGATCCAAAAAAGAAGCTTAAGTGTTGCAATACTCGGCTTTTATACAGTTAACATGGATCCAGAGTCCATTACAATGAAGATCCATGCCAGCTTTCTGCATACAACTCTGTTCAACCTTTTCTGTATGATATAGTTAGATGGGTATTACTTTACCGTCTCCATTTCAGATGCAGAATTCAGACCATTCTCCTCAAAGGAAAAGTTTAAAGCCCCTCTTCTCCCAGTGGGACAGAGATTGCTCTTTTCAAATGCTGAGTGTTGTTTACACCTCCACCAAAGGACTAAAGATCCTTCAAAGGTTTCTGGGCAGTTACCCAGATTCAAATCCCTTTTCCCAAAGACCAAAACAAGCTTCATGGACTGAAATACTTTTCCCTTTTATGCTTACATGTGTACAGGATCTGTTGCACACGTTAAACTTTGTTACTTTAGAGAGCTGCTAACCCTTTATATGGGGACAGGGCAAGCAAAATGCTTCTCACTGGAAGTAAAGATCAGGTTTGTGACCACCTGAAGAACTCGAACATACATAAGTCTATGGGACCTGATGTCCTGATGGAATTGGCTGATGTAGTTACCAAGCCACTCTCCATGATATTTGAAAAGTCATAGCATCCAGAGGGAAGTGGTCAATGGCTCAGAGCCCTGATGGACATCAGTGACAAGTGGTATCCCTCAGGGGTCAATCTTGGGACCAGTGTTACTTAACATTTTCAATATGCACTCAACACAGATGAAGGGGTTGAGTGCACCCTCAGCAAATTTGCAGGTGACACCAAGCTGAGTGGTGTAGTTGATACATCTGAAGGATGGAATACTATCCAGAGGAACCAGGACAAGCTCAAAGACTGGGCCCATGGGAACCTCATGAAGTTCAACTAGTCTAAGTGCAAGGTGCTGCACCTGGGTTGGAGCAACCCCCAGTATCAACACAGGCTGGAGGATGAATAGATTGAGAGCAGTCCTAACAAGAAGGACTTGGGGGTGCTGGTGGATGAGGGGTGGGACATGAGACAGCCATGAGCATTCACAGCCCAGAAAGGCAAATTTATCCTGGACTGCATCAAAAGCAGCATGGCCAGCAGATTGAGGAAGTGATTCTGCTCCTCTACTCCATTCTTATGAAGCCCTACCTGGAGTACTGTGTCCAGCGCTCAGGTCCTGAGCACAGGGAGGACGTATAGCTGTTGGAGCAAGTTCAGGAGAGAGCCAGCAAGATGATTAGAAGGCTGGAGCACCTCTCATGTGAGGAAAGGCTGAGACAATTGGGTTTGTTCAGCCTGGAAAAGAGTAGGCTCCATGGTGATGGTGGTAGGTAATTGTGACCATTCAGTACCTGAAGCAAGCCTACAAGAAAGATTGGGAGGGACAGTGTACAAGAGCACTTAGTGACAGGACAAGGAGAATGAATTCAAAGTGAAAGAGTATAGGTTTAGATTAGATATTAGGAAGAAATTCTTTACTGTGAGGGTGGCAAGGCACTGGAACAGATTGCCCAGAGAAGTGGGTGCCCCATTCTTGGAAGTGTTCAAGGCCAGGGTGGATAGGGCTGTGAGCAATTAGTGAAACATGTCCCTGGAACAAGGTGGTCTTTAAGGTGCCTTCCAGCCCAAATGATTCTGTGATTCTATGCTCAGAAACATCTGGCCTTATCATCTGGGTCCAAAAGGAGCAGTGAATGAGACAACTGAAGACTGCTGAAGTAGTAGACTAGGAGACCAGCATCTTCCAGCCCAATCATTCTTGTATTTTTTTACTGAAAGAATAAATCAAAAAGGCTGGTGGCACTCTAATGTTACATATTTAAGTCGTGGTGTCACTCTGACTGAGTTGTGTGAGAAAGCCCATCTGATGGTGCTTCATGTGCTGCATGGATAAACACGGTTGTTAACCTATTCTGACAAGAAGAGGTGTCAGTTATATGAGATGTAGCTTTTTCAAACACTCAGATTAATGTGCCATTAAAAAATAAAAAAAATCTATTGGGAATAGAATCAGGTGCATGAAGTGAATTTCAGGCTAGCACAGGCAGGCAGCAGATGTTATTGTTAATATCCGTCCTTTAGAAAACCCCATTTGAAGAGTGACTTTTTATTGCCAAAGTCAAGATTGCTGAACCAATCTGCATTTTCATAAGGAAGAAAGATGCTTCTTTTAGCCTGTTTTTGTTTGTTTGTTTGTTTGTTTGTTTTCCCCGAAATGTGGAAAAGGCAACACAGAAATGCAACTGGGATAAATTTTTCTTCTGATTTGAGGTTTAACTCTTTCTGCAGGGGTAGTAATGGTTATGTCTTTTTTATCACTACCTAGATTAGGATAGCAACAAGTGGTGTTTATGGATGGAACATACATACTTTTCCACTGTAGAAGAAGTGCTGAGCAGCTCTTATTAGCATCTGAACTGGGGTGAAACCATGACAGTCTTTTTTGGCACCCAGTGTGGTGCTTGAAGGGCTTGAGATAATGCTATAGTTGATTGGGTTGTGCTAGATTGAATTTATAGCTGTTAGTGTTGTTTAACTAGTAATCAGCAGGCTCGTGCACTTGCCATGGGGCTCGCTTGCCTGACTGTGTACTGGAGTGTAGTGTTTGTTAATGGCCGCTTTATGCTTTTGGTGGTTGCCATGGTGCCATACTGCTGGTCACCTCATGGAACCGTGTGTGAAAATGTTTTGATAATAGCCATGACGATGTGTCAGGGCTGGCAGATGGCCAGGGTACTGCTGCTGGTCCTGTGCTGCTGTACTGGACAGTGGAATTCTCGGACTGTGACTTGTGGATGAGTCCACAGTGGAGCAGAGGTCCACCTGCAGTCTGTGGAGGGTCCCAGCTGGATGCCTGAAGGTGGATGTGACATGGGACCCCACAAAAGGCCTGTGCTGCAGCAGGTTTGCCAGCAGGATTTGTGGCCTCATGGGGGTCCCACACTGGAACAGGGTTCCTTGCAGCCTTTGGTACAGGCGATGGTGAAGAAGGCTGTCCTCTTGCAGCCCATGGAGGAGTATGATGTGGACTATACTAATGGTGAACTCTGGCAGGAACCCCTTTTTGCAGCCAGGCTGGGATCAAGAGGAGCAGCTTATTGCAGTGTTAAACCTGATAACCTGGCCCAAAAGGACCAGGGGTGGAGATTGTAATATCTTTAAATTGTTGTAAGCCATGACTTGATTTGTATGTTACAGAAATTCCTACAGCAGGAACAACTCAAGCCAATGGATGTAGTGCAGCAAGGACCTGACCTGAGCTGGCTTTGGTGCCCAGTAACTCCAAGCAACACACCACCTCTCCTGTCCTGAGTCACCACCAGAACAAATGGAGTCCAAAGTCATGGACTAGATGAATTCAACAGACATTTTGATGGGTTAAAGTTAGGTTAAGGGAGTCAGCTAATTCTCCGACTGAGGCAACCAAGAATAGAGAAATTGAGCCTGTTGCAGGGGGCCCAGAGAGAGAGCAAGCTGCAAAGTTATAAAAGGAGCTTTAGCGTCTGCTAGTACCCCAGTGGAGACCAGTTGCATATTGCTCTGCTCAGCTAGATCCAGTTGCAGCAGGAACACCATCCTGTAGTAAGTCAGTGGAAGCAGCAACAATATTAGAAAAGAGCTGCTCCCTTATCCTGGGACATCCTGGTAACAGTCCATGTTCCGCATGAGGTGGAAATACTGGTGAGACAATATGCAAAAGACTGATAAAATACCAAAGATTTTACAACTTACAAATTATTGTCGAAACATATGTGTCTATTAAATCCATGGGTTTTGTATGAAAAGGTACTACAAAATAGATTTAAAATTTGATATTCAATAATGCAAAGTACAATGCTTCCTTCAGCCCTAACAAAGGCTAAAATTATTAAAAGGTAAAAGTCTGGAATAATTATCTTCTTTATTTTAAAAATACATTTAAAATGAAGATATGTTAGCCAATTTAATCTGCTATACCTTACATAATTCCTGGGCATTGATACAAATTCCAAATTTAATTTCAATGAAGCTTTAGTGAAAGTAATGCCTTCAGCAGATTCAGACTCATGTAACTGAAGTTATCTACTGATGACAATAAAAACTAACTTAGCCAAATATGGTTTGTGTAAACAGTTCCTTCAATTAAGGATAGACAAAATACATGCTAAATTGGCTTGGGACAACATTCTATTGGATATTGCTTACTATTAGCAGGTTTGTGCCTTTCCAAGTAAGTATCAGCATAGACTTTACTTGTTTTGAATACTCTTCTTTGTTTAGTTAGACACATCCTTTGTGTTACAATTTGGTGTCTTCTGATATATTACTAACATGAAAATGCACCTTCTGCTGAAGAGACATGTATGGCATCAAGAGTGTTAACAGTATGCAACCCAAGCTTTGATGCACCAATGGGCACATAGATATGAGTTCATCTTCCTAACAGCAGATAGTATAATCTTAAAAAATATATAGCATCTTGAATCCTGTGGGTCTAATGCTTCCACCTAATGACAGAAATCATCACCAGTGTAAGCAAATTGTACAATTATACAAAGTAAGCCACAGACTAATTTAACTGATGATCCCTCACATAACCCAGATCTAGTTCTAATTGCAGATGGCCCGTTCTACTATCGGCAAGGACAGCAATGTTCTGGGTATGATGTGGTAATCTGGGGACATGTAATAAAAGCACAATCACTCCCAGTTAGGATGAGTGCACAGGGAGCAGAACTAGCAGCTTTGACATGTGCAGCACATCTGGGAAAAGGGAAATGAGTTAACCTCTATATGAATCAGACAGAAGTGCTTACAATCTTCAGGAAAAATAGAATAGATGAATAGGACACTGAAAGAAAAGATAGCAAAAATAAGTACATGCACTAATCTGAAATGGCCAGAAGCCTTACATTAGGCTCTTTGGGGTGTCTGGAATTCCCTGAGACAACACATAGTACTAACACCAGCAAAAAGTCTCTTTGAGAGGCACTTAGCTACACCAGGGACTTAGATCACAGCTAAGACCAGGTTCAAAGGGCAGATAAATTATGCACAATAGTTTCAGTCCAGCCCACCTGAAATACAAGATGTGCAACCTGGGAATGAAGTGTTAGCCAAGATACTGTCATGAAAATCCAATTTTGCTGTTAAAAGTTTTGGGTAAGGATAACTGGGTATGCTATTCTCATATCAAATGAGTAGGGAGTGATCACACAGTTGGTCAATAACTGACTTTTGAGAATCTTTCATGATTGTATCTTGATAATGATTTCTGTCCTATCTTGTTAGCTTTAATCCTGCTATGTTATCTCCTACAGTGATGTTATAAGCTAAATGGTTAAAGGTGGCTTTTTTTCACTATGACAGTCTTTGCCTAGATCATTATGTTACTGGTGAAATATTCTATATTAAAGGCACTGGATAAATGCCTTGAAATTTGTTTTTTGGTTGGTTGTTTGTTTGTTTTCCCCTTTTAGTACATTAGCATGTATGCTCAATTAAAACAAAAGGAAAGACTGTTGAGGAATATGTCTCATCCAGGTAGCTGGACTTGCAATCTACAGATTGAGGTGCAGATTGAAATGTAGATTGAGCTCTGGGTGGGAGCCTGAGACAGGAGGCCATGAACTGCCAACCTTTGGGATAACAAAGTGCATGAAGATGGGTTACCCCAGCCAGGTGAGTGGACAGAAAGACAGAGCTGGAGCCAGGAATTGCTGACCTTTTGGATAAAAAAGTAGATGGGTGACACCAGCCACGTGGATGGACATGGAGAAAGGGGCAGGAGCAGCAGACTCATGAGGAAGAGCGAGACTTGAGCACAAGGAGACTGTGAGGGTGTAAAAGCTCTGGATTCCTTGGTTGGGGGTGTGTCCTCAGAGGCACCAAGTCGAGCTGTTTCTGTTACTCTGAGAGGAATAAATCACTTTATGAAATGAGACATCTAAGACTCTGCCATGGGAAACCTGGGATTAAGCCAGTAAGGAAACCTGGTCTGACTGTGTGAGTGGGGGGTGTAGGAATTCTGTCGGGACCTCTCAGGTCCCTGGAGCATCCCATTCAGAAGGAGATTCAATCCCAGTGGTTAAGGTCTTGGGAGAGTGATTGCCAGAGAGTGTCTCGAATGATCAGACTGGGAATTTTCCTTGACAAATTATCATTTTTAGCGCTTCACATTTGTCTCTTTACTTTCAAGTTACCTGAAAGTACCACTTACTTGAAAGTCGCTGAAGTAGCACTCTTTGTCGTATATGGCTAGCATAAATGAACCTGTATCAATACAAAAAGATGAGTGTACTGTGTCTGGACAGACAGAAAGCACAAAAGTCCTGGAATCTGAGTTACTTAATTTTGAAGAGCAAATTTCCCTGCATTTTTCCCTTCAGCCTGTAAGCTGAAATGTTTCCATGCTGTTAACTACAAATTATACATGAAAAGGGGATGTTGCTCTTGGTTTAGGTTTTCCATTTACTTTTTCTTTCACAGAGTGAATGTGAATGCAACAGTTCTATTACAAAGAATGAAAACTTGTGATGCTTTGTATTTTGAAAGTATAACTATTACAAAAATTATGATATGTGACTACACGCTTTACCTTGCACATCTGTTTGTAGGAGTCAGATATAGTCTCTAGTTTCCATTGAGTTGATGCAGTTTGGAGTAGATGAAAGCATCTTTCTCAATTAGAATAAAATCCTATTTTTTTCATGAGTTACTTTTTAGCCTTAACACAAAAATCCCTTAAAAACAGTTTGAAAAATAGGTTATTTGATACATACATATTTTTCAAAACATTTATTAATCTAATTTGGTCTTTTCATCCAAGTAGGTGTTGAGAAACAAGTCTGTTCCTCATGGTGGAAAGGTACTAACCAATAACTGAAAATACAACATGAAGAGAGAAATGAAGAGAGAAAATAATTTTACAAATATTCAGTAAATTCCAGTCTATTCTTTGAAAGTTAATTAATACTTTATAAATAATGACTCTACACCTGCACACCTAATAAAGTGTCTCTTTCATGCATATACATTCTGTGGACTGTATGCTAGCTATTAGGCATGTAGAGTGTCTTCTCTGTAAAAGCTAAAATATACTCAGTTGGGAGTTTAGCATCTGTAAATCATATGTAATATCCTGGAAGAGAGGAAACAGTTCTTTTGGCTCACTACAACTGTAAGAAGCTGTTAAGATCATTATATAACCAACCAGTCAATATAGGAAGTGTCCATCACATAGAAACCCATGTCTTTGTTTTTGTTGAAAACAAAGACAGTGTTTCCTATTTTTTAAAGAAAGTTGTTTTTCCTTTAGAAGAATAAACAGGCAGAAAAGGATTAAGGAGATACCAGACACAGAGACATTGCTGGCTTAGCTCTGAAGAAAAATGAACTCTGCTTTAAATGCTACTTAAACTAAGAATATCTGAGAGCTTTTTCCCCATGCTGATGACTTTGACAGAGATGATTACCACCCGTTCTCCTAGTGGCAGTAATAAACAATGAATAATGTGATAGAGCTAAGTTTAAAGGCAGTAACCATGCTGCTTATATTTTTATACCATAGCAAGTAAAAGATTTACAAAAAAATGGCTGAAGACCACTGATGAAAGATGAATGGAAAGCTTTTTCTTGGCATTAGGGGAGTTCTGCACTGTCTGATTTTGCAACATGCTGCACACCAACAAGCACAGAAGCAAAGAGTGAAAATGTGCTTCACTCCAAGACAGCAGCTTTAATCTATTCTGAATAAAGACTCAAGAGCCCTGTTGCTTTGTATCTGATTTATATTCAGTGCCCTTGTCATTTTTTTCTAGTTCTTCTCTGAAAGGAAAGAGGGAATGGAAACAAGTGTCTGTGTGCACTTCCACAGTGCACAAAAAGCCAAAAGCCGGAGATAAAGCATAGGAATGCAATTATTTACCTTATGACTTTATGAAGAAAATTCTTCTCTTATCACAGTTCAACACTTAAATTTAATAATCTAAAACTCACATGAACAGTCTACTGAGCATCAGGTCTGGCTTTCTCAGTGGAGAGTGTTTTCAGTTAACTATGTGCAAAAACATACACAAATATGCTTCATATTTAAGTTGAAGTCTAAAAGCCTCAAGTGAAAACTATAAAAGGTGAGCAACTACTGAAAAATTGGATTAGTGTACTTACAGGAACTGCTATGAGCAGGAAGTAACAATAGTTTTGACCACGTAGCAGACAATGCAATTTCATGCTACTGCCACATCCTTCCATGGGGAGGGTTCAGAGACCCCTCAATCACCATTTAATTAGCTTTAGTTTCTGTGAATTTAAATGCGTTTTACCACACACAGCTTCTAGACAAGCAAGTATGACATTTTCCTACTTAGGCATCTGTTAGGTGTGCCTTGAAAGCCTCTGCAAATATAGTCCTCAGCAGGGAGGGGAAGCAAAACACCTACCTGGTATTTTCAAGGTATGAGGAAGGTAAGTAAGTAAGTAAGCTGCCCAGTATTATCAAGACTGAAAAATAAAAAAATAAAAAAATTGTATAATGGTAATATCCTTCATATCCTAATTAACATTACTCTTGGAATTTTTAGCACCAAAGACTGGTAGACATCTTCATGTCTAGATGGCAGTAGTACAGAACTTTTTTTTTTTAAATTTAGTTACCTACAGTGATGTCAAAGTCTTTTTTTGCTTTTGTTAATTCAGCCATTAGTTCTTTGTTTCTTTTTGCCTAATTTATGCCAATTCAAACAACATTTTCCATTTCCAGTCACTCCTGCCACCCACTCCCAATGATGACAAAGATAACAAAGACACAAAGTTTCTAGAAACACAAAGTTTCTAGAGGAGAAACTGTAGTCCCCTTTGTTCAGAGTTGGGTACTGGAAAGACAGCGGGGCATCCATCTGAAGTTTTTCTACACGGTTTGTTTCCAAATCTCTCTAGTCTTCACATGACTATAACAATCATGTCATAAATCTTTGCAAAATACTTTGAGGCAAAGACACTATGCGAATGGTAGGTAGGTTCCTCAAAACATTGTCTCTCCTATTTTTGTCTCTCATTCAACTTATTTATTCACTCTCTGACATCACTGTCTCTGGGAATCTGCTTATAGTGCCAAACTTATTTAGTAGGAATGACCAGGGGGGAAAAGTGTATTCAAAGTAACCTGGAATGCCAGAAGGTGGCCTTTGTAATAAATGATGCTCTTCCATGAAAAGGACATAGTCATAGATTTTAAGAGCAGAGGCCAAATCTTATATTACATCATTCTTATCTGCTGCAAAACAAATGCTCATAAGCCAATAATCTCTGTACCGTGATAACAAATATTCAGTTAATGATTTAAAGTACATTGTTCAACTCGCAGAGCATACACTGTGTATGCACACCAATCATTGCAGCACTTGAAAACAATAATGTCTTTTGGTGTCAACTTCTAGTTGTTACATTCTGTTCTGCCTTCCGAGTTTGATGAAGGAACTGTCTGGTATTAGAAAATTCCTTTTCTATGCACTTAGAGACCACTTTTTCTTGTTCAGGTGAGATTAAGGAATAGATGTCAGGATCCGTCTTAGACTTTTTTTCTGAGTAGTTTCCAGGTGTCCCAGTCTTTTCTAGTTTCCTCTTCCAGGAACAGATCTATCCCTGAAGCTATTCATAGCTATCCAACAGACCTGCACAGGTATGACTGTGATGGTTCTGGCTGAGGTGGAGTTGAATTTCTTCATAGTAGCCAGTATGGGACTGTGTTTTTGACTTGTGCTGAAAACAGTGGTGATAATAGAGGGATGTTTTCATTATCACTGAGCAGTGCTTGCACAGAGTTAAAGTTTTTTCATCTTCTCACACCTGAGAGCAGGCTTGTGGGGCACAAGAAGTTTGGAAGGAGGACAGATGGGACACCTGACCCAAACTGAGCACAGGGATATTCTCTCCCACATGGCATCATGCTCAGCATATAAAGCTGGGAAAGAAGAAGAAAGAGGAGACATTCAGAGCATTGTTTATTTCCCAAGCCAGGTGTCATGGAGCCCTACTTTGCTGGGGATGGCTGAACACCTGCCTGCCCTTGGGAAGTGGTAGATGAATCCCTAGTTTTGCTTTGCTTTCATGCACAGCTTTGGCTTTTCCTATTACATTGTCTGTGTGTCAGTACATGACTTTTCTCACTTTTACTCTTCTGATTTTCTCTCCCATCCCACCGGGGGGGAGTGATCAAGCAGCTGTGTGGGACTGACTTGTCAGCTGGGGATAAACCACATCACTGCTGCACTATTGTTCCGTGACTTCGTCAAGCAGTGGGGTTACTGGCAAATGTATATACGGGCAAGTATAAGCAGTGTCACCATGCCATGCCCATGGCCAATAGAGACCTCCATGCTAAAACACAGGGAAACAAGGAAGGGTGAAAATATACCCTTATTTCTCCTAGCCAGTGCCATATCAACCATGTTACACTGCTCAGTGAAATAAATATGTTGAATATATTGGATGCTGTTGTTTTCAAACCATTAGTATGCAGAAAGATTATAAGAATAATCAAATTTACTCCCTAACCAAATTACTCTGTATTAAGAAAAACACAATAATTTCTGTCTCAAGCACAAATGTATTAGTGCTAATGAAAACTCCAGGGCAGCTTTTAGCAATTTCATTGCAGACTACCTTGGAACATGGTAGTTCAATTATTCTCTGCTGTGCCACATTGCATTCTTAACTTTTTTTCAGACAAGTTTCATTGAAATAATTACATTTGATCTGCAGGTTTTAGATAGTTTAAAAAGGAATAGAACATGATAGGAGCTCAAATGGCTAAAAGCAAATGGGCTTGATTTGAAATACCTGCCTTCAAGTCCTCTTGTAATACATTCCTCTCAAAGACTCCTGTTGCAAGTATGAGTATACTTTGAAGATCATGGAAGTCTCCAAGTGTGCTGACTTTATACTCTTCATTACACTGGTCCACTCAGTATGAAGAACTATTTAATCTCAGCCAGTCTTGTACAAGAATTAGAACTTTTATAGGCAACACACCTGCAGCCTTTGAGGATGGCAGAAAAGAAGAAAATACCTTCAAAGTGACAATACAATTTTGAAGTCATATTTCTGACAAAGAAACATAGGGTTCATCATGTCCTGTATGTTCATGGCCCATCAAATGCCATCTTTAAGCAAGAATTTTCAGTCTCATAGTCCCCTTTCCTTGCTCTTCAGGCATTTGCTTTTGAGTGATGGTTTTTTTATTTTTTGGGGATAAGGTTTGGTTAGGTTTTCTGCCACTCCCCTCACCTC
>JAWWEW010000088.1:58241269-58258244 GCA_035583185.1 Anabacerthia variegaticeps | reverse complement strand
GGGAAGGTGCTCCAGTCCCCTCATCAACTTCATGGTCTCCTCTGGACTCGCTCCAACAGTTCCATGTCCTTCTTACAGTGGGACACCAGAACTGTACACAGTACTGCAGATGGTGGTCAGAGTAGAAAATATAGAGAATTCATATCTAAGAATGATATTATGCTTTAATGTAGTTGGTAATCTGTTTGAAACAGAGAAAAATGGAGAGAAAAAAATTATACTCAAGGGTGGGAAGTTTAAATATAACAGACAAACCAAAATAATACATGTAATAGCCAAACCTCATGTTTTCCAGATGTCTCACTCTTCCAAGAAGGCTTTTGTGCTTTATTTTGTTACATTTCTTTTGACCTGTATTTTTTAAATTGGGAAGTAGGTAGTACAGCACTTTGTGTTGGTATTTATGTTATGCATCAGATAAATACAGTAAAAAATTATTTAATTCACAAGTGTGATTAATGTTCTGTGAGTCTGAAGATGTCTATCCTGTTAGCTAGTGATTATTTCATAAGCACATCCAGCTATTTTTGCCTTCCTAAAGCCCTGACACTACTAATAATTTTAAAGGAAAAATAAAATTAAGAGGAATCAGTATGTCACCTGCCAGTTTCTCGCTTCTACCTGTGATATGGTTACTGTTCTTTTGACTGACCATATTTGTAAGGGAAGAATATTGCCATTACTGTGGAGATTGTTTAAAGAATGATAAAAGTACAGAAACAAACTTATCTGTCTACATTTAAAGTGGTTTTAGGTAGTTGGGCCTTTTTGAAGTTGGCTTTGGAAGGAATGCATGTTTACTGTAAGGATACAAACACTACAGACTGGCAAAGGTATTAGGATTCTCTCCCTGAATCCCCAAGCAGATTCTACCAGATAACAATGGCTCTGTAAATTCGTAAAGCATTCTGTCATCTAAAGGAGTGATTTAATTTGGAACATGGATATATTTACAGACGGAATCTGACCATAACCTCTAAGTTTACATAGCTAGGATTTTCTAAGCTGTCTGTATTCTACATGACTTCTGTGAGATTATATATGCCTTCTCTTGCTGGCTCCTGCTGGCTCATGTTGGTGAAAAAAGTAATACCAGTTCTTCAATAATGTTAATTTAATAGCATTAAAAATTAATGCAGCCTTTCTAATTGCACCAGTTCTAGACACATCTGGGCATATCTTGTGAACTCTGTGCTTCATTTTGGTGACTGCCATTGAAACATGCATCAACAGGTTTCCTTCTCCCATGATCCTTAGTCGAAATAGAGTAGGAAAATATAGATTGAAATCACTGTTTGAAATCTAGAAAACACTGGATAGGAAAACACTGATTGAAATCAGTGTTTGAAAAAAGAATAAAATCCAGTTTATAGGAGAAGACATGAATTGCCAAACAACAGGATTTCTGTAGTACAGACTTTACCATCAGTTTTCGACCTTGTAACATTATTTATAATTTTTCAGTAGTTGATTAAAAAAAAATAAATTGTGTGAGAGGTTGTTGTGAAACTGCATATTTTGCTTTTCAGTAAGTCAGAAAATTAGTAATTTTTTGAAGAAAAATATGAACAAACTGTTCATATAAGAATGCTTAGATGTTCTGTTCTATATTATACCTGCAGTATGAGTGACAGTGTAAATCTCAAATGTCTTCCTTCATTAAAATAGTTTTTAAAGTTTGATAGACTTATAAAACAGGCATTTGGCATTTAGAATTTTATTAAAACCATGATGTTAGATTTAAGACATGTCTCTCAAACTCAGAATGTGGTATTTCAGTGAAATACTTTTAGATCCTGAATATACCTGTATGGACTTTTACAACATGCAATAATGAGATCATCCAACTTTATAATATGAAAAATCAAAAGTGAATTCACCAGTGAACAGTGGGAAAAAAAAACTCAAAGTCCAAAAGGCAATAAATCGGTCCCTAAACAAACACCTTGAATTAATCTTCTCTTAACTTCAAAAGAATTATCTCTAAGTAACATAAGCTGTAAGGCACACAAACTCCTTGCCACAGGCATAACTGTAACATAATACACTGATACAGTCAAACACTACTCACTGAAAATATGTCTCCTCCCCACAGGCACTTCAACCTGCAGAAACCCATACTCACAGATCTAGAAATTGTCGCAGCCCCTGCACAGGAGAGGATTGCACCTTCTTCTTGTAAAAAATATTTCTCTTTGCATGAAAAGAAAACAATTGGTAGATGATAGTAAATAGTAGATATGATATCTATACCAATGTGACTTGCTTTCGCAATGGAATATTTTTCAGCTGGCAGAGGCATGGAGAGGTTTCCATTTCCCACTGAATTCACATCTGATTTACATGAAGAACAGTTTAATAAAATGCATAAGCAGAGCTTGAAGCAGGGATCTGGGCTGAGTCCAGACACAAAGGCTGGCCTACAACCAACTTGTCTTTGGGTTCCAGCAGTATGCAATAGCTAATAGCTGTTCATGCTTTCTTGGAAAGCATATGGAGATACCTACAAACATTGCTTAGACATGTGGGATTTTGAATGTCAGTGCTGTGTAGATAAATATTTTGGGCACTTCTGTAATTCTGTCACAGTAGAGTGGGAATCTAAAGACATTTAATGAATTTCAGATGTTTACATGCCTAAATATAGATGAAAAATCTTCACCCTCTAATGGGAACATGAAGGGAATTCAAAATCAACAGTCTTTCTACTTTAATCCTTTCAAATTTCTGCATGACTATTATGGTGCTGTGTCTTCCTCAGACCAGTACTGAGCACTTTCATGTTGTGCTGTCATGTGCTGCTTTAATGTTCCAAAAGTTTTAAATCCACTTAAAATGTTTTAAAATGTTGGAGGCATCATGTTAATCATGATACATTTGGGTGACTGCTCCAGATCTATATGAGTGGAGTAAGACAGAACTCATTCTTCTATGTCTTTTTAACTACAGTAGTAAGTATTTTCGGTGGGCACAGTCAATGTACTATGATGTTTTAAAAAATTGTTAATAGACCACTTAATTGTTAATGTAACTTTAAACTTCAAGTGCTGATTTTTACTTTGTGACTTTATAGCACAACTTTGCACAAGAGTTTACCACCCACAAACACAGGAGAATTTTATTTCCCTGATGACACCCACAGTGCTGGGCTCTTTTGCAATTCCACTTTATGGAGTTGCTGAATAGAAAGTGAGCTCTTTTAATAATCAGGCCTGGTTTTAAATAATACGTTCATGAAAATATGGGTCTAAAAGTGTTGTAATGCCTGGCTCACTTCCCTGGTTCCTTCTCTGAACCATTTTCTGGTTTTATATCTAATTCATTATCAACACAGAAAGACAGTAGGCTGCTTGAGAGGAAAGCAGAAAATCTCCTAGCAAGATAGTGTCTGTCTGGAATTGCCTTTCTGGAATCAATTCTTCTATTTTGGAAAGAAATATCAGAAATACACAGACTTACAGAACATGCCAACAGGTGCCTTTGGGACTAAACCGACTTAAAGATCAAATACCACCTCAGTGAGGCTAAGCTATTTCCTTTTTTTTTTTTTTTTTTGTCCTACTTAGAAGTTCTTGCAGTTGAAAACCAAATGCCATATGCAGAACACTCCATTAAAAGCTAAGTGCTCTACAAATATATTCCCCTTTTAATAACTGTTGTGGAAGTATAACCTGGCTTCTCAGGAAAACTCATTTGCCAAATTTATTAGCAGTATCCAGGGAGATGGTGGTTCCTGAGGAGCCAGAACTTCCAGAAACCAAAGTTTCATAATGATCACCCCAAATTCTTTGTTCTTTTTTTTCACTATCTATTGTCACAAGATCCAGAAGAAAAGTGTCTGGAAACAAACACACTGTGGGACCTTGTGGATAACACTGTTGATAAGTGCAAGGGCCAGCCCAAAAATTTGGTCAGAACTGCTGAATTGCATGACAAAATATAGAAAGGGTTAAAGATGGAAATTTTCTTCTTAGTCATCCAAGAGAGAAAAACAGGAGCTGTGATACTCCAATTGCCCTGTAACCGTATTAGATTATACCTGAGAAGACAAAGGCATCATTACGAGAGGTTTGCAAATCAGTTTCTTATTTGGAAATGACAACTCAGTACCTTTTCTGTAAGATTAGGTGACTGGGACAGAGAAATAAAATTAATAATAAGGCACTGAAACCCATCATACAAATAAATGGATGAGCTCAAGGTATTAACTGGGGATGATTAATTCATGTTATTTCAAATGAGGCATAAATGGAATGAGTGATGAGGATAACACTTCCACAAAATCAATAAAATATTACACCTTATCCTAGCAACCCTGACTAACTTTCTGGGAGTATTGTGCTGTGTCTGCTGATCTGGCACCTGCTACGTCAGCTGTCATTTTCATATGCAGAACATATGTATATGTAGTATTTCAACCTCTTCCTTTTGCTTGAACATCCACACGCCATTTTGTGCAGGATTTCCACTATGCTTTCCTTCTATAACCAAATGCATCCTGCCCAAAATTTTGAATGTTTGTTTATACTTAATTTAGCCTGATTTGTTTGCTTGCTTCTCTGTGTAAATATTTGAGGTCTTTGGTTTAAAGTTCTACCTTATATGTCAGATTACCTTTGATGTTCTACAGTTCAGAACTCAGAATGAAGAACTCTTTCAACGGATTCTTTTTCATGCTTTATTTCTGCCTTCTTTAGCACAGAAAATGACCTACAAAAAGGGAAATATCCAGTAGAATGGAAATTCAGTGTTACAGGGACAATTATTGGGATTTTGACAGGCCAAAGACAGTAAATTAACACTGAGTAATATAAGAATTTGTGTTTTTATTTTTTAACTCCTCATTCCTAACTCAAAATTTTAGAGAAAAAAGATTTCCAAAGATGTCTTCCTTTCTTATTCTGCCTTCAAGATCTCTAGTTTTCATCTCCACTTTGAAATCTTTTTCTAAGGTTTTTCTAAGATTACTTTTTTTCCTTTTCAGCTGTATCTGCTACTTATGAGCAAAACAAATTTCTTGAGATACTATGTTCAAAATTTTTTACCCTACTGCTCATTTTTCAATTATCTTTGACTTTTGTAAGATTTATAGTGAAAAGAAATCCAGTCATCACAGCACAAAGCACAGCAGATATCTGATCTCAAAAGTATATTTGTTCCATGTTGTTGTGTCTTTTAGACTCTGTAAATAACATGTGAAAAGATTAAGATGCTTACAAAATGCAACGAAAAGATCAAGCACACAAGGTAACTGTTCTGAAAATCTGGGGGAAAAAAAAAAAAAAGAAAAAAAGTTTGATACTTTCTTAATCAGAGGCCCTGTAATGTTGTATTCATGGAGGGTATTCTCTCCTCTAAGAATTCACAGTCTGAGCCCTCCTCCACCATTCCTATCTCCACTCGTTTGCCAAGTGAGAAAGAAATAGTTCTATATTCCAGAAAAGGGTGATTTTTTCTTGATTCATATTGCTGGCAAACCATATTGACATTTCTGCTCCTCGACTTTGAGCTGTACTGGACCTGAATGGACCTGGAGTGAGAGGATTTTGGTTTCTTTCTTGAAGCTGGAAAGTAGTCTTTCCCATCCATATGCCACAGAGCATTTAATAGAGAAAATGAAACATTAATTAGAATTAGAACTCCAGCTCTCTCTTCTCCTAGGAGAGTGTTGTAGTCAATAGAGCATGTCGTCATTAAAAGCATTACCATTTCTAATGAATATTCAATTATTCCACACAACGTGGAATAGCTCTGGGAGGACAGAATGGACTTCTGTTACAGAATCAACAACATGTATTTTTCTTTCAGCAGGTAGAACTTGTGTGTTTAGATCCATCCTGGAAGACAAGGAACTATATCTGTATCTCCTGCCTTCTGAATGTTGTGCCAATCATTGAGACACGTGAAAAGGGCAAGAAAGAGTTTCTTCAGTTGCTTTTTGCTTGAGACTTTGTCTAACAGACACACACCATTGAACCCTGGGAAAACACCAAGGTTCTCAGAAATCATAGTTAGGATTAATTCCAGGGCAAGTTTTAAGCCAGTGAAAGGAAGAGAGACACTTCCAGGTATGTCCTGAATAAAACTTCAGGAAGCTTAATGTTCAGCTGAGAAATTGGCTGAGACAAATAGCGTCTTCTGAATGAGCTGCCTCTAGGGTTGTGTTGTGCAGAGATTGCAAGGACTGTGGTTTCAGTGGCCTCTAAACAGAAAACTTAAATACTAGGAAATAAAGTGAATAGTTCCTTGCTCCCTTGGATTTATCATTGTAGTGTCCTTGTGAAATGCAAGATGATATTCATGCCAGTGAGAGATACGTAGTACCAGATTGAGGAGAATCAAGATTAAAACATTTTTACAAATAATTTCTTTTAGCTAATGTAGACATGTTGAAATCACTTCAGTGAACTCCTATAATCTGTTCCACTCCATTTGAGAGTAACAAGTACCTTGCTGGTAATTCTATCTACACTGTGTTTTTACTGAAACGAGATTTATATCATTTACATCTGGCTGACTTTTTTTCATCCTCTTTTAATGGCTATATTTGTGTTAGGTTGATAAATACTTAATGTTTAAGTCTGAGAATTCCTAATTTCTGATCTGTGGAATTTTTTCTTCATGTTTGTATTATTGTGTTTACTAATTTTTGTACATTTGAGAAATCTGAGGCTAATAGAATAAAAATACTGGCTTTGGGGTGAGGCATTTGTATGAGTGTGTTTCTTTCTCGTGTTTGTTTTTATGTTGTTTTGTTTGTTTGTTTCTTACAAACTCAGGAAGCACTAAAAATGTAATTCCATATATAAACATTCAGCAGTCTCCAAACACATAATCCCAAAATAACATTAAAGCCTATCTATAGGCAACCCAAGTTTCTTAAATACTAATCACATGCAGATCCTTCAAGGGAAATCCAGAATGCACAGCAGAATTTAACCAGTTCCAAGGAAGGTTAAAAATTAAATCCATATATATGTTCCAACAAGGATATATTAGGAAAGTAGAAGACAATTCATACTATCAAGAAAAACAATAAGAACATCTAAGGTCTGTTGTGATAGTGAATATTAAAAGGAACTGATATTGTCCTTGCTCGAGTGAAACAACCAGTAAATATTCTTTGCAGGCAAGGAGGAAAACAAAAAATATTATTTATGAGAAATGTTGTTACAGAGCTAATTCTGCCTCCTTTCAATTTATTATTGTAGTGTCCTTGCAGTGCTGTAGTGCAGCATTTCGTTACACTTACATAAACAAGAAGCCTAAAAGTGTACTAAAGTGGACAAGGTAACTTATTGCAGATTTTTCAACAGTAAACAGACATATCCCTTTTTATTTCATCAGAAAGTAAAAGGATTAACAGGCACACATGTAAGAGGAACTGCAGTTAAATAGTACTTGATGATACAAATTATTGAGGTTGTATTTTTGACCAAAACCACAAGTTCTGTTTTTCTTAGACAGAAAAAATTCCACAAGAAATACTGGTTAGTGCCTAATAAGAGCAAGTCCACTGAAATATAGATTCAACAACTGAACTGGATAAAAGGTACTCCAGGATGTCTCAGGATAGGTGTGAATGGGATAAGATTCAGTGAGTGGGTTTATCTGTGTCATGGTCTTGGTCTTTGTAGTCCATAGAAAGTGCTGACAGATTTCTGAAATGTGAGATAGTTCTCTACACTTCTTGCATCTTTCTTCAGTTGCCAGCCATCTATCTGTTTTTTCCTTATTTTTGGCCAACTAACATGTTGTTCCATCAACTGTGATGATGTCTTCTTTTGATCTTTGCAAGTGTACAAGTTTCAGGTTTTTTTCTGTCCTGCAGAATACTTAGTTTTTCCAAATACGGTGATGTTATAACATTTTCCACTTTTTATGTATTTTAATAGCTTCTGTATGACACAGGTTGGCTTCTCATCTAGCCCGAAGCAGAGACCCAACGCACTCCTGCTGGTCATCAACATAGGAGGTGATGTTGCCTCCTATTCTCCCTTTCTTGTCCTTCCAAAAGAGCCTGCATCCATCCATTCCAGCACTCCAGTCATAGGATCCCTTAGATCTCCATGAAGCCAGTAAGATCATGGCCCTATAGACATGAGCATATCTCTAACTCTTGTTTATTCCCCATGCTGTGTGCATTTGCTTAGAGGCACTTTAGCTGGGCTTCAGTGCATCCAACTTACTGTCTGGAGCAGCCGGAACTCCTTTGTACTGCTCTCCAGGTGCTCTCCTGTTGACCTGTGATCCTTCTCCAGGCTCTGGGCATCTCTTGTTGGTCCTGACATCAAAATGAAAACTGCTAGGAGTGGGATGGATTGAGGCTTCCCTCCCCCAGCAGCTTTAGTTTAAAGCCCTCTTCTTCGGCTTAGCAAGCCTGTGATTGAAGAGGCTCTTCCCCTTCTCTGGCAGAAGGACGCAATCAGCCCAGGTACAGAAATTATGGGCAAGTTACTTAAAAGTTATACATGGAAACATGGTTTGAGTCACAAGTCCGTTTGCAAAATATGACTCTAACATTACTTATTTTAGTATTTGTCCATTTTGACTATTTGAGGTTTAAACACCACAGGAAGGACTCCCCGTTCCACTTCTGTATTTTTGTACTACTGGCTGCATTGAGATGCCAGTTTCAGATATGGGTGTTCTGGATTCTGTTTTTATACACAAAAGAATAATCTAACAGCTGTACTTGAAAAAGGAAGACATACTTTTCCTAGCACAAGCTGTGTGTACTTGACATACATCAACTCTTGGATAAGTGGTCCTTTTAGAAGAAAAATATCCATATTCCATACAAAAGAACAGGGGACCTAAAATACATATTAAAAACCATCCATTCATTTTCAGCTTTCAACTGGTGAATTGCATGGATCAAAACAAGTGAAATATGAAGTGCCCTGAAAACATTAGCTATAGGTTTGAATGCTTCTTATTTTATTACCTGCAGGTCAAAATGGACTGTCACATTAAGACGGAAAATAGAGAAACCCTAAGACCAATTTTTCTGCAATTTAGCATATATTGAGTGAAAATCAAAGAGAACATTTGGTTTATTGTTGAGATGGGTTTAGAGGAGATGCAGATGCAGACCATCAATAATGTCAGTATTACACCTTTTAACCGAAATACTGTAGGACCGTTACAAAAATACAGTAAAAAGATAAGGACTTCTGCCTGTAACTAAAGTACAAAAGGTACTGAATAGAGGCTGCTAGCTTTCCTTCCATTTATAGTATAATTGCAGCTGTTTTCAAGCAAGCTATAACATGATAAGGAGTAAAAATTCAATGTCAGTAATACAATTTGGTATCATATATCACTGTTTCTTAGCAACAGCCCAGTAATGTTCAGCGAAGGCCATGCTCAAATGAGGTAATATTGTATCAGTGGAGAATATTTTCAATGAATGGTTATGCTTCAGGTTTTTCCCTGGAAAAATGCAGATGTTACAAGAACCTTGCTGCTCTATGTTGAAAACATGAATCATTGGGTTGTTCTGTTTTGTTTCTAACAATCTTCATGTAATTCAGCTATGACAGCATTCATTATACCAAAACGCGATTCAAAGTACTTCTATTTGTTGTGAAGGAAAGTTGTCTGTCCTGACAGGGAGGCTGTTTTTCAGCCCCTGAGATCTCTCTCAAGTAGGTCTTGGGATGGACCCAAAGTGTTGAATGTGTAGATGTATAAAGAAATATTGAAGGAAGGAAAAGTTAGGAGTTCTTTCTGTGTTCAAGATATGACATCTAAGATATATTCACAGCCCCTTGGTCTTAAAGTTCAAGCCATTCTAAAAAAATGTAATTTTTTAACATTTCAGCATTAAGAGGGGAAATAATTTAGTCAAATAATAAAAACAGAACACAGGGAACTGGGAATATTAGAGATTACTACTAATACCTTAATATTCTATTTTAATATTTTTAAAACCTGATGATTCTTTGTTCATTACCCAAAAGACAAAAAACTGGGTGTGAATTAACAGTATTCTGACAGCAGCTTGGACCAGGATCAAATTCTTTGCCACTCACAGATGTTGCTTGATGGAGGTTTATATTGCCCAAACCTCTCATACCTACATGGTCAGAACTGGGGAAAACAAATCAGGAAAATTTCACACCCGATGTACTTTGCATTTGAGGGAGATCACTTCCCCTTTTCTTTTTCCTTTCTGATCCAAGTATTAGGGAGATACATAGCCTTAGTGCTTTCAAAATATCAACCTTTTATGATAGAGGAGCATAGGTATAAAACGATTGGACTTAGATCAAAGAATGAGCTTTCCCTTGTCAGAATAAGTGCTTAAAATATGTGTATACCATTTACTCCAAAATTACTTTTCCAGTCAATTAACAGTCATTTAAGGGCCATCAGAGATCTTGGACTCTGACAAAAACACATTTTGTTTCAAAGTGACAAAGCAGATGAAAGAGATAAAGATAGCATAATTATGAAGACAGCATAGTGAACAACCTACACACCTAATGAAGGTAGTAGGTACTCCTGGAATGGGAGATCTGTGCCCATGTTGGTTCCAACCAAATCTTCATTACCAAACTCTCAACATCTTGGATTTTTCAGGGGTGTGGAAATGTTAAGCTTGTCAGCGCAACACTTCTACCCCAACAGACCAATGAAGGCTGTCTGGAGTGCAAAACAAACAAAAAAACCAATTGAGAACCCTTTGCAAATAATATGCTTTTTGGAATGGGCCTTTGGACCTGTCTCATTGCCTAGACAACACCTCCTTGAAAGAGATAAAATCCTGTTGTCATTCAGAGAGTATTCAAGCAGTGATTGCAAAGCTGACAAGATTCATAAATCCTGGGAGAAAATGACCTGTTCTTCTAACTCCTCATACCAAAATAGAAGCAGCTGAAGTAAGAGCCCTTTGGATGAAATAATGGCTTTGTGTCACACTGTGTAACCAGTCCCTGCTCCAAGGCCATGCAGGGGATATGCTGACATCGGCAGTCACAGATAGGGCATATCTCTCTCACCCCTGCTCTGGTCAGGCAGATAGGGGCGAATTCTGGTCAGGAACCCTTGAACCCAGGTAAACACCCCACAGAGCCCAAGGTGATATACTTTACCCCTTCCACAACTTTTACTTTGAGTGCAGCAGCACTCCACCATTGCTGTGCAGCTTCCGAACAGGAGCCACCTTCCACCTGCCAGGCCCCAAGCGGGCGTGGGATGGATGCGCGGCTCTGCGGCTGCCACGGGAGATACGCCGTCGGTCTCACCTGGTGCTGCATAGTAAGGTAGGAGGACAGAGATTTCTGTAGGAAACCCGGACCTAATGGTGGTTGGCACTGGAGGCCGCAGGAGAAAGCATGAGGAATCTGAACCCAGCATTTCTAGAGCAATGGACCCATTAGGAAAGTTTCTTCCTCATCCTGAGTGCTTGGCCAGGGGGACAGGAGGGATTGTGTTCCTGCAGTTTATCTGACCAAACCACGGTGTCCGGTCTGACTTGCTGTTGGGGCTGAGGCTGGGACACACATAGTGACTGTCTGCATCTGTCTCGTCCTCCTCCAACTCTAAAATGCTCTTTTCTTCTCTTCTGCACTGCAGATGGTGAGAGGAAATGGGATTGGGGGAGAAAGTTTGAACGAATCTACAAAGCACAAAGTATCTTTGCAGATCAAAAGATACTTATTTTCAGAACAATACAAGAAGCTGAAAAAGCAGCTTTTAAATTCCATTTTTGCATGACAGTTCTGTGATATGCCTAGAAATCTGACATTCACTTTTTACAATTTCCTTTTTTCCTGTTTCTTTGCTGAAAGTTTCCTTTAGGTAAAATAATTTCAGACTTATGTTTGTACACAGTTTACCCTAGGATCAGCAGCAAAAAAAATGAAAATACAAACGTGATGTGTGGTGTTATTTTGAGAAGAAAACTAAATTAAATATATACCATTTAAAATTACATTAGTCTGCTTGGAAAACAGCACAAGCAACCTCTTAGCTGTCTCATAATTGCATTCCACTTTTCACAAAGAAAACAATGGCTAAATAGATGGTGTGATGCTATTGCATTTGAGGAAATAAATTTAGCATTTTACCTGACAGTCACTTAATCTTAACATTGTTTTCTCTAAATCAGTTTCTGGACATTTAGTGTTAGTTCAAGATTTAAGTAATCTGTGGATCTTATTGCCTGTGCTAAAGTCCATGGTGGAGTTTCATAGGTGCAGTACACTTGCCATAAGGTAAATCCAGTTCTTCCAAGAATGGTCAGTGCTGAAACATAAGGCATGTTTGGGAATGCTATGAATTTCTGGCTCAGTTAAGCCTACTGCACTATGTAAAAATCCTGGCAGCATAACTGCATATGCAGATATTTTTAAACATTACTAGAGTATTTCCATCTTAAGTATACAGAAGCTGTAGTTTCTCTATACACTGAAAACAGGAGTACCTGGGTTTCATGAAGGTCTTGTAGTGTGTCTGTTCAATCTAATATTTCAAGTGTGTTTTTTAATTATTTTCAGATCTAAATTTCTCATCTTGACAACTGATTATTTTGACATTTAGGTTTTGACTTATTTAATCTATTCAGGTTTCTTTCCATGTTAGAAAGAAATTGTGAACAGGTAGGAAGGGATAAGTGAGATTTTACTTGGGTAAAAATAAAAAAAAAGATTTTCTGACATTCTACAAAATAAACTACTAAAATCTAATTTTGAATCAACACCAAAGGATTCAAAATCTGTATCCACAAACTCAACAACTTATCTCCTGTCTACTTAGCCCTTTTTATAAAACATTCTGTGGTGTTCTTTTCTTTTTTTTTTAAAAAATGTGAATCAGTGTGTAAACACATAATGGTTGATATAGGCACATTGAAATCAAATATTTAATTTGTGGCAATTTCAAAATTTCTTTCATGTTTCTTTTTCCAATCAAAATTGTTTATTGAAATAACCTCATTTTCATTAATAGTTCAAATCTAGATTTGATTTATTTACTGACAAAGCCTATCAAAAATACTTATCTATACTTATAAAGAACTGATGCTCGCTATAGAAATTCAAACTGGTTTTGGTGGGATGTAGTTTAAGTCACTTTTCCTAAGAGCTGTTAATTTTCAGAAGAGTTGTAAAGTCTGAAATATTTGGGATTCTTCATTCCTGAAGAGCTACATTTTGTCAGAGGTCTACTTTTAGTTTGATTTGTAGTTTCTCTCATACTATCAAACAATTTTGTCAGACATCTGTCATAAAACCAAAAGTGAACTCTTTGGGAGATTTTACACATCACACAAGTATACTAAAGATACACAGAATCACTTTTTTGTAATCATCAAATCCTTTGAAAACTTCATAAACTACCCCAATTATTTCGGACTCCAGTGATGTATGTTGTCCTTACTACTCTTGTCTACAGTGAGGGTAAACTGGTGAAAACAAATCTGTGTAACTTCTGTACACCCAGCACTGCAGTCTGTCAGCTCCTAAAGAAATTACTGAAAACCCTCAGTCTGCATTTTACCAGGCTTTAGGAATATGGCCTTAAAATTTTGTCACAAATCTTAGCAAATAGAATATGCTTTGAGTATACCAGAGTCTGAGAGTCTATTAACTACTTTTTAAACTCATTGTCCTCTGTAATTACTGCTATTAAAGTCATTACTTTTGAAACATAAGTATCAGTTAAACAGACTTCTCTTAAGTACTTTGTTAAGCTCTTTCATCCTATTATACATGTTTAATCTTATAATTGAGATATAATTAAAAATTGAGTGTATGCAATGAAATGCAACCAGACACACAGATAGCAGCAAATTTAACAATGAATGAACTCTTGATTCTGAATTAAAATTGAACATTTGCTTCCCTTTTGGGATAGGACAATAGTATAGAAATATGAATTTCTTCCAATGAGGAAGAAATGGTGGTTTTGGGACACTGACTACTGAGCCATTTTTCTGCCTAAATTTCGTGTGTGTACTTCAGTATCTGATGCCATTCTCTTCTCTCTCTCTGTACATATGCAATGCCAGAACAAATGCATGCTGTTGGTTTTTTTCCACATGATGTAGCTGTTGGTGTCTGTATAGGTATCTCTTCTGTCAATATAAACTAGACATTTATTGTATTGCTAAGACAAAAAGAACTGAGAAAAAACACTGGTGAGGTGGTTCCTAAGGATCATAAAGTCTGTGACTTGAATAGCAATGAATCAAGAGATAACAAATAATCCAGGAACAATGTAATGGGAGAACTAGAGAAAAGACACATTGAAGAGAGGAGTAGATGCCCATGTCATTTCTGGACAAGAATTTTTCTATCTGCTTGCAGTGATTAGGAAAAGACTGTAACTGTGGCAGGATATTGCAAAGATGCAGAACTGGTCTTATGCATAAATGAAAGGGTTTTAAAGACACAAGTTTAATTTTTTAGATTACAATACTCTGCAGTTGATGAGTGCCAGGCAAAGGTAACTACAGTATTGTTGGTTGGCTTTTCATATAAATAACATGTATTAGTCAACTTAACTTAAATATATTACTGTTTCCTAATTTTAGATGAAATAATAATTTTTTTAATTCTGCTGGAATATTCAGGAAATAATGTTATACCAGCCTGTGTTTAATCTTCAAAAGATTTATTTTCTTGCTTATTTTATCTAATGCACAAGTGTTCCCAGCTGCAATTGAAGCTTTCACTCAGCTAAGGCTTAGCTCATTTTTATTTCTGCACAATGCTGCCATCAGATTAAATGTTACCTATTCTCAAAATAAGGAACATTTGTTATTCTTCTGATGACCTCCCCTCCTTCTGAAGAATAGAAATATGCAACATTTAATCTTGTAATCAGAGGTAATTGGTGTAATTGGCTCCAGTGTGGCTGTGGAGCTGAGAAGGGTCACACAAAAATAAAAAATGTAAGAAGATCCAGAATGCCTTTTCTCTGTATGTAATCCACACTGGAAAATAATATGAATGCAATTTTCCAATAAAAATGTGCTGCTTGAAATAACTCTTTGTATTTATTCATAACATATACAGATGTGAACATACAAATTAGAGAAACACAAATACTTATTTTTAAAATTTTTTTGAAAGATCAAGCATACAAACTGAAGTTTTTTGTATTCTGTGAGAGTTTAAGACAGCTTCAAAACATGTTCAGACAATACATTAAGTACTTTAAAAATACATATATTTTTCTGATGTGCAGTACAGATCTTTAGCATCTCTGAAGGACCTTGAGATGATTTTTTAAGTATCCCAATAACAAAGAAATGTGATTTATTCTGCAGTTACTTCATCATTATTTGTTCCTGAAAGAGTTAAGAAAACATGTTAGTGCTCATTTAATAGTCCTGACTACATGACTGATAAGACACTTCTTTGTGAGTCTATTGAAGGGTTTATGACCCCCACAGCTAAGAACTTAAATCATCCCCATTCCACATACACAGCCACAAGCACAGCTACTTTCTGCATTAAAGAGAAGGGAGGTCCATATGCCACAGCAAAGGGCATCTATCAAAGTAGCACAAATGTGTTTGACCAGTCCATTAGTCCACGTTAGTGTTTCATAGCAGTGATGGACTGATCAACTCTTTATGAAGCCTCTGCCTCTGTGGGGAGTTGAATTCTTTCACCCGAAGCTGGCATTTTTATTTCTTCACTAACAGCCAAAATAATGCCTGTAAAGTGGGAGAGTCTGCAGGCATGAATGCCTTAGGCACGCTTGCTTAGTCAGAAACCTAAGCCCCAGGTTTTATTCTTCCTTATTTCTTGTATTTGTTTCTAGTGAGCACTATCACAGTGCTAACCACTTTCAAATTTTCTCTACTGAGACTTTAGAGGATATAAAATCTCCCGCCAGCAGGGAGGCAAAACGTTGTGCTTGATGTCACTCACAGTAGTAATGGTCCTCTGGGCAGCTTAACTCTCCTGCTGATCCTGTGATGGGTCAGACCATTGCACACATTGCACAGCAGTGACCTTGTCACACATGAGAGACCGTGAAACACACATATCTCCAAAACAGTCACCAGGTCACCACACCACACATTACAACAAATTCTGTCTTCAAGTATTATATGCAACTAATCTGTGCTTACAAATACCACTGCGTGGGGGAAAAAATAAAAAAAATAAATAACAAAACCAAACCCAAACAAAAAACTTTGATGATCTCTACAGTATTTCTTATGTATGAAACAGATCAACTGTTTACTGCACAAAGCTATGCACCATGGTGGTTAGGCAGAGAAGACAGTGATAGCAGCTGTCATCCATTTCCCTATGGCTTGTTTCATTTTCTGAAGTCATTCAAGCTCCTAGACAAGAAGAATTTTTGCAATATTTTCAAAATTATAGAAAGGGAGATGCCAAGATGTGCACTGTAGTTTAGTCACAGAATCCTAGTGATGCTATTGCTTAGCAGTAGACCAAGTTTTTTGCTCTATCAGTCTGAAAAGTTCCTTCTTTGAACATCATGCAAAAACATTAATTTGTCAGCATTCAAATGTTTTGCCATGTAGCAGGGGTAGCATCAAAGTTTAAATAACAGGGTATGGCAATTATTTCTATTGATTGCCAGAACCCTTTAGGATCCCTCTTTCAATTAGTGCTGCAGCTGTTCCACTGTCTCAGCAATAATCATGGCTCCAATTGAATAGAGTGCATTTGTAGTGGAGAAATACACTCAGGCCTGGTCTAGCCCTTCTTTTATTACATGAATACAAGTAACTGCAAACTCTTGCAAGGAAAAATGTGCTTATATGTCAAAAATCCCAGTCATGTGAAGGGTGCAGTTTGGTGCCACTTTTATGATAGCATGTTTATTCTGAAGTTGTCTCAAAATGTTTTCTGAAAAAAAAAAAAATACAAATCCTTTCTTCTATCCACGCTAAAGAAAAAAAAAAAAGGACCAATCAATATATTTTATCACACAACATGATCAATAACATTACTTTTATAACTAAAACAGCAGTATAATT
>JAWWEW010000088.1:58226189-58240774 GCA_035583185.1 Anabacerthia variegaticeps | reverse complement strand
TACTTTGATAACTAAAACAGCAGTATAATTGGGTTAGATAGGTCAAATTTTCTTCTAAACCTTGGATAATTGGAAAAAAGCTTCAAATTTCATCTTTGAAAATTAAGTATTTTTTAAAAAAAAAATTAGCTATCTTGAAATTCCTGCTTCTGATTTTATCAGGGATTGACATACTACATGGCTCTAGACACATAGTTACTGAATATTCAGATACAAACTCACCTGAACATTAGAAGGCCACAATTCAGCTTCATCATAAGGGTTGCAAAGTTTGGGCAATAGTTGTGTTTTAAGTGTAAATGGGCAGTAACTGTTCATAGTATGACACTGACACATATATATGATAATAATTGCTCATTTTAATAGACTTTCTTTTGAGAGTCTTGTCAGTTGAATACCTTATGGGATGCAATGGAGAATTATGCAGATTAAGTCCAAAGAGGAGGTTAGAAAGCTAGGAAGGGCTTGGATGGGCAAGTCTTTTTCTATCCCTAATAACTCTCTGGATACTTCTGTCTTTAAATGAAGGTTGTTTTAATGCCCTCAAATAATCATTGGTGTAATCAGAATAGCAAAGTTAATCAAACATAAATGTCTCTGGTGCTGTAAAGCGTGTATTCCAGCAGCAAAATATTTTTGAGCAAAGAGAAAAATACTAAATAATATTTTATATTCATTTTTCACTATAAATAGTATCAACATATTTCTATAAAAATAACATTAATATTCCATATATTAACACTGGATATTATATGAATTACCTGTTGTATACAAATTACATAGCAATATAATTAACAATACAATTAAAAAGGTTATATTATGTAAAAGCACGTTAATTAGGCACATAATATTAAGTGTGCAGTGTTTTTGGATACGAGATGACATGCAAGGGTGCAGCTTTCTTGTTTCTTTATAATATTGTTTACTTGCTCTGAATTGGTAAAAGTTAAGAAGCAGCAGAAGTGCCAAAATGAGGTCTGTTTAACCTTTATGTCATCCAGTGTAGTAAAGTGATACAGAATGTTGATTTGGCAAAACACAAGAACTGCTGTTATTCAGCTAAACAAGTCACTTAGGTGCTCAGAGAAAGCAACTTGGAGTTTCTTCTTAGTCCCCCAGAAAGGGTAATTTTGGTTGTGATGCAAAGTACTGAGTACATGACATGATGTCATAACATTTATTTTTATTCCTCTCACTCATTGAGTGACTTTGTCTTCCTTATTGTATGTAATCTAAACCTTGTATCCAAAATTAAATTAGTTATTCTCTCTGATGCTTGTTACTGTAGGATCAGAGCATCCTGCAAACACAAGTTGGCTGCCTCAGCTCCCTGATGTGGCATTTTGTAAACATCATAAATATTTATCCCGGCATTAACAGAAGCAGCCTCTAAACTAAGTGCTTCATTATCTGTGTTCTTCACTGGAGACGCTTGAAATGTGTCCGACAGCCAGTGGTCACTCATGGCATCTGCTGGCTTCAGCTGTACTGACTCGTCAGCACCTAGAAATTCAGACTCTGGCTGTCTTGAGTGGGAGACCTAGAAAACAGGGAATATAGTCGTCCAATCTTGCTGTTTTCTTAGTATTAAATGAAAATGCACAAATCTGCAGTCTGGAATCAATGTGTACCACAGTCTGTACTAAGGCCCACTTTGCTAAGTTTATAGCTATATGTTTAAATTCCATCCATTGAATAATGCATGTGATTCTTTCTTTTATAAATGCACAAGCTTCATGGGGAAAAAAATAGTGCAATCCTTCCTAGGGACAAGGTGTGCCAGTCACTTTGAATTCTTTACCTATGCACCCTATAAATGCCAGTATGTCAATCTTCCCATGTATAACACCAAAAGACATGCAAAAAACTCAAGAAAGCTGCTGTGATTGTCTGTTTACCTATTATATGAACAGAAGTCGACAATCACACACTTTAATAAAGTTGGGGGTTTTTATTAAACCAATGTGAAGAGTCAAAATATTTTTATTTTCTGTTGGAGGAATCATGATTGCATCTAAGTTGTGGTGCATGCCACTTCCATAGAAAATGCACATAATTATTAAGGATTATAAATACTTTAGGTTACAAAAAAAATGATTTTTCATGGGACAGGTCTGACAGAACCTTTGTTTACATCCTATTTCATAAAAGATTCATTAAAAAAATTAATTTTTCATCTTTGATAAAGGTAGTATGTTAAGATTTTCTCCTGGTTTTTGCTTTTGTTTTCACTTAGGTAATTTTTTTAAAGTCATATGCTGTGTACCCTCATGGTTGTTTTTTTTAATCTTTTAGCCTGAAAACTACTAGAATCTGTGTTTCTGGCAACAGACAGATAACATAATCCAGATAACATATAGGTTATCTGGATTGCAGATTATCCATATGAATTATGGACAGACTGTTTAGACCTGGCATGAGCACAGTTCCACTTTATCTCACACCAGTTTACCTTCAGGACCAGTGTGACCACCATCCTGCAGCTAAACAAACTAGAACCAAAAAACCCTGGAAGCTTCAACCTGGTTTCCAGCAACCGCATCCAGGTCAGGTGTTTCCTGATTTTGTTTTGGAGACCAGGAGTCTTGGGGAGTATAATGTAGAAATATGCTCCACCTCGGAGCTCTCTGGGTCCCAGAAGCTCATTAGATTCAATGCAAAATCAGTGAACACCTGGACCTGGCTGGCCTTAGTACAGTGCGGAGTCTCCAGAAACAAGCCAGAAGGTAGGAGAGCAATGCTGATCCCAAGGGACAGGGCTGCCTGCTGCAGAGAACATCATCTCCCATGTCCATTTTCCTCTGAAGACTCATTCCATGCTCCTACTTACTATACCTTAGTCTGAGTGCTTTCTGACTTCTAGGAGGAAATGTTGCCTTGAATGCAGCACCAGGGCACATGCTACGTCTTGTATTTGTACTGTTGTGCAATTCCAGAGGGAACAAGCCCATCCTGAGCACCAGGGATAGCACACAAGTGCACTGCAGTTGCTCTGTGCAAGGATGATGGGGTCAAAACTTGTTATTAAACTAGAGCTAAAAAGAGCATTTTTTTTCCTGGTGGAGACAATGGTGATGCTTTGCACCATATACTCTCTGAGCTATATATCCTTCAAGCAATGCACTCCTGCCTACCTTTTCCTTTTTTTTTTTTTTTACTCTGTACATTGTAGAAGGTGTGGCTACAAATTCTGAATTTATGTGACTAATTTACATGCTAAAAATCACCATTTAAATATGCCTACATTCCTCCACAGGCTGCTATAGAGAATTTAGACTCTTGAATGTACGTGTTGAGTATCAAGCAACCAAAGTAATTGAAAGTAGATGGTGTATGTGTTTAGCAGAATGGGGTTCAAATCTTGTCCTGCACTATGCCCTTGTATTCTATTACCCAGAAAATTACTTCAGAAATAATTATTTGAAATTTGTTAGGAAAAAAAAATCAATATTGAAAGAAAATTTCAGCTCACTGTTCTCCTTAATGGCGATGTTCTTCAGTTCAAAGTAAACACAAGTAGAAGTACTTTGTAGCTACTAAAGACCTTAGTGTGGGCAGGGACCTGTCTGAGAGACAAGTCCTCTCTTGTCACTTGTTGACCAAGAGGAGAAGTGAACAGCTGCACCAGACATCACTTACATGCAAGATGTGCAAGAAATTAGGACCCTTTCATTAGGAAAAAAACAAAAACTATAAAGTTGAAGTGTTTGTAGGACTGCAACTCATGTCTGGAAATTTACAGAAACAAAAACTCTGACAAATATCCCCATAGACAAATGTTACTTTGATAGCAACAGCAGCCAGCAATGGCAGCATTAAAGATCTTGAGACAAGTAAAAATCATGGCCAATACTGTCCATTTTGAAGAGTAAGTCTGCATTCCTCCAATAGTTAAGCACTGAAATAATCTCCTGGAAAGCCTAAAAGAGCTCACGTTGAAAACCAAAAGCAGCTGGGGAAGTGCTCTGGTAATGATGACAGATATGGGTAGGAAGGCAGCAAGAGTGTTGGTAGAGTTGAAGAACAGCCATACAAATAGCAAAAGCCACCTTTTACCCAGCAATACATGCCCTGGAGTTCCACATACTGCAGAGACTGACTGCTTCAGATACTTCTTGGCTGGGATAAGGAGGTTAACCTACATTTGAACGGCTGCCATGAACCTGAGAGAAGGTTTGTAATATTGACATAACTTATTTTGTAGATTATTTTTTTTTATCTCTTACTCTTTTTTTGTTTTATTGTATCTTTATCCTCTTATTGAATCTATGTTGGTTCGAATCACTTTGACTGGTGCAGGTATTCCTCACTTGTGCATATTTCTCAGGTTTCTGAGAGAGAGTCCTAAAGAACAGTTTCTTAAGCTTTCAGAAGGAACTGATAGAGCTTGTAATGTCTTCTTGCAAGTGTTAATGAGCACATTCAGTTTATGATTGTTACTGCCTAACCAGCCATAAACTTCCAACTCATCTTTATCTTCTGTAAGACCTAGAGTTGAGTTCAACACCTTCCATGCCAAATTATTCCTTTGTATTTTTAGAAATGCTTACTGCAAAGACCTTGCATGGTTTCTTCTCAGATGAGATCTGTGTAATTGCAGCATGGGGTGTTAGTCTGTTTTGTTTGTCATTGTAGTACTTTCCCCTGCATTTGTAACTGTTTTCCTGGCTGTGTGGTTTTGTGACTGGATCCAACCCCACTGAAATCAGTATAAAGGTTTTATGGCTGGTGGGATTTGGATCTTATCTTGCAGCCTGGAAACCAATTATTCAAATATACATGAAAAATACAGAGATGTTCTGAAGTACTGAATAATGCCTGCTAAATTAAGATGAATTAATCCGACAGGAAGACAGGTTTCTTTCTGATGAAAGGGTTAAGTAATCCTTTTGCAATATTCCTTCAAGGCTTTTTATGGGGATGTTTTGTATTGCACCTATACAAGTTTCCCTGGCTCACTTAATTACTATTTACATTGATCCTCTAACCAAAGTACTATGGATGTGGTTAAAGGAAAACATGCCATGTTTGGATATCAAACCAGACAGAGACAGTAATACATGGGGGAAATGAAGTTCTGAAATGAAACAATTTAGGGGCAGTAATATTGTTGACCAAGATTGAAAGTGACTAAAATGAACTGCATATTTTGTGAACATGTTTATCATGATTTAGAGTGTGTGTGAAGATACCAAAAGGCAGCATCAGGAACAACTGTTCACCTCTTTATTTCTGAGTAAGTCCTTCCTATTAACATTGTTGTTACAAGGTGTAGCTTATCCATCTCCCCCCAGCCATGTCGACAGAAGCTATGGAAATTCCCACAGGATAAAATCTGCTTTAGTTCAAGTTAATGGAAGGGAGTTCTTACAGCTTATTAATCTCGTGGAAATTAATAGGTTTGTCTATGTGTGCTCTTATAGCATCTGACCTCCACTGGAGTATCTTCAGAAGCATCAGTATAAGATAAGTCACTGAATGTGAACATTTTTAAGTGCATTTCAACTCCTATGCATATGCTTTTTCATTGTCTTCTTTTGCATGGACATTTAGTTTCTCAAACAGAGAGCTTTAGATTTGTATGTGAGACTGACAAGGAGAGCTCACTACCTGTTGTCCCTAAGGAAGGAGAAGCTTCTGTTCTTGCAATGCCATGTTTTTGTTGTGTGGCAGAAGACTTATTATAAAATTGAACCTAGGAGTACCAAGAATCCAGAACCTGAGAAGATGGAGCTGTGGATACAGAGATTTCAGGAAAGGATGAGACTGCATGAATATGGGAGAGAGCTGGAGGTAGTGAGAACTATGACAAAGGAAAATGGGAAATCTGGATCTTATGGCGCTCAAGAGGGAAGAAATGTGGATGGATAAGGGCATTGAGAGAAGGAATGAACAGTGACAACTGGTAATATAAGTTCTAGGCTACCTGGAGCATGCATATTCTGAATAAGAAACAGTAGAGGAACAAACAGATTGAGGCTAGCATGGCCTCAATGAAAAGAACAGGGGAGGAATAAGGGTTTTCTTTCATCAGGCTTTTTTGCTGCCAAGGAATATAAACAGGGGAGGGGGGTTTTTTATTTATTTTCCTTTCCCTAGCAAGACAGCTAGGCTGATACTCCCACTACCCTTCCTCTGAAAAAAAAGAAACCCACAAAAAAATGGACTACATTGAAATTCGTACTAGGGATCAATTTCTTTCCAAATCTCACTAGAAAACGGTTACAAGCTGACTTCTTAAAAGACTCTTTTTACTCGATATTTGAAGGTCATACATCAGAAATGTGTAAGTTTATAGCTACATTAATTCAGCAGCATATTTCTGAAAAATAATTTCACTGACTTGTAAGGCTAAGCATTCAAAACTATAGAAACTTCAATTCAGAGATTCAGCCTTATTTTTATTTCCTACAGTTGACAAGTGCATGACATATGAGTCTGACTCTGAATGAACTTTTAACTTCTCCAGAGTGTGTTTTGGTTTGGGAGATGGTGTTTTTTTAGTTTGTTTGTTTGGGGTTGTTTCACGTCTTCCAAAGGCCCTTGGGATTTATGTCTTAAAATAAGTTAAACAGTCTCTGTACTATTTTAACCAGTAATAAAGATGTTTCATGTGCATCCCATCCAATAAAATTCCAAATGCAACAGATCCCATTGCAACAGTCAGTCAAGTGCTTTCTTTCACATGCAAGTTTGTGTCCTTCTAGCTGAGAACTTACAGGTTTACTTACTGCACTTATGGAATGAAATATATTTGTATTTTTGTGCTCTGAACTTTACTGTTCATCTGAGCAACTATATTCAGCATGGGCACCCATAAAGAATGAGTGTTACTGTAGTACTGTATTTTTGATGCACAGTAATTGCAAGAGGAAATGCCTAGGATCTCAGACAACTCTCAAAAAAACCCAGTTTGCCCAATCTCAATCTTATTATCAGCAATAAACTAGTTTTTCAATCTCTTTGTAGTCAGTAAAGATTACTACGATACAGTCATGAGACTGATACTACTGCTGCCATGGAAATCACTGCATAGATTTCAATAGGCTGGTGTTCCTGTGCAAGTCCTCATGCTGGAGCCCAGGAACATCAACATGGTCTCTGCTCTCAAAATCTACCTCAAAAGGTGAAAAATGGTTAAATGGTTAGAACTTGAAAATTACTGCTGTATCCCAAAATAGTTTATGGCCTAGTTTCAGTTTACAGTGTGGTACGATATTAATGGCAGATGTAAAGTGATCTGTTTTCAAGGTGTGTTAGAAGTCACTTGTGACTTTAACCTAAAGCCCCCAGCTGCTGTTTTAGGGTCAGCTTCTGTTTACAAACTTTGCCTGTATATTTATTTGTGCATTTCCAGTTAGTCATTGACTTACAATGACAGTGCAGTGGGAGTAGCTGTCTGTCATTACCAAGTGCATCTTCTTTGCTTGGAGACCAACAAATTGTAAAAGAAAATAACCCAACAAAATCACAATTATTCCTTTTTGTCATTTCTCAAAGGATGGACTGATTGTATTTCTAGTTTCTTTTTGGAATGAGAAGTACCTTCTTGGTCTTTTACTAATAGGCACAAAGGAAAAGAAGTCTTTCTTCAGGGTACAGAATATGTCAACTCCCTCTTGAAACAAAGTGAAAAAAAGGAGAAAATATTAATAGGAAAAATTAATCAACACCCTCAGTAATATTTTGGGCTGCAAAATACTCATGCCCAATTCCCTGAATCATAAACTGCTTCCTCTCAGCAAAAAATTCAGGGCAAGACTTAACTCGTGTTTAGATGTTCTGGTTTCTGCAGTTATTAATGGTCTTTCCACAGGCAGTAGGGATACACAAACATGTCCAGAGGATGAAACTTCTTAAATCTCAGCCTCTGGAGGTCTCAGTTCCTGTCTACACACAGGGAGAAAGCACTTTGCTGCATCGGAAATGTATTCCTCCTGAGGTTAAGTGCACAGAAGAATGTCAGGCATCTGCACTTTGACACTACAGCTGTGACAGTGCTGGAGACAGACCATATTACGGAGGCTTCGCAACAAAAATGTCAGAAAACTTACTGTGTTGGGGTAACTGTGTGATAGGGAATGCAGTTTGTCTTAGCCCCTGCTACTGAAATTTCTTTAGGCATTAGTGATCGCTGAAGATCCAGCAGCTGCGAGGACAGTAATTACTTCCTTCAGACAGAAAAGAACTGAAAGCCTGTTCCTGCTCAGAGATGAGCAGAGCTCTGAAAGGCAGATGAATCCAGGCTGAAATGGAAAATGAATGGTGGTGCCAATTGATCTTAGGCAGTAATGAGGGTTTCAGTAAGATGAGTAGAAAGCAAGAATTACTGAAGAGCAAACAACAACTCTTCACTACAAAGAAAAGTACATTTCCTGTAAAGGCCTGACTCTGAGAGGAATCTGGAAGGAATGTAGTCTTTGAAGATTGCCCAAGAAATAAGTGCTCAAAGTTCACAAGCTGACTTAATCAAAGCAAGTCACCCATTAACACCTCCTTCACATCCCAAGCCCTTTGTACCTCAAGGCATATCACCTTTCTGCACCCCAAAAAAAAAGGCTTTTCTCTATAATTTTGTTATTGATGAGTGATTTTAGAACAAAATTACCATCAGAAAGCCATTTATGCCTCACTTTTATGCTAGTGTAGGCTTTTTTTGGTGGCGTCTGCATTTTGTTTCCTTTGGTCTTCTTCAGGCTGAGGATAGGGTCTCTATTATGGACTACTGTGTTCACTTCCATTGTCCATTCTGCTTTACTTCCTGAATTTTGATGCAAGGGTCTCCCCACCATGGAGGGAGTCAGAGACCTGTCCCGTCAGGGAGGATGAAAAGCTCGTGTGCACTGGCAGAGCAATAGGACTCTGAATAGAGCATCCTATAGGGAAACCTTCTAGTCTCCTAAATATCACATGTTAATGGAATGTATCCAGCCAGAGCAAAATGCTGTTAGTGGCATTGTGGGGCCTAAATGTCAACAGGGCTCACCGTCAAGGTTAGCTAACACTTGGGAAAGGAGGAAGGGTGAACTGATTCACCCAACCTAATGGAGTCAAATTTAAAATTATGTTTGTTAAGGTCAACAGCCAACCCCCACACATGTACGTTTTAAGGCGTTCTCCTTCACCAGGGGAAATTGCTGTATTAACGACTTCCTCACAGCAACTGACAGAGACCCTGTAGCACCATCATATGGAATAGCTGCTGGTAGGGAAAAAGAGGGAGATGACCAAGAAGTGACGAGTTGGAGGGACAAGACCTTCATTGAAATGGCCTTGAGGTGCCTTGATGGCAAGATGGAGTCTGGCACAGATGCACTCATGCTGCCTGTGCCCAGATCATAATCAGGGGTCATGTCACAAACCCTGGTGACCTGGGAGCTCTGCTGGTATTTATCCTAGCGAACAGTACACTTGCCAGCCCAACGAATTAGGTAGCTCTAGGGTGAAGTTGAAACACAGTAGGCTCATTAACTTATTGTGAAATGAGAAGAATATTATGGAATAACACAGAAAATCAGCAGAGGATACACAGGACCAACATTCCCTTTGTCATGGCAGACAGGATCATCAGGTCATGGCATACCTTTAGTAAGTCTTGCTGTTTCCAACACTTATAGGTATATATTTAATTGCCTTGCTTTAATTGTCTTGTTTAATCAGTTTTGGGTCCCTGATTTGTTTGAGTCCTAGCAGTAGGGCCAATTCTTGATGCTTGTGAAACATAAAGAAAGAGTATTGTGATTGTCATGGCTGCTTTTCAAAGCTACATTTCACATTCAACAAAAATTTCATGGACTCTGCCTTTGAAGAAGAAGAGAGGACCCTCATCCTTCTCAGGATGAAAGTTTGATTTAAAAAAGGAACAAAATCTTTACATTAATAGACAGAAGTCAGTTGTTCTGCACTCTAAGCTGCCTATAAACGGCCAGGACACTGATAAATAAGTAGCTAGAATGCACAGATAAGGGAAACATTGCTTTTACTAGCTCAAGGCATTATAAAATATGTTGTTAGACTAGATTATGGGAAGTTGGAGGAACTTCTTTTTAATGATAGGGAAGTATAAGAGGCAATTTAGGGATGGGGAGAAGAATAGCTCAATATTTTAAAAAGGAGTTGAAAAGCAGTAAGAGATACATCAGCATAGGAGGCTTCCAAGTCTAATGTCCTGAGGAACTTCCATTTTATCTCCAGATACCTAAGTATATGGACAAGGGGAGAAGAAGTAGCAACCATGAACAGAGTTGACAGCATTCAGAGGGAGAAAGAATAAAAGCCTGCACCAGAGAAGATAAAGGAGAGTTTAATATTAAAAATGGTAAGAAAGACAATAATCATACCAAAATTGTACTTGCCCTTTCTTGAGCACCATGAAGATGATCCAGGTTATTATAGCCAGAGAAAGGACTAAGAAATTCACTGCAACTAGTCCACTGCTATCAGTAAGGATCAAGCCCTTCTCATTTGTTGTAATCAAGTGTAATTAGGTAAAAAAATTAGCAAGTGAGTTTACTTCAGGCGTATTCTGTCAGCATTGGATTTCGTTTTAGACCTTGTTTTGCAGTTTTATTGGCTTCACATGCTTTTAAAGAGGCCATTTCAGTTTGTGACCCAGGGCTCTCTGCAGCTGTTTATCATTCCAACTTTAACAAAAACACAAGGTCTATGAATAAAACAGCGAGACAAAATAAGCTGCAAAACTTTAACTAATAGCATACAATTGCTCATTCTGCTATTAATGAAGGCACAGTTTAACATCAATATTTATTTTTTATTTAGTTTAATGACAAATTTTGTCATTAGACTCAATTTTACTCTGTAACAATAATCATGGTCTTCTTTTTGCTGGAAAAAGAAGTGTGATGATTACCACCCAATGGGGGCAGATAAGGATTAGACTCTGCTACATACAGTATTGTGTATATATGTAAATGTACTCCTTATAGATGAATAATTCATGAGCAGACTGACTTAAGGACTTGATCAGTATTATGCAAATGAGACTGGCACAAAAGTTTTGTTTCTTTTTCCTCTAGTCCCACTGCCCTGTGATTTCAGAGGTTGGCATAGTTCTAAGTCCTGCTTTGATTATCAGACATCAAGTGCATTCTTGGAGATGGTGCTCTCCGACCAGACTCTGTAGGCTGTGGAAAGGGACTTCAAATGTTGGCAAGCAAGGACCCATCTAGTGTTTTATCTCATTAAGTAAATGTCTCAGTGCTCAGTGTAATAACTTTGTGTAGTGGCTGTTCTGCTTGAATTCAGGTGCTGCATTTTTTCTGTAGCTGCTGTGGATAGAAAAGCTCTCATGAGAATGGCCCTGTGTTGTGGCCCTTATTATTATTCCAGGTAAGGAATGGCCAATATTTTATAGTGCAGAATTCTGAACAGTAACCATCATCTGTCATTAAGAATTCACAGATTTCATTTTAATGATATAAAAGAACAGGTTAATTCAGAATAGCACTAAAGTGTTGTTTCTGAAAAATACTTCCCTGTCTTCTTTGCTGTAACATACTTGTTCAAAAGGATCTTTAAAACATATACCCATAAGAAACTTTCAAGAGAGTAAATAAATCTTGAGAGTGGGGAAAGGAAGACAGTTCCCCCCTCCATGAAACAGGGAAGGAATTAACTGGCTTTCTATAATAGAAAAACCTGTTAATCCAAGATACTATAACACGGATGCAGAGGCAAATAATTGGTTCAGTTACCAGATAAGAGACTAGTCCTCCAGCAAATCTTTGAAATTTATAGTTCAATTAAAGAGTGGGCTGGGAATGATCATAAGGAGCCTCAGCTCTCTGAAAGCATTATCCTGAACTAAAGTAGAGCTGTGCAGCTGAAAGCAGGGAATCAGAGAGGTGGGACCTGAGAAGGCTGGGAGAGATCTGGAAAGAATACTGATAAATTTATATAATAATGTTTTCCTTTTACATGGAACACACTTAGAAAGTGAGGCATGATATATGATGCAGCAGCTGAGAGGAGCAATTGAAACAATGAAGATAGCTGCTTTAGTAATTTTATTTTCAACTCAGTATTTCTGAACTGTGATCTCCAAAAACTGTGACTGTGTGGAAGGCAGGGGTGTTGTGGTTGGAGATCACTAGCTGGGAGGAAAACTCCCAGAAGTTTACACAAAGCATCATTTAAAAGCTGAGTGCATTGGCTCAAATGGAATTTTTGGTTGGTTTACATAGGCAGAAAATGTGTAGATGTTTTGATAGAGTAAAATAAAAAAAAACCCTTGTTTTCACCCTAGAAAGTTTGAAGGATGGAAATTAATTAGAGACAGCTCAAGAAGGCAGATGACCATGGCTACATCTGTACTATTAAGTGAAACAGAACCAGTCACAGATGGGCAATGCCCACACTACACAGCTTTTGGACATGGTTTCCTCTGGGCCCCCATCCAGCACTTGTATACTATAATGGTTATTTCACTGTAGCTAAAATTGTGTGAAGGCTCAGATTTCAGTCTGCCAGACCAGTGTTTTCATGGCACGAAACTGAGGAAATGTGTTGCATACCCCTGACGTGTTCCATGTTGCATACTCAGGGATTCAGACACTGCTGGGACAGTTCTGAAGGAGAGTGTAAGAGCAAGAAGCCAACTCCAATGGTTTAGTCACCTCCATACTTTCTACTAGAAACAGTTCCCAGAGACTACTATTCCCCCTGGCAGTATTCAGGACTTGCTGACTTGGGTCAAAGCCTGCCAAAGAGCATGTTAAGTGATTGGGGTGATATGGGGCCCATTGAGCAATATCATTGCCTGGTCCTGTTTTATTTAGATTTACATTGAAAATACTTTCGCTAAAAGAGAAAATATGGGATTAGCACAAGATGAGAAAGGGAGTGATGACTGAATGCAGCTTTGTCAGCAATGCTTAGGGAATCAAAGTACACACAAGCAATGCTTAGGGAACTGAGTGCACGTACTCCCCTTAGCACTGCCTGTCCTTCTCCTCAGGGAGGTATGACTTCTCCTCTTCTCGGGTAGCAGTGGCCTCTCTTCCCCCAGCAATCACAAGCTCCACCCAGCACTGTAGTTGTTGTGGCTTGCTCTAAAGAAGGGACTGTGGGCAAAAAGATGTATCAGACAAGAGAACTTTGTACAGAGATAGGAAGTATTAGTGAGACAAAAATGACAATTCACTGAAATGTGTGACCATGTAGGCTCTGAGGAGCCTAAGCAGAACCCAAGGTGGGAGCGGATATCTGGGAGGTTGCCAGAAACCAGGCACTTCACTCACACTAGAATCAGCAAATAGAACACACCATGACTGATGTGGATTTCAGATTTTGTGACTCCAGGGCAGCCAGCTCCAATATATGGTAGCCAAGTACCTGTTTTTCACTGCTGCAAGCCAAAGAGGCTTGGGCCTTGGGTAGCAGAAATAAGGTGACAACTGATCTTCTACATTCTCAGAAGTTCAGTTCATTGCAAATTTCAAAATGTTCAGGTTTTTGTCCAAATTAAAACAAAGCAAACAGAAAGGAATAAAAGAAAAAAATATTTCCATTGAACTGGAAATTCTCCTTTTAGGGCAAAACAGCTACAGGTTTATTAGAAAAGTGAAGTATAAAGCACTATCAGATGAATCTGCATTCCTACTAGAACTGACTATTGTATCAGTCTGATACAATAGTCCTGAGAGGGGACTAAAGCAGCCTGCTGAAAACAAAGTCAAAGAAAGAGGCAATAAAGTAATTATGAATACAGGCAGGGAAAGCACCTGGAAGGAGTGAGTAGTTTCAGGTAAAGCACAATTTTGATTCATGCAGAAATGGATTTTTGCTGGCCATGAATATATTTAAGCACGAAATGAGACAAATACTCATCACCAATAGAAAATCTGAGTTCTGATGCTCCTGTCTCAGTGAAGCATTGCTAAAGGTGGTCTTTGAGAGAGTTCAAGATGTTTAGATGGCACAATAGCTAGAAATTGTGGACCAGATCCCTGCATATAAACTGCAGGGAATATGCTGAAGAACATCAATCTTCCCTCTCTTGCCTGTGTGAGTAAGCCGTGGGAGTCAATGGTGTCTACCTGTACCTCATTACAAATAGCTGTCAGGATGTATGTAGGCTCTATATGTGATCCTATGCATTGGGGATCTCTGCATTTCACTTTTCAACAATTTTTCAATTCTTAACACGCACTTCTGGTTTTGCTGTCTCTGTTAACATTAAAATCATTCAGGTATGAAGAAATAAATAAAAAATAAATGAGGCAGCCCCAACTTATGAGGACATTTACAGTCATGACAATATTTTGTTGAAACCACTGAAATATGTACATATTATAGAGAGCAATTTTACTGTTGTATTCCTTACTCTGCCTGATCTAGCCCATCCTTCCCAGCTATTCCTCCACTGCAGATAAACAGATAGGGCTGGAAGGTTCTAGTCCTCTAGGCAGCTATGAAACATCAGCACTGAACTTCCTCGGCAGGGTGACATAAACAGTGTCTGTGCTCCACAAGTAAGAGCAGCTATATTTTTGTACGAGATATATCTCCAGAATTACAAACTTCCCGCACATCTCCCTGTCCTTGAGAAAGTTAATTACTTGTTT
>JAWWEW010000088.1:58193858-58207311 GCA_035583185.1 Anabacerthia variegaticeps | reverse complement strand
ATGCTGGAACAGGTTGCCCAGGGAGGTTGTGGATGCCCCATCCCTGGCAGTGTTCAAGGCCGGGTTGGATAAGGCTTAAGCGACCTGGTCTAATGGGAGGTGTAGGGGCTTGGGGCTAGATGATCTTTAAGGTCCCTTCCAATCCCTCAGCGTTCTATGATTTTTCAGGCTTATTCTGTATCACAGTATAAGAACTGTATCCAGCATACAGGGGAAATAAGCAATACATTGTGTCCTTGTATCTTTGAACCAGCTTGTGGCAGAGGTGAGTGCTCTTGATGCCACGAGGGAAAAAGTAATGTTGTTTACTGTTGCACCCATGTGTTTGTTGTGACCTGTTCTATTGCCTTTTTTCCCCAATTTTAAAAAGTTAATCTTCTATTAAATTAACCAGATGTATTAATCATTGCTGGTCCCTTCTCTTATTTTACTGCTGCAGATGAAGGGCTCACTCTGTAAGAGCCCAAGAGACCTCCATGGATCTGGTGGGAATAAAAAAATCTTCTCTGCCAAAAAGAAAGAACATGGGATTTAGGAAGAGATCCCCCTTTGAGTAGTTGTTCTTGTTGACACTGAATAATAAAATTGAAATCTTTATGCAGAATCTTCTGTAGCCATGCTCCTGTTTTCTATGCAGAGGTAGGATTTGCAGATTTTTTAAAAGAATTTTGGCATATTGTTTGTTATTTCAAACCTAAGGAACCCAGGAGCCTAGTTAACCACAGGAGATCTTGGATTAGAAGAGGGAAGAAGTTTTCCACAGTGGGAGAACATGTTTGGTGTTTTAGTTTACTAAATCATGCAGAAAAGGAGACAAGGTTTTATGGTGTTGAGGGATCAAGGGCCTGGGACTGCTTACATATTTTCATTAATTTCTGAAGCAAAATGGAATATGTGCAAATAGAAAATCCAGGACATGAAAGCATTGGGAATTATTAGTTGTTATTTGAAAGACTGAAGTTATAGTCTTGAACTATTTGGTTCCACTGTCTTAAGTGGACATATATGTGAACATATGACTAAACATTATGTGGCCAGTAATCAAAAGGACATGTTTGAGATTAAGTGTAATGACTGAGGTGGCTGGACTAAAACACCGTAAAAAAACCAATATCCTCAAGATGATTCAAAAATTCAAATGTAACTTGAATTGCACCCAGAAGTGTATTTTCATATTAATTTTTTTTCAAAAAATTTCTTTTTACCTTTTTTTTCAGATTATACTACTTTGTGGATAGAACTATGATAGGAGTAGAAATGTTGTTGGTAGGGTCAGACTGATTTTGCCAGCAGCTTGCATTGCTCTGCTTTCCAAATGGCATATTGGTTGCACTGTCTTGTAGCAGCCTGTCAGTGCAACAGCTTGTGAAAATACAGAGAAAAAAAAGACAGTATTTTTGCATCAAACAGCTGATATTCACCAATTCATTTTATATGTGAGCAGTTGGTACAGATACTGTTGTTTACGTTGCAGTTGTATTTACTGATGTTGAAGTGTGAAAATGAAATGTAAGCTGTCAGTAAAAAATGACTGCCACCATTTGTTGCTAGGGCTAAAACAGAAGAGGTGTCTCTCACTGGTTATTCATTTGTCTGTATTTTTAAAAGTTAAAAGGTTCCTGCCAAGAAGCCTGATCTGACAAAAGGCTGTGGCTGTTCATTTGAACTGCTCATATGTACAATTTCATTTGTATGAAGCACAAGTTTGGCCTTATGGGCAAAAGAAGAATTGTCCTTTCCACTCTACATCTTGGACACCTGGACTGACCAGATACCTTGAAAATAAGAGAAATACATTCATACCCATTCAGATTGAGCAGTATTACAGAGCAGCAACGTCAGCTGTAACTTTGGCCCCTGCGGTCACACAGCTCTCAGTTCTCAGAACTTTTTGTTGTTGTTCCATATCCTAGTAGATTGCTGCTTTTCAGATGATCTGATCACTCCCTACCTTAACAATACAGACAGCTGCTCTTAAAAAATGTTGCTAGAATATCTGAAGCAGCACACTTGTTTACAGGCTGTGGCTTGTGGAGCACTTCCAAACAATGCAGGTTAGAGCTAGCTTGGGGAAAGCGCCGAGCTGTGCTTGGTCAGAGATGGCAGCTGGGGCTTTAACTGACCATATAGCAGCCTGTGAGCATGCCTGCCATCCCCTGTTCCTCACCAGGCACTCTCCCTTTGCTTCTGCTGAGCAGAAGTTGAAGTCTCTTTGAGTTTGGGCTAATGTATGTGATGATAATCTAGCCCATGTATTGTCTGTCCCTAAGAGGGCAGATCTGCAGAAGCTGGCGAAAGTATGGCACTGGTGGAGTTGGAAGCTTGCTAATAGAGAAGAGTAGGAAGCCTGAACAAACAGCTGTATTCATTAAGGCAATTACTAGACAGAAATGAGGCATTTTCAGGGGAAAGATGAATGTCAATCCACATTTTGTTCCACTGGTGTAGTCCATAGGCAGAAGTGACTGGCAGTCATTTGTGGATGCTATAATCACACAAACTGGAGGAATTTGGGCATTATAAAACAACAAAGGAACACTGGAAGGACATTTAACAGGCTAGTGTCAATACTTTTCTTTGCATAAGTTTTCTGGGATGCATTAGGGGACTGAGACATCTAGAGTAGACAGTAATTCTAACACTGTAGACCAAGGATGGAGTTTATGTACTTCTGCCTCAACAGCACTGACCTTCCTGGATGTTCTACATGATGATAGTTGCTTATTGACAGCTCTGGCTTTGTACACTGGCTTTTGATCCCTGCTGCTTTTACCATTCATTTTTTTGTCTTAGTAGAGCAGTTCAGTTAATAAAGAAAAGCATTAATGCCATGCACTATGCTGTTTTGTTGTTCAAAACAGTTAAAAAAAATGTTCATATTCCTTTGACTTTTTCTTTGCAAAGCCATGTTGTGTGGGGTGGGTGAAGGATGATAATTTTTTCAAAACCATCCTTTTAACTCCTTTTTTAAGAAGTGGCATGGTATCTTAGGGAACTATCTGCAGATATGTGCAGAAATTTTGAATACATTTTATGTAGTGTTACATTTTACTTCTGGCCATTGTCTGGCTCAAAGATGTATCCATGGATATTAAACTCTGGCTGCTCCTCCCCTTAGTATCAGCAAGTCACTGTGTAGAGAATGTTATTTAATTGTTATAAATTTATGCAAATTCTGAAATGGTGAAGAAGTGCCATATGGACCACTAGAAATAACTATTGTGGGGTCAAGAAGATCCACAAGAGTAGTTTCTTTTCAGCTGTTAATACAGTTGGGCATTGAGAAGTTGTGAAGGAAATTCAAAACAATATCTCCAAGTTTTGCCAAGAGTACTCAGTGGAATCACTTGTTGCCAGATGCTCACACTGAATGAGAGAACAGCAACCACTGCTATGGGACTTAGTGTTCCAAAATTACTCAAATCCCATTATCAGTCCAGTTCTTGTAGGGGATTATTAATAAGTGGTGCACTGGTCCACAGTTTGAGTGACATGCAGGTAGAAATTATATTTATGCAGAACACATATCTCACCTTATCCTGTTAGCTGTGGGAATGCATACATCTTTTATTTGGGATTTCAGTGTAGCTGTGAAAAAGGGATTGTAGCATAGATTGTAGAATAGGAGTGAAAGATTTGGTCTGCATTTCCCAAGCAGTAGCTCCTGGAAGCGATATGCAGCTTGTGGCTAGGAATGGAGCCATAACCCTGTCCTTGACTGCATGGGAGGCTCTGCAGTGAGTTCAGAAAGACCTCAGCTAGATGTGTGCCTTCAGAGCCTGTGCTTGTGGTACTGGTTTCCAAACCATAGCAGAACCACTTTTCCTTCCCCCCCTTTGCTTTGTTGAGTGTTTTGGTGTTGTTTTGAACATATTATACTCTTGATTTGTATGCAGTCTTGTAATTAGTAGTCAGCCAGGTGTTGCTTGTATTCTGTGGATGATGTATCCAGCCCAACAGTCCAGGGACCCTACGAACAGACTATTACTCTTCTTGCAGCTGTTCTCTTTGGTAGTAGCGTGAGCTGAAAGGTTTACATGAATTAAAGATTCGTGGCTGAGTATGAAGTCAGGCCATTAAAGTTATCTGCTGATCAGACCTCTTTGAGCAATTTGTTAATAAAGTGAAAATCCAGCACTCTATTCACTAAATATGTTTAATTGCTTCAATAGTAGGTGCTGCTGTGAGGACTCTGGCTTCCTTTCTGGAGTCTGGTATGTTGATTATTGTATGACCCAGTTGGCAGCAAGCCTGTTCTGTGAGGCACAGGACAATAATATGCTGCACAGCTATTTTGCTAAGTAGTTAAAATACAGTGCCAGCATTATTTGGGACAGATACATCTTTGATAACCTATTGCTGCCAAGTTGCATGATAAAAAGAACCACTTTTTTTTCCACCATAGAACTTTCCTCATTGCTCATCAGCAAGCTGAGCCTAAGGAGCTCTGGTCCTGAGGAGCTCTGGTTCTGTTAAGATTTAAGGGAGAATTTCTAGTAAGGTGTCATTAGTTCATCCTGTTGCTCATTAGCAAATCTGCTTATTTTGAAGTTCTCTATCATACTAGATCTCTATGTATTTGCTCAAAATTCAGCATACTTTCTGAAAATTCAGATTGTGCTGTCACATTTATTTAAAAGATGCTTTCATAAATCCAGAAAAACATAAACAAATACCTGTAGGTATCCTCTTAGATAATCTTAATTTGTTTCTCTGTGGGAAGCAAGCACTTCTTCACCAATCAGAATGATTGAAAACTTTCTCTTTAGCAAAAAGAGGAATCTGACAGGCTTCAAGTGCAAACCAGTCTCTTTGTGGAGATTTACCTGTAGGCCCTCAGATATACTCCTTGTTACTATGCAAAGTTAGTCAGCTGGTATGGCTAGTCTGATTTTTTTTCCTGTGTTTGAATGTCTTGCTGTCTGAACTCTGCCTAAAAAGTAGACTGGCACATGTTCTCTTATTTTTCAGGTCAGTCATGCCAGCTATGCGTAAAAGAGCTGGAGCAAAAGCATTCCATATCCATTAAGTGTTTTATTTTCCAGACTAAAAACTGAATACTTGCAGCTTGCATGTCATTATATGCTTGTCATTCCTAATTACTTTCTGGCATGTTCCTGGGTGTTTTGTAGACAGGAAAATGAATTTGATTTTTTTTTTTAAGTGGACATCTTAAGTGCCTCCATAGCTAGTCTAACAAAACACAAGCAACAACAACAAAACCAAAAACATGCACAAAGCCAGAGAGGGACTTTTTATGAGGGCAAGCAATGATAGGATGAGGGGGAATGGCTTTAAACTGAGAGTAGATTTGGATTAGATATTAGGAAGAAATTCTTTACTGTGAAGGTGGTGAGGTACTGAAGCAGGTTGCCCAGAAAAGTTGTGGATGCCTTGTCTCTGAAAAGGGTCAGGTTGGATGGGGCTTTGAGGAACTTGGTCAAGTGAAAGGTGTCCCTGCCCACAACCGTGGGGTTGGAACTATGTAGTCTTTAAGGTCTCTTGCAACCCAAATCATTCTGTGAGGTGAAAGACTATTGGGAGAAATAAGTGTGTGGACATAATAGTTTGTTCCTTTCTGAAAGAGTAACTCGCTTTCTGTCTTATAACCATAAGCATTGTGTCTTGAAGTAGTAAAACTATTACATTTCATAACTGGAAATTAGTTATCAAGCATATTTGATTATTTTCAAAGTATATAAGTATGTGATTTTTCCCTGCAGGTATTCTGTATATGGTGGCGTGTTTTATCAAAGGAAAACATGGTGTTTGCATATCAGATTTTATACACACAAATTCATAAATGCCTATGCACAGAGATAGTAGGTTTTCAGTTTTGAGCCTTGAGATATGCTCCCAGCAAGCTACAATAACTCTCCTGAGGCTGGTGGTAAATAGAAACTGCATCAGTGAAAATAAGAGTTTTCCAGCTGGCACTTCCTTTACTTCTTTGGATTTTGTTCTTTCTTGATTGTCAGTTGACAGCTTGACTGCTCTGGCAATGTGCTGGAGTACTGGAAGCCTATTATCTCCCAAAATAGCTGCAGTTCCTCAATCTGAAGGTAAATCTTCAGAGTCACTGCAATTAAGAGTGACACAGCTTTGTCGAGTGTGTGTCAATACACAGGCTGCTTTGGATGGATTCAGATGTAAAATACATTCAAAAGCTGAGTCTGGAGATTAAAACCAAGACTGATTAGCTGGGGAGGCTCTCATTTCTCTGCTCTGGGGGCTGCAGCATAAGAGTGCATGAGCTGCATCTCTGGCTGGGTGCTTGGTTTTCATTGATATAACTTGTCCTGCAACTGCCTGGTACCAGGAGGGGTGAGGAGCCTGTGGCAGGGGGCTGCCTTGTCATCAGGAAGGGCAATTCAGTTTCTTTTGGCAGCAGCCCAAGGCCAGGTTGGTCTTGACCGGCACAAAGCTGCCTTTTGCTACCATACTAGGTGCTGCCAGCCCTAAAAGAGGCAGCTGGAGACCCTGCAGCAGGAAACACTGGGATGTGCTCTCCATCACCTGCAGGATGCCCCAGGTACATCATGAAATCCAATGGCCTGTGTATTCAGGGACCAGGTGTCTGAAAGCTCCATATTCAGGGCATTGCAATCAAAGACAAATTTTGGACAGGCAGGTTGGGTAGGATTTAGCTGTAGCAGCACATGGCAAATGTGACCTAATAGTAGCTTGTCTGTCTGGGTGGTCTCCAGAGTTTGTTGAAGTTACTAAGGAATACTCACATAATATAGTATTAAGTATCTGCACTAGATACCGGAATTATTATTCACCTTCTGCAAAGACTCAATGGACTATAGAAATCTAAGACCACCTCAGCCACCTCAGTTTAGTGCCTGCTTTTCAGTAGTGTGTGCTGAATTTCACTGGTATGTGCTGTCTGCTATGATAAACAGGAGCAAAGATTCTTGCCTCGGGTGACAATAATTTATTACTAATATGGTGCCATAGCCATAGTTTGCAATTCAATCAGCTATGATAAACAAATATGAAGATACCTGCCCTGGAGAACTGGCAGGCAGCATTCAGGAATATCTGGGTAATCTATGGAGCTGAACAAAACAAATATATTCACATGTGGCTGTGATGCATGGTGATCATTTGTGCTTTTTTTGTTGTTGTTGTTGACTGTATGCCTGCTGAAAGCTCATGATCCCCAGTATTAGTTGCCTCTTTGTGCCTTGCTAAAATAGCTGTAGGAAAATATTTTTCTGAAATTTGAGGTTTTAAGGGAATTTTGAATATAGCCTGATGAAATATGACAGTGCAGGAATCCTTGAACATTTAATTTAGATGAAGATAATTAGTCTCTTCTGTGCAATGAAGTGTATAAGCTTTTCATTATAAGCTTGCCTCTGACCAGATGAAATAAAACAGTAATTTTTCTGGAAAAACAAAAGTTTTCAAGAAATCAAGCCAATTCCTACTTTTGTGTTGAATTAGACTAATAGTTTCATCTCTCAGAAGTAGTTGGGACTGTATAACTCATAAATGCTGGGCTGGCTAAACTTATTTTTTAAAAAAGTTAGTTTTTCAGTCTTAAAGAATTATTTTAATGGTTTAAAAACTGCTAAACAAAAGTAAGTTCAGATAAAGTCAAATAAGAAATTCAAATAATTCCAAGTGCATTCCTATAAATATAATCTTTTTTTAATTTTGTATTGCAAAAAATTATATAAATTTACAAGAAATAAAAATTTCAGTTTTCCTGAAGAATTATACATCAATATGAATGGAACCAAGCGAATTTTTTTCAGTTTCTGAACTGGTTTTTGCTGCAAGGCAGACTGCTGTCAGTTTTCGTTAATAGAGAAGCCAGTGTTTTTGTGATGTTCATGGAGATATTAAAATGCCTTGAAGCAGATAGAATTTTACTTTGTGATTATTACTGATGCAAGGTATTGATTATGCAAGATAATAATCTCGGATAAATATTATGGTAGTCAAAGTGCTGCTGCTGGTACCATGGTAAGCACTGAGTGGATGCAGCTCTCTGTCCTTGAAGAGGGTGCAGCGTGGATGGGAAGCAGAGCCCCTCACCACTGCCCACTGAGCATTACAGGGTCTGTTGCAGACTTGTTTTCCCTTGTTTAATTACCTGTCTGGAAAGTTACTGAAAAAAACCTTCTTCTCCACAGTCACTGTGGTCTCTGGGCTGCCAGCCTCTGTGCTGCCCTCTCTTCTTGCTCCCTCAAAAGTCTTGTGTCTCCTCTGTAAACCAGCTGCCGCTCTGTAAACCTCTCTCCACTGGTCAGGTTCTCTGAACTTCATGTCTTTGTTCCCCTCTGTGGCACACTCTCGTTTGGCAGCAGTACTGGAGAGGAGAAGCCATCTAATGTGCTGCTCCCATTAATGTGCTACGGCGTTCCAGGTGCCTGTGAGACAATGGCATTTTCTCATTAACTTTTTTCTTTTGGTTTCTCCTGATTATTTTTTTTTTTTTCTTTTCCCCTGGCAAAAACTGCTGCCTAGCCTGTAACTCCTTACTTGTTGGTCACTCCAACGTTTAATCTTGAAATCCAGCAATGAGAAAACTACTGTGGGAAATCCCTAGATGTGTTCGCTTTTTTGTTTGGTCTTTTGGGGGTGGGGGAGGGTGGTGTTTTTTGTGTTTGTTTTTTTTTTTTAAACACGGCCCAAAATAAATGTGTGTTAGAAGAAGCTTCAAACTGAAAAATGCTTTAGTGAAACGCACAAAATCCATCTTTATTTCCAGGTTAAGGGTGGGCATAAGAGATTTTGGTGTGGATCTGGGCTGGTCCCACGCTACATAAGCATGCCATTGGTGACCTGCTGCTGGTGCTGTCCTTTGTCAGAGCCAACACTCAAAGTCCTGTTTGGTTTTTGGTCAGTGAAGGTCATGGCTCTGCTTTTTTTCATGGACTAAGGCAGTAACCGCAGTGGCCAAGCTAAGCAGAGCTTCCCCTTTGGTTCTAACAGCTACTTACAAAACTTTTGAGAGCAGGGCGCCTAAACTATCAGTCTGGTTGTCCAAAGCTGGAGGGAGAGCCCTGCTAAGAGCTTTTGCTCTCCCTGAGGTTTATTGCAAAATGAGAATGTACCCTTTCTCTCTGGCATCAACTCAGGTTTATAAACTTTGTTAACAAAGGAAATACTGAGTTCATATTCCAAAATACTTGGAATCTGGTTGTTGATTTTTGGGTACACAAGGCTGTTGCTCTCACACAGCACAGTTTTGCCCTTAAACTTCCAGATGATCCCTTTACACATTTTCTTGTTTATTCTGTCAGAGGGCTTATTCCTGGAAAATTTAATGTAAGCGGTTTCCAAATTGTACTGAGGGTGATGATTGTCTCTTGTGAGAGCGCTTAGTGGGACAGATAGTGGACATTTTACATTTTGCTGACTTTTTAGCACTGCAGATGGGAATATTTGAATACCAGAGGCAGTCTAGAGATGGACATTATCAGGTTGGACATGGGTGTGGGCTCAGCTCTGAGTTCTGCCTGTTGGGCAAGTGGGAAGGAGTGGTAGCTGGGAGAGGCAGGTAGGATTTGCCAGGGGTCATCTATTGACCTTCATTCACTCTCCTTGTTCTGTAGCCTGTCTCCTTCTCTTTGATATCCCAGCTGCTTTTTTCATTTGAAGTTGGCTATGGCTGCACGTGTGTTAAAAGGTGAGCTTCCGCTGAGCAACCTGCTTGCTTGTCTTAATCTGGGAGGTGGATTATTTTATCTTTTAATTTTTATTTTCTTGGGTTTCGCGGGATAGGAAGGACATAAGGCAGTGCTGGATTATAAGGGCTGGTTTACTGACACTTTGAAGATGGGGCTGTTCAGTATTGAGGAATAATGTTTTCTCTTTGTACAGCACTAATTACTTTGCATTCCATTTTCACTGTGACAGCTCAGATGTGATTACTCCTCACCATGGGCTACTGCTACTTAGAGGAGTGCTGTATATTCCTATGAACTTTTTAATTTGCTAAATGAATCACAGGGAGAAAGTTAATGCTATTTATATTTAAATAAAAATTTGCAAACCAGGTAGGAGGGAAGAGTGTACAGAAAAACAATGTTACTCTTTATGTTCAAGTGGTTGAGGGAAGGCTAGTGGCTTTTTGAGAGATTATGAGTATGAGCTTCTGCTAAAGCCCCTTGACTGTAATAGAGGGGTTGGTTTTTGAAAAGGGCACTGTCCACTTGGATATTGTGAAATTCAGTAGTGGTAAATGCCTGGTGGTGGGCTCAGGCTCCCTTTTCTCATTTGTCCTGTATATTTGATGATAATGTCATGTTTCAGGGTTGGGGGCCGGTGCTGAAAAGAGGTACATGCATAAAGCAAGGTTCATTTTGTTTCTTGTACTCCCTGTTTACCTCCATGTCTGTCTAGCACCTTGCTAGAGATGCGATCTTATACACAGGGTGCTGTAAAATGTCTGAAAGTATTTAATTTTTGAAGGGGTGCAGTATGCTTTTCGCTTGCTTTTAATGAAATTCTTTATCCTTCCATGTTGCCTACAGAATTTTGCAAATGTGGATTCTAAAGGCTGAGGTCCCAGAACAAATAAGAAAGGTCATTTTTAAGCATGACTTTAAGCCAACCTCATGAATGTTGAATGCCTGTGGTAAACTTGGCAAGTCAAGGAACTTCCTAATACAATCCCATTCACTGTCTTTGGTGTATGAATGCCTCAGCTATTTAAAACAAAGAGAGTAGAAGCAGCCTCTTTTCCTACATCTTCTTTCTCGTGAGCTGTTATACAAATTTGTGCATGTATTAGTTGCTCTCTCAAGGTGGACACTACCTAGGTCCTGATCCTGCAGTGAGATTTCTAAGCGCAAGGCACTAATAAAACCACTGGTGCAGGATGAGAACACATACATGTCTCTGAAAAGGGCTCATGTCAATGCTGAGGGAGAGCAACAAGGCATGTTTTAGCAGGGAAGTGTTGGACAGACTGTTACAAGTGCAGGGAAGGGATGGGAATTTCTTAGAGTAAAACTGCTGTGTAGGACTGAGTCATATTTGTTTATATATAAAATTACTTTTATTGTTAAAATAAGCAGCAGTTGTGCTTGCTTGCTGTAATTCTGTTAGGTAAATTTTTATTTCACGAGAATATTTTCCCAATTAATAGGATATTATCCAAATCATACCAAAGTACAGGAATTTCAGAGAGTTTCAGCATAAAGCTACTTTTAAAAGTGAAGAAATCATCTTGCCCTCTCTTTCCATTGTTTCTTTAAGCAACAGTTAAACCATTCAACTCTCAATTCCACTTATCATTAGGAGATAAATGGACACTAAGCTTCAAACAGCCCTTTGTAATTGATGCGCACCTTCAGGGTGGTGACAAATGGCCTCTGTTAAAAGGAGAGACAATTATGTTTATTTGATTGGAGAATGTTTTATCTCTTTAATTGTACTACCTAAGATGTTTTCCTCTTTAAAGAGACTTATACATTCATTGCAGGTTTGTTTTGGTGTCTTAATGCAAATACTAACAGTTTTCCAAAGCCTCCTCTCAAAGGAAATGATGCTGTTTCTCTCCTTGCCACATGTGGCTCATATTGTTGCACCAAAAATCAAATCCTTCAGGTCTTTATCACCTCAAATAGAGGTTTGGCCTGTTACTGTGCTGATCATCAGTGTCATTAGCTAACAGATTCGCTCTATATGTTCAAGTCAAATGCAGCTACAGTGATACATCCATGTTTGTGTAACTTGCATGCTTTGTAATCATCAAAACATCAAAAGAGCAATCTTTTTGAAAGTACAGATGACTTAATAAATGTGTTTCTGATGTATCTATTGGAATAGGCATTTGGAGAGGGGAGGGGAAGGATTTATTAAGAAATAGCAAAATGACTCATCAGAAATACTTGTCCTTTTTTCTTTCCTGTGTTTGTCTCTTTCCATCATAAACTGTGGAGTGATCGATGTCTGCCTGAATGAAATTGAGGAGATAGCTCACAGAAGGTGAAATATTTTGCAATTTTTACCATTCTTCCTCTACTACATTTGTATCTACTAAAGGCTGACAGAGTTTAGTAACTGTGAAGCATATTTGTCTAGTTTGCACTCCTTAGTAACTGTGGTGTTTATCTAGTTTACACTAATTCTTTTTTTATGACATCCTGCCTTTTTCTAGGGGGAACTAAAAATAATTTAAAAAAAAAATAAAAAAAAAAAAGAAGAAGAAGAAAAATGAGCAATGTTTTCTCTTATTCTGAAATTCCTAACATGAATGTGTTTATCCCACACTAGATGGTAAAGATGGACTCCCTCTGACTGTTAAAGTTACTCTCCATTAAGAAGTGTGTGCAGTGCACTTAATGAAGCAGCACTTAGCTTTGCTAACGTTGCTCTGGAGCAGTACAGAGGTTCTTTTAACACATGAGTGGATTCCCAGAACTCTTGCTTTGTAAATAGTGTCTGTTCCCGGTGAGTCCTAATTGATAATGACAGTTAATGTAATACCTGCTGGCTAGGCCTGGCCTTTACTGAAAGAGCTCTTTGAAACTTATTTATTGATTGCTGCAATCAGTTCAGTTTAAAAACAAACAAAGGGGGGGGGGGGGGTGAACCACCCAAAACCCCCTGACATTAGTTTAGTGTCAGTTTTCTGGTAATTGTTTTTCATATTTGATAGAGTGAGTGATATTAAAGTCTCAAAACCCTTGTCTGCCTTTTACTTGTAAAGTATTTGGTGCTTTTGATTTTACATGTGATTATGGCCTCAGGAATTACAGTTTTATTGATCTTAAGTAAATGTAGTTTTTTGTTTGGGTTCACTCAAGGCCATCCCAAAATAAAGACGCAGAATTTGCCTACTCCCTGTATCATCAGGTTTTTAAAAACTAATTATTGATTATTTACCTGTGCAGAAAATGATGTTTAGTGGCAAGGCTGAGGTGGCATACTCCTCTCTGCTCTAAGGGTTATTATTGTTTATATTTGCCCACAGTATATAGACATCAAGTTTTGAAGCCTTATCCCATGGTACAGACCTTGGCCAGCTCTGCTGCTGTCTACAAAAGGGGTGGGAGCTGTGCTTTCATCCTGCTTACTCTTAATGTTCCCATAGAAGTTAGAGGTTTGATTTGATTGCCATTATCAGAGAATGGATCATGCTTGACATAAATCATCCAGTGGTGACATTCACATCGTGTTTTTCTGTTCCTTATCTCCCTTTGAGCACATTTCAGTAGTTGGATTATTGGCACTGAATTTCTTAATGGTTGGGAAGTAATCAGCTTTTGAAGAGATACTTCCCTTTTTTTCCCCCTTTATGTATTTTTACTTAAAAAGTGATTTAGCTATGATTTTATATGACTTGCTCTAAATGCTTAGTGGAAGGTAAGGGGTACATGCAGGCTGGGGAATGAGATGCTGGAAAGCAGAGCCACAGAAAGGGACCTGGTGGTCCTGGTCAATGGCAAGCTGAATGTGAGTCAGCAGTGCCCTGGCGGCCAGG
>JAWWEW010000088.1:58181527-58193758 GCA_035583185.1 Anabacerthia variegaticeps | reverse complement strand
GGCGAGGGAGGGGATTGTCCCACTCTGCTCTGCACTGGGGCAGCCTCAGCTTGGATATTGTGTGCAGTTTTGGGCACTGCAATATAAGAAAGACATTAAATTGTTAGAGAGTGTCCAAAGGAGGGCAACAAAGATGGTGAAGGGCTTGAGGGGAAGCAGCATGAGGAGTGGCTGAGGGCACTTGGTGTGTTCAGCCTGGAGAAGAGGAGTCTGAGGGGAGACCTCACTGCAGTTACAACTTCCCTTGAGGGGCAGACACTGATCTCTTCTCTGTGGTGACAGGACCTGTGGGAATTGCCTGAAGCTGAATCACGGGAGGTTTTTTTTGGATATTAAAAATAGGTTCTTCACCCAGAAGGTGGTTGGGCACTGGAACAGCTCCCCAGGGAAGTTGTCACAGCACCAAGCCCGGCAGAGTTCAAGAAGCTTTTGGATAATGCTTGTAGGTACATGGTGTGACTCTTGGGGACGATCCTGTGCAGGATCAGGAGTTGGACTCCTTGTGGGTCACTTCCAACTTGGCACATTCTGTGATTCTGTAAGATTTCCCACAAATGACCTGAAAGTGGTAGTCCAGAAAAGAATGCAAGTAAAAGAATTAATTGCTGATTTTTTGGTAAAGATTTAATTAATAAATAATTTTTATTCTCTATTTATTGCTGTGTGTTTTTTCCTGTCTGCTTCTGATTGCATTTCAGACTAATTTTTAGTATGTCTGTCACATTTTTATCTAGCACTGCACCAACATGGGAGACACTATGGAAAATTAGGAAAAGTAGTTATAAAATTTAGCAGGATAACTTAAGTAACATTTTTTTTTGTGATCTAGGTTCCGATTTTAATGTGTCCCTTTATGGGGTCGTTTGTCCTTGGAGACTTGTTTGTGTCCTTATTGACTCTGTCCATCCCATCTGTATTTTGGCTGGGCAGTAGTATTCTGAATCTTTGTTTACAAGTTTATCAGCTAGTTAGCATAATCTATCATCCCTGGATCTTAAAGGGACATGAGATGATAATGGTTCGCAGTTTACAGCTCAGTGTGTGCTTTACAAGTGACTACTCCAACCAATGGAGAGATGATGCAGCTGTAAATGTTCTAAGGGGCAAGGAGTGCAAAAAAACAGTTCAGCATGCAGCCAGTCCATTAAAAATTAAACATCAGTATAGTATAGATGTCTTGTCCTGGCATATGTAGACATAAACCAAGGAGAAAAAATTCACAACACACTGTTATTTTACCATTACACTGTACAAATAATAACCATTATTGAGGATTTCTTCCCCAGGAGTTACTACAGACTAACATATTGATATGAAATATAGTTGATGAGAAGTGTGATTAGTCAAAAATCACCTCCTTTACAAAAAAATACTTAAAATATAATAGAAAATAATAAACATTTTATAGCTCTTTTGAATATCTGATACAATGGTAAACAGAGTTTTACATTTAGGCATAATGTAGTCTGCTAAAAAGACTGTATTTTTTTCAGTCTCAAAGTTTTGTATTCTGCATATAATGTTGTGTCATTTCCAATATGGCCTCTTACAGACCTCCACAGTTTTGGTCTTTGTTAATAGCTTCTGTTTATTATTCAGACTGCACCTCTGCTGAAAGTGGCTTGACAGCTGGTATGATTCACAGTATTCAAAACCGGCAGAGATATTTGCATTTTTTCTCAGAACATTAAAAATCATCTGCATGCTTGGATGATGCATTTTGTGAAGGCTGCAGGGTTATTCTGAGTGAAGTCATGAACTGACAAGGCACGGCTGTAGCATTCCTGCTGTCACACCACAGCCCCATAAAAGTGGCATTGCAGCATCCCCCTGAGATGGGTGCCTCCAGAGGGTGGAAATGGCTGCCTGGGAGCTATGCATTGGTACCTTAAGCATGCCTGGGACTGGGACCAGCTGATGCAGAATGGCCCAGCTCTTTACTAACAACATGTTTTGTTCTTAAAACATGCTTAAGAATTGCTTTCAACTGTGGTAAGCAATTGACCCAAGCTGGGGATCTGCCAGGGATCATGGTAACACTTTAGCTCTGGACGTAACCAGACTTCATGGAAAATGGATAAATGCTCTTCCAGGGACAATGTGCCTGGGAACATTCCCATGGTTAGTTTAGACTTGGTTTAGACCCAGCCCAGGTGGGGAAATGTGATACCAGTCCTTTTGCTCCTCTTCTGCTTTTCCATATGGAGCTCGTTACGGCTTCAGCAAACTGGTGGTCTAGACCTGGACAGGTTTTGGATATCTTTTTAGTAAAAAACAGCAGTCATCATGAATTCCTGTGATGGAGAAAGAAATGTCCTGATGAATGCTAAGGCCAAATTGGCCAAGGATTTTGAACAGGAGGAAAGCCTTGGCTCAGTGAAGATCTGGTCTGAAAGGAGAGAACAGAATTTTAATTTCAATTTCATAATCACATGGAACTGTTTCTAATGGCTTTCCAACAGAGACATCACTAAAGGTTTCTCTTTTCTTGTGCTTATTATATTGTATAATTGGTTTCCACTAGGAAATCTCTCTCAATAACATGATTAATCTCTAAATGTTACAATTTAGTCTTAGCAAGATCTGCTTTCTCAGAACCTCATATTTAACATCAGGACACTCTGAATTGTGTGTGCACACTTTGGCTCTATCCTGTGGTTTTGGCAGTCAGTGCAGTAACGTGTTCAAATCAGAAAATCTAGTGCTTGCATCACCACAACTTTTGATTGCCAGGACTGTGTCATGGAGCAGTACACAGTTGTATCTAGATTTAATTAAATTCAAAATCTTATAAATACATAGCAGCTTCCTCAGAAGCTTCCTGTTGGTCCATCTTATATTAAAAATAAATGAAGATCCAAACTAAAACCATTGAAGCCTGACTTTAATGGTCTAGGATGTCAGCCCTTGAGATTCTGGGTCTGTAATTGTTTTTATTTTTATGTATCAGTTACTGTTATTACTAATCCTGCTAGAATATACATAAATAGTACCTAAATAAAATAATAATAATAATAAAAACCCCCAAACAAACAAAAAAGCACCACCAAACTGAACAACCAAAAAAAAAAAAACCAATCAAACACCACCAACATTTTGACATATGTTGGACTTATTATGGTGCTTCTTAGAATAATCATGGCTACATTAAGTGTGAGCTGTATTCAGTAGGATGAGTTTATAGTGGGAAAATGTCTGAAATCAATCAAATGTTTTCAGCATATCTATCAAAATCCCTTGGAAAATTATTCAGAATTCTTATGCACTGTGTGTGGGTTGCTTCTGAGGAAGCTGCTAGGCTCTTGATGCCTCCTCTGGCACCTGATGGAAGTGCCATCTTCACGTGCTGTCCAGGGCTGCCAGCAGCTGCGCCCCAGTGTAGTCTAGAGAGAAGACAGATCACTCTGCCCTGCTGCAGCTACTGAATTTTGCTCCTAAACAATTTGAAGGATGGCACAATAATAAATAAATCATATAGTTTTTGCTGGAGTTATTTGATTACTACAAGCCCAGTCTTTACAGATGGTGATAAATCTCTGCCTTTCAGTAAGAAAGTTCCAAGTTGCACAGGAGGTAAATATGAGCTGTGAAAGCTTAGAATGTATTCGTGCTGATGACCCACAGTTAAAGAGCAATTCTTCTTACCTCTGTTGAACTGTGAATTAATTTACATTTTTCTGTGTTTCCTTTCTAAAGCTGTCAATGGGTGAGTAATTTACTTTCAAAGCAGAATGACCTAGATGGAAAGGACTATCTAAGTAAAAGAAACTGATTTGTATTAATATAATATTGAAATACAAGGATTTTTTGAGGAAAGAGAATACACCTGAAGATAAACTGTGGCTGATATTAAGCTGAGGGATAATAATTTGTACCTTTGTGGATGTTTTTCCTATGCTTTTGTAATAGCTGATATACACGATCTCCGCAAAGAATAAACACCAAGAGATTCTTCAAGATTTGGGATAGAAAGAACAAGCCCAAGAATTGCAAGTGTTACTCTGGAAAACCACTGATCAATCCATGGGCATGAAACCTTTGTCTCCAGAAGCCTAAAAATGTTTACCTGTTATTTATCAGGCTCTTGAGCTATGTCTAAGTTGTATAATGCACACAATCATGTGACTTTCTTCTTTTTAATACTATAGAACTTTTTTTTTTCTTGAACACTGTCTAAGGAAATTGTGTATCCCCGATATTCTCAGTCAGAATAACATAAGTATATGACACATATAGAAGAACAGGAAAAGACCCTGAAGCACAGCCAGCTAGGTTTCTGTGATGTTGTATATCTCCATTATAATTTCACCTGAGTAGGGAACTGGTCATTTGCTCTCTAGTGAGCAGGTTTCTCATACAGTTAAAGCCAAAGCCAATATCTCTTGATGCTTTCAAAGATTACAATACCCTTGAAATGATCACTGTGTTTGGTACAGTGGTGGTTTCAAGTACATATTTGATTTTCATAGTGAAGCAGACCCTCATGCTCACATAGCTGCCAGAACCAGGGAGGTGGTTGAAGCTGGTACTGCTTACCTGCATGTTGGTGTCTTCTCCCAGCAGTGAAATAACTGCTCTTGAGTGCTCATAGTTTGTTTAATTGAAGTAAATTTTCCAGAAATACAATTGCTGCTGCATTTAAGAGTAGTTAATAGTGGTACTGTTTGCAAAATCTTTCTTGTACAAGACACATTTCCACAACTTCCTTTGCAGAAGGTTTGGTGTTCTGGGCTATTCCCTTGACACCTTACATGGATGTAACGTGGACTAAACAAGAGCAAGCCACAAGGATTGCTGGATGAAATCTGAAATACAGAGTAAACAAGTAGGAAATACACCTCTAAGGGTTTTGTGTCTCTCCATGGTCAGAACCATAGTAAAACAAACCTGATTGGGAAGACAGGATTTGAGCAGCGAGGGAGGATCTATATACAACACTCAGCTCATTTTTCAGCTGGCAGGACAGTGTGTACATGGCTGATGTCTGCCAGTGTTGCAATGCCATTTTTGGATTCCACTTGCTTAGATAGGAAAGGATCTGATTAGTATGAACTCTCAGCTTTCTTCACTGAAGTCCTTAGATCTGTGGTTCATTAAACATCCAAATTTCTTAGTAAAGTGTCAGGTGACCCCACTTTTTTCTTTATAGTTACTTTACAGAGCAAATTCTGCTGGGCCGCCCACTTGGTGTGATTTATTATTTTTTCCTCAATGTGATATATAAAGAAAGCTTTCTTCTGCATCCTTCTTGTTCTGTGTAATCCCACAGTGCACAGGAGTGCAGTGATGTTTATTGGAATGTTCTGTATACTTCACAGCTGCATGTCAGTCATGTGGAATTAACCAACTAATGTTGACAACAAATCTCCTCACAAAAAGAATGACCTTTTACACTTCTGGCTGATTCATCAGGCATGTTTACAACGGGATCTTGCCATAATTCATAATCCTAATTTGGGAAAGAAGCAGGTATCTGGCTGATGTGAGCTTTGGCATAGGTATCTTTGTGGCTTGGAGTGTTAATTAAAGCTTTAAGGGCCTAAGGAAATACTTAAATATCTGTGCAATTATCTTAGTGTTCAGGAATTTTATATGTTTATTTTTAAAGACCTTCCTTCATTCTTTTTCTAGGACCGGAATGAAAAAGAACAGACTGCCTAAAAGTTTCTAAAATTATATTTTGATATAAAATATGTATTATAATAAAGGACTTGTTGGTGTGGCTCAGATCAGGAGTTATATTCAGAATATTATTCCTGTTGCTATTCCCTGCTGAATTTTTTCATCTGGTAATACTACTTTTTAGGAAGTGATAACATACGCATGTAACAAGTTAATTGTAAAAGCCCAAAATGGGTAATTTGATTGTGCTACTAAAACAATAGTAGTCAAGCATTCTGGTCTGCGGTTGCCAGTTTTAAATCATCATAATTGTTGTAAATCATGCAAAGGAATTGTGGGAAACAGAGCTTTAAGCTTTTCATTACAAATCCCCCATTTTCTGCCCACTGAGCCAAGGGAGAACAACACGCAGCTGTCTGTCTAACAGGCTGCAGTGGGGCTGTGCAGACCATTGCTCTCAGCAGTCCAGGGCAAAAGGACCATGTTAGAAGCCATGCATATATTACACATATTCATAATTAGCTAGTCAGCACTGGAAACAAAAAGAGGATTTTATATGTGCTTTTCTTTGCTGTATGAGAGATGTTTCTCCTTTTTACTTTCAAAGACTAGAAACAAACTCCAGAATACTTCAACTAATGTATTCTCTGCTTATGATTACACTTGTCTACCAGAGGACCCCAGAGCAACCTGTAGAAGCATTTTGGGGAGTTGGGAGGGGAAAATATCACACCTTAAAGATTTCATGTAGTAGAAGGAAATGAGTAATTGAAAAATGAAGTCTTAATATCTTCCATTTTCAGTCTTTTTATTTTAAATATTCAGATGTTACCCATGTTGTTGTTATCAGTAGGACTGAGGTGCAGGCTATTCTGAGGAAGCATTGTTCCTGTTGTAGATACTCTGTACTTGCTATATATTGACTTTAGGGGCCTCACACTTCTTCTGGAGGCTTGTTTCATCCAAGGTTGTTTAACAAAATGGCATCTGAAGATAATTAGTTTTTGATTAATGAGTTCTGAGGTAAGAAAAAGGAAGAATTTAGCTGGTAAGTGACTGAACTGCTGGCTCAATCAGGAGCCATCCCAGTTTGTTTTCCCTGTCTAAAAATGAGGTAAGTTGTATGAGTAATGTCAAAATCACTATTCTGCAGCTAAAGTGCATGGTATTTGGGTTACTGTCTCTTGCCAGTTATGACACTTCTAATGCTTAACTCTGCCCTGATCCTTTCTGTGACATTTGTACTCCCTGAGCACATAATATGGCCACAGTGTGTATATGAGGGAGTTGGGATTGCCAAGATGCTGGTGCCTACATCTGTCACAAATATGTGAAACCTTTTGGGATTCCTATTGTATTGTTTCTGCCTACCACACTTCACTGACTCTACTTTGTTCAGTACCTGCTCTTCTTTTCTTAAAAGGAATTTATATTTATTTATATATATACACATATATATTTGAAAAGAAAATCCGTATTAAACTGTTACTCTACAGAAATTTACATCTACCTATGTAAATGGCATGGAACCATGTTCATTTCAGGAGAAAAAAATACAGCAGTCATTCTAATAACACAAATTATTATGAGAACCAACCAATTGCCATTTTATTTTCATAAATGCATATTTATGAAATAACATAGATAGAAGCTGTCTGTAACTCAATTCAGTTAACAGCACAGTGACTGATATGTTTTGATTAATCAGAAGCCAGTGTGAGTTTGTTCTTAGCATGGAGAAGACTCCTATAATTTAAAAGCATGAATTGTTTGTGCTTATCAAAGTATAAGCAGTGGTGGTGAAATGCTTTCTAATTGCTCTGATTTACTATTATTTCGGCATAAAATAAAAGAAACAAAGTAACTTTCAATAAGGTACGCTTTATATCAGATAGAGGCACTTCACATGGATAGCATCCCTAATATGATGCCAAGCAAATTTGCTTTGGTGCTCTTTTGTGTTGACATGGCAATAAAAAAATAGAAAAGAAAAACCCATGGGCCTCAGCTATATGAAATCTGTTGAAAAATTAAATCAGTGACTTATGAACTTTTAACTTGAAAACTTTCTGCTCTGTGTAGCTTCAAGAGCCATTCAAGTAATTTATATTCTGACAATAAGTCACTTTAAAATTTTTTTTAATTACTTGAAACTTCTGGAAAAGATGGAGTGATTAATTTAAATTTGCTTTGGCCTTTAAATATTTTCTTTCATTTTCAGCTGTCCTTTAAGCTTTTAAAATTAGTTTTTAGTCACACTTTAAACATAAAATGTATTTAAACAAATCATTGCCTCATTTAGATAATACTGAAATCAGTACTAAGCTCAGGAGGAAGAAAAAAGAATTTTTGCAGACTTTTTTTGCAACTCAGTTCTATGAAATTCAGTTCGAGTTTATAGTTATTTTAAACTTATCCCTGATGTATTTTTCAGTGTGACAAGACAAACTGATTTGGAGTAGGAGGCAGGAGGAGTATCATCAGTTAGAGGATTTTACATATAAGCAAAGCTGGTGTTTCTGGGTCAGATTTCCAAAAGGTGAGCAGGAAGGAGGGAACGCTGTGAATGTAGAAGTGAGCAGATTCATGGAAGCCATCGCCGTTAAGAAACAGATTTGGGGAGTTTGATCAGAAGAGTGAGTGAAGGAGACTGTATGAAATTCAGATTCTGAGTTTCTCCCAAAAACAGATCTTCAAAAACTTTCTTGAGGTGTAAAAGATCCATCCTTCAGAGTCAGACCCATGAACTGGAAGATGATCTTCAATAGGTGGATTCACTGTATTTGCTGAGTTTGAGGTGAAAATTGTGGGAAGACTCATAATAGTTCTGGGCTGATATGACAGAATTTTGTAAAATGAGAAATACTGAAAACATTTGTAATGGAAAATAAGATGCAGAAGAGCATGGGAGGTTAGAAGAAAGCATGAAGGAAGAGAGGAGTGGTAGGACAGAGAGCAAAAGGAAGGAGCTGAAGGACTTAAAACAGGCAAAAAAACCCTGTTCATCTGCTTAATACTTGAGAGAAATCTTCAGGTTGTTTCGACACTAATCCACTCCTTTCTTCCTGTCTCAAAAAGGAAAGAAATTAGATGGGATGAGTCTTAGATGAGTTCTTCTGGCTGGTGACTTGTGGCAGCATTAGGACAGTGACCCATCTCGTGCAGCTGTTAGGCAGCTCCCTGTATCTTTTATCTGCGCTGTTCAGAGATCTGGTAGATTGATGTGGCTCATAATTACCTTCTCTTTCCTGTGCTCTGCCTTAGAATAGCTTGAATGTTGACTCATAAAGTGAACACAAAGTTCATTCAGTATTCTGCCAAATGCCCCTGAAGCGTTTTTGGATACCTAGAAAAGAAGCTAGGCATCTGTAGTAGAGAGACACCACCCATGCTGCTTGAGTGATGCTGTCCTTGAGTCATTGCCCACGTGGGAAGAGCCGACCTGTGGGCCAGCCTGGAGAGAGGCTGTTGATCGGTACAGTCTGTGCTGTCCTATGAATTTTGTTGGTCTGTTTTGAATCTTTCTTGGCTATTATGAAATTTTTGCCATAGACTGACTGCTGGCTCATGGTGAATGAGATGTGCGAATTTTGGTACATGACATGCAGCCACCTCACTGATGTGTCTACCCTACTAGGCTTTTCTTGTCTTCTATCTTGCCCTGCCTGTGCAGTCATTCTCATCCCTTTGAACCAAGTGTACGCAGCAAATAATATTTTATTAAACTCTTAATTTCTCTCCACGTGTTAAATTCCACCCCCTTCCCTGGCTGTTTTAGACCTCCCCTCTCTTTTTCTCAATTTTTCTAATGCACAGCGAGTGTCATTTGAGCTCTTTCTTGCACTGTCAGAGTTGAATTCCTCTGTGCTCATTCAGGGATGTCCTTATTCATACACTACTTTCCTGTTGACAGGTGTAGTTCTCAGAGATATGATAGGTCCCACCACGTCCTATTCATCCAGTAGCTGAAAGATGCTTAGGAGCCATTCATCAAGACTATGAACTCGTTTTGAAAGACAGGACTGTGAGCAGGATGACATATATTCTGCCTGCCAGTCTTGACATATCCCATAGTCATTGTGGCAGCTGGGACATACTGAAGGAGAGAGTCTGTGGTATGCTTAGGAAAAAAACCAGGCTTTGTTGTTAGCTTGAGACTGGCTTTCCTATGTAAATTAGCAAAGTAATTCAGTTTTGTTAGGGTGAAGCTCTCCTGATTTCTCCTGATGGACCTCACTTCAGCTGTGGTTACAGGAATGGATTGCTTCTCGTAGGAAAAACTCTCACAGGATAAATCTCATCCTACTTCACTATTCTGTGCACTGGCTTTCGCAGATGGATGGGTGTAGCCAATTCCATCTCTCTGCTGGGCTCTCTGTTGAAGGCTAATAATAATCAGAAACAACATTCATGGCATGATAACTGCATCTTGCTTTAGTATTTGAGTCTCATTTTGTGTGATAATTTTCATGCAAAATTCATGAGTTTGGAGAAAGGCGCTCTCACTGTGGTGAGAAGCACTTTCAGCTTCTCACATTGCTGTTGCAACTCAAGTTGCAGGAAATAGTGTCTTTGATTTTAGGTCTCTGCGTAATCAGCTACCAAGATAAACTGTATTTCATATAAGAGTCAGATCACTGATTGATCAAAAATTATGAGTCATAAAATTATCAAAATGTTCTGATATCAACCTGTGGTCTGAGGACTTAGTGGTACTTTATAAGGAAGCAAAGCACTTTGAAGATTGCACAAATCCACTTATCTATACATTTCTTCAGACCTATGACCAAATGCTGAAATTATGCTTTTATTTCTAAAAGTATCATTGTTGTGAGTTTTCAGTCTGACAGTGATCTGTTCTATAATTCAGGCTGTCCTGGCAATCTAACTGCTGTCCACTCTTCTAATTCATTATTTTTGGCAAGTCAAGGTAGCATGCACCAGAGTTATGAAGAACAAATTGAACTGAGAGTTGTTTGAATTACACTGCCTTTTTTTTTTTTTTTCAAAAAAGTGTTTCTTTTCAGTAAGACTTGCTTTTTATTTTTCTGTATAGATCACTTGTTTTCATTATGAGTTTGGTATGTTTTTTTTTAAAATCATGTTCAGCTTTTATTTGCACAAAATTGACTTGTTTTTCCTTTGTGCCCACTGCAGAACCGCTTACAGAAATAGCTGCTTGTAACTAATCTTTTCAAAGACTCACATGGTAACAAAATAAAACCCTTGAACTCCTGGTCTAGATTCTGAAACACTAACAAGGTAAATTAGAGGTTCATTAGGTTAATGATTCAGTAATGGAAAAGGAGGATTCAGTTTTAGAAGAATGTATGAAGAATAAATGAACTTTACATTAAACTTACCATTAAGTGGAAGGGCAAGGAATCATAATTTAAATCTGTATAAATGCACATACTTTGTGGGAGACAGTAGTTATTATGCCCAGGAGCATTCTCTGTGACATCTCCTACTCAGTTACTGTCAGCATCAATTAGTCTATTATGATGAAACTTCTGAAATAATCTGAGGTTAAGGAGAAATGAAAAAGTCACATTTCTTTGCTTTAGCTTCTTTTTCTCTTGCAAGTACTTGTGAGTACTTCATAACTTGCAAGGCACATTTATACTGAAGAAGTTAAATTTACAAAAACATTGGTAAACATACCTTAGAAATGCAAAAAAACTGCAAATCCCTGAATTTTTAATGACATCATCTGTCATCAAGTTACAAGTGTTTCATAAGGAAGTTATTAGATATTGTCTGATTTGGCACATGGGGATCTCTTCAGGGATCCCTTGTGATGCCTGCATACTGAAACAGGAAGAGAAAGCACTCTCCCTTTCTTTTAATTGAAAGTGTTAAGTGAGTTTACCTGATTCTCTTTTGCAATTACTTGGCATTTCTGACATGTACTGTGTAACCAAACATGAGAGAATTGCCGATACTTACATAACATAATATAAAAACGTAAGGAAATTTATATTCCTATTTCAGTCTAATACTGGCTACAGGCTGGAGGCTGCCTGAATCCTGCCATCAGTGGTGTTCCAGCCAGCCCCTGAAAATAGGCCTCCTTGAATTCCTGAGCCTGATTTAAGATTGTTGATTTAATATTTTTAGAAGAGAAAACAAGCCTAAATCAATGGAGAAGTAATTGGCTGAAAATGTGAATTGCACAAGGTACATATTCTCACTTGACATCTCAGGTAAAACACACCCTGCTTCTGTGTAAATTCTGACCGCCCCACCCCCCAAAAAAATCCTGTCATGGATAGTTTCTGTTTTCTAGTTGGTCACTGGTAAAGAAACCTTAATTTTTGATACTGATGCTCTTATAGTTGGACTCTGTTTTTCATCAGCTGGGCAGCATGTTGTCTTGTGCCTTTCCTGAGGTATGTCAAAATACTTCAAGCTAAAGTGGCAGAGGGTGCAAATATATGTGAAAATCAGAAGCAAAACTTAAATGACAGCTCTTACAAGGACTCGCAACATGAAATAAACATTTACATATCATATATATACATATATATGTGTATATACATACATATATATACATATATACATGTATATATGTATCATATATATACATATCATAAGCATATCATAGAT
>JAWWEW010000088.1:58155526-58178713 GCA_035583185.1 Anabacerthia variegaticeps | reverse complement strand
AAGTATAACAGTCTTCAGGCTGGTAAAAGACTATAAAAAAAAGGCAGGAATAATCTGTTCTATAGTCTTATGGGGGTGGTGGTGAGTAAAGAAATGTAATTGCATCAAGAGAAACTTGAGGTACACATCAGTGTAACCTTCCTTGCGGCAAGTGTAGCACTGCATTGGGATAGACTGCCTGGTGAGGCTGCAAAATCTTCACAGGTCTTTGTTGGTCTTTAGAAATGTCCAGTAGTCAGAGATGAGAGTCAAGCAAGAATTAACTGATCTGGCTGTGAAGAGTGGGATTGTACCAGATAATGTCTGACAGTCCTGCACCACTGCATTTTCACATTACCAGCTACTTGTACTCAGTAATTTGTTTACGTGAAAAGCAAGCTGAAGTGGTAAGGATTTTTGTTATTATTGTTACTATTCAGCCTCTGGTAAATTCCAGTTTTCATTTCGTTTCAGCCTTACAAAAGATTTTTTTTCCTTCTATTCTCGATTCATCATAATCTTGTATGTTTCATAGAAGAGCAATCCAGTGTTTATTGCTTCTTCCACATATGGATTATTATCGGGTACAGTAATTCATTACATATTTTTCTCAATAAACTGGGGCTGTTATCTTGATTATAAAAAGTTGCCCCAGACTTCAAACAACATTTTTAGGTCCATGCTCTTTTGAAGTTTCTTAGTCTCTTAAGCGAGGACACAAGAAATGGCTACAATAATCCAGTAATACATCTTTTTTCTAATCTTGTACTTGACATTTCCCTGTTAATTTATCAAGAAACTTTCCCTTTTAAGTTACTGATATGTCAGCAACAGTTTCAGCTAATAGAGTTCTAGATTTCCAGCTGCCCAGATCTCAAAATACTGTCTATAAACATTGACTAAACTATTCTTCATAACATTCCTCCAGCTCAAGAAGATAATTAACTGTAGCTGGGAAAATGACATATTTCACTTATGGAAGACAGTCTGAATTTCTGGATACCACAAGAGCTATCTTGTATGTCAAGTGAAATTGCTACCTACGTAGAAAGTTTGTATTTCTTGCCTATCCACGCTGGTGGATTTCTTTTAAAAAGCTGCAGAGATGTATTAATTCCTATATTTGGCCTTGCACTGTAGTGCAGATCTCATGAGCTATCCTGTCCACATATACACTTGTAAGCATAATGCAGTGGAAAACATAAATTCATCTTTCATGCCTACTGTGAGTGCCAAAACAAATATCAGTTGTTACTCAGCTTAGTGCTGCTAAGAAAATGTTCCGGTTATTGTTATGTCAAAGAGGCAAAGACTGCCAAGTCTGTGAGAACAGAAATGTGGTTCAGTGAAGTATTTAAAACATGAAGGGCAAGATTTATTGTTAGGCTCCTAAGTATATGAATAGATTGAGAGGGGCGTAAAAAAGTCTCTGATTTGGAACTAAAATGTGATCCCTTGTTCAGAGTATGCTGGTGAGGCAAGTGTAAAGGTTAAAGGAAAAAAAACAGGTTAAAAGCCTTAGCTCTCTGAACAGAAGAAAAAGGGAATGATGATGAAAAGTTCTAATGAGTTTTGTTAGACTTTCCTTGAAAGAATTTAGGGGAATATCTGTGCAAAGGAGAAAGTTGATGAAAGACTTTAAGGAATGAGTTCACCATTGTAGGATGATGTGTCAGCTGAGGTTGTGAAATCTCATTATATTAGAGAAATAGAGTTTGAAGGTAACAAGTTTGGACCTAAGAATCAGAGAATCACAGAATATTTTGAGTTGGAAAGGACTTGTAAGGATCATCGAGTCTGACTCTGGTCCTTGCCAGGACCACATAAGACCAAAACACGTAATAAAGAGCATTGTCCCCAAACTCCTTGGACACCAAGTTTGGTGCCACAACCACTTCCCAGGGGAGCCCTGTGTTCTAGAGGCAGATCACCCTCTCAGTGAAGAACCTTTCCCTAATGTCATACCTGAACTTCCCTTGGTACAGCTTCACTCCACTTCTTTGTGTGCTGCCACTGGTCACCACAGAGAGGAGATCAGAACCTCCCTCTCTGCTGCCCCCCATGAAGAAGGTGTACCATGCTGTGAGGTCCCTCCTCAGCCTCCTCTTCTCCAGGCTGAACAAGCCAAGTGATGCTCCTCATGAATCTCGCCCTCAAGGCCTTTCACTATCTTGATGATCCTCCTCTGGAAACACTTTAACAACCTGATGTCATTTTTATGTTGTGGTGCTCAAAACTGCACCCACGACTCAAGCTGAGGCCACCCCAGTGCAGAGCAGAGTGGGAAAGTCACCTCCCTTGACTGGCTGGTGATGCTGTGCCTGATGCACCATAGAATGCTGTTGGCTCTTTTGGCTGCCAGGGCATTGCTGACTCTTATTCAACTTCCCATCAAATGAATGGAATTACTTGATTGGAGAAGATTTAAGAATACATGTGAAGAGTCCACTTTTCCTTCTGTTTGAGATAAATATTTTCAAAACCGGTTTAGGAGAAAACTCTCAGCAAGTGAGAGATGAATAAAGTGCTTCTCAGAGACAATTATAATACATCTCAGACAAATTGTGTTTTGTTGTCCTTTGAATTTAGTTATTGAGTAGTTGTTTAAATGGAAATGACAAGAAGTAAAATACAGGAGAAATAGAATTAAAAAAAAAAGATTAGCGTTCCTTAGGCCAAATCTTAGAAGCACAAATGCTCTGGAAATAGTTTATCACAGGTGCCAGAGATCCCCTGATGCATCTGCTGGTAGCTCAGCATAATGGAAGACTGGGACTCCTGAACCGTCTCTTTACACTTGTGAATCCAGGTCATGTGTCTGCTTGGAAATAACACACTTTTTGTCCATGGCCCATGCAGTCACAGGGTGTCCAGAATTTGTCATCTTTGTTCCATGTCACTTATACCCTCCTCTTTTTTTGACTGCTGCCTGCAGCTTTTCATTTAGGCAAATATACAGAATTGTGGAATCATGGAATTATCAAGGTTGGAAGGGATCCCTGGATAACATCTAGTCCAAGTCTCCTGCTCAGAGTGGGATTTCATTAATGCAGTTTCATTAGTGCTGAGCCATGTCCATCTGGGTTTTGAGGAACCCCAGACTCCACAATCTTTCTAAGCAATCTCTTCCACTGTTCTGTCACCTCTTCAATGAAAAAGGTTGTTAGGGAAGTTTTAAACAGCATTTACTGTTGGGCTGCATCACTAGTTACTAACACTCATCTGTACTTTGTGCCACTGACTGGAACCCTTTGAGCCAGGAATTTCAGCCAGTTTTCAGTACATTTCACTGTCCTCTTACCTAGTTCACACTTCATCAGTTTTTCAAATAAGATTTTACATGGGACAGGGGTGAAAGCTTTTCCAACTTTTTTTTTTTTCAGCACTGGCCCTTTCCTAAGATGCTCTTTTGAAGACCAAAAGAACTTGCAGCACATTTGGATCCACCTCATCTTGTGCAGATTATTATTTTTTGATAGGTTAGCTTAGGACATAATGCAAAGATAGTAACGGACAAAGATCCTCACCTGCTAATCAAGAAAGTGATGAGTCTGAGTCTATTCCTTAGTTTGTAAAGCAGACTAGTCTGGATGGGCCCTATCTTAATTCAGTGCTGCAATTCTTTTGTTTGCCATATGGGTTACAATAATCAATTATGTTTCTGACAAAATATGTGTTTCTGAAAAAAAAAAGGCCTCGCCTGTACTGTTTATTCACATGAATCTATGTTCTCCTTTTGCTGAAGCTGCAGTTTTTTCATTTAAAGGGAGACTACTCAATCATTTAAATATCTAGCTCATTACCTTATGTACAGTAGTGCCTGTTTTTCACACATAATGACCTCTCAAAGCCAAGTGCAAGTATAACTGTATTTGTGCGTGTGTGCCTTGTTCTAAACTGCAATATTGCAAATAAGTGCTGTTGCTGCTGGCATTTTTTGTGCTATCTCTGCTTGCTGCTGTTGTAGTTGAAGTGACTCACTTCACTTGCGAGAGAGAAGTAGAAATTGATGTAGAACAGCGATTTAACAAAGTTTGGCACATGCGTCAGCAGTTTAACAATATTGGATGGCAAGGTATATTTGGTTGTTCAGAGCATAGAGGATGGGGTCAGACAAAACTGTGCAGGAGACCCTGCCCTTGAGTCTTGAGGCTCAGAAAGGACCCCCTTGTGTTCTGAGGAGAGTTCAGTTATAGCAGGATCCAGACTTAGTCCCAGACTTGGTCAACAGGTTACATCTAAAGGATTGTGTGTGCACAATCAATATTTTATGTCAAGATTTCAGTTTAGCATGCTGTTAATCACTAGCCAAGAATCCTTTCTGGTGAGGAATCTCTCATTCTCAAGGAGTAGCCTTGAGAGGTGTCTGTACTCAATGAGACATCCTGGCATGCAGCCTGCTGCTGTGCAGGAGAGCTGGATGGGCCTCGGGCTGTCCACTATTTTTGGAGTAAGATGATTGACTTACAGTCGTACTTGTATAGCAGACGTATTTTGGTTGGCGCATGCTCAACTAGCCCTTAGCTGTTGAACAAGACTTAGGGCCCTTAGGTGTCAAGTAAGATTTATGGCCCTTAACTATTGTGTTGATATCTGTAAGCCAGATGTAGCCATCACAACCACCACTGGTGGCTGTTGCTCAAGCAGAAAAAGGCAAGGGTTGGAGCACATTATCACAGCTGCCAGGAGTGAAACAGAATGTTCTAAGTACAGTCAGGTAATCAGAACTGAGGACATTTCTCTTTGTTGCCCATAAAGTAGTTAAGAGATCTTTTCTTCTGTTGAGCAGGATTTCAAAATATTTTGGAAAGGCTACTGGAATAATTTTCTTTGTGCTATTGTAATAGGATTCTGACTTTGTCATATAAAGGTCATTTCCCCTTGCTAATGGCCTATCGAGTGTTTTGAAACAGAAATTTGTCAGTAGTCCTTGGTAGCTCACTTCAGTCAACAGCTGGCTTAGACTTTATAACTGTTTCAGACTAAGCTGTCCCTTTAATTTGGGGGAAAAAAAGAGCTGTGAACGGTCAGTTTTTCTCTCTGAAATTCAGAGTTCATTTGAAAATCAGAAATTAAACAAAAATAAGACTCTGGTGGAATTATATATGCAGGCTCTTTCTAAAAATTGGGATAACAGCACTTGGCTGTGCATACTATGGGTTAGAACAGGGTAAAGACTTACTATGTACAGACCTGTGTAGTCCACTGGTTTCATGATGCGAATGAGAAGGGACCCCTGCTCACAGGTTTCACTTCAGTTAAACACACATAGGATAATTTATTTTATAATAATATTCCTTCTGTTCTTTTCAAATATCATTTTAATTTTTCTCTCTGTTAAGTTCAATGATTTTTTTTCATTTGGTAGTTGGATGTTTTGTTTTCTATTTTTAATATGAATACAGAAGTGATGTTGCACTGGAGAAGGATTCCAGAGAAATACTAATAAAATTTTCACTCACAATCTCATTTTACTTTTCATTATTTATTATTCAGTGATCTATCAATACACTAAAATTATGGACATAAGAGGAAGACAATTCTGTGGGCACAAAAAGATTCCTGCTGCTCTTTCTTTTGCTAATGTTAATTCAGTCAAGAAAAACTCTCTTTAAATATGTTACTTTTTTCTTGTTAAGGGCTTGTTAAGGCTGGGGCAGTGTGGCTGTGTGCATTCCCTCTGAATAGACACAGGATTTGTTTAGGTGTTATTTGTGGGGTTTTGCAGACTGCATTTTTTACCTGGATATTTAAAGAGCCTGATACTGTGAAATCTGGTCTTCTTTTAGTAGACCCACCCACTAGAAACCAGATTATTATGAATTATTCAAATAATGTGGGCACCATGACTGATTTTTTAAAATGCTTTTAAAAGCTGATTTGCATCCTTGGGAAGAAGTAACCTTCCATGCTGAATTTATGTTATTTTTATGAAACACAGAAGTACTACTAATTCAAAACCATTTTGGATGCTGCTGCTATGCCAAATATCATGTCAGTGATAATGTGCTTAGGAATTCTGAACATAACAAATGATGTACTGCTTTTTTTTCAACAGCATGCCATCTTCCTGAGATTAGACACTGTCCTTTTAGAGAAAAAATGTTATTTTCTTAAAATTACTAGTTTATGAGATACTACACTGTAATTTTTTGTCTAAAGTAGTAGTAGTGAGATACTAGTCATCGCCCTGGTGGTTCAGAGATTACTTCCAGTACAGCTGATTTTCACCAGGAATATGTGCTAAGAATGAGTGTTGATCAGTCACCCTGAGGTCTCTTTTCCATTTGAATCTGTGTTCATACATTTTAATGTCAAGGTTAGCACAGGGTCCTGTGGCTTGGCAAGCCCTCAGTGACATGGGTTTCCAGGCCACTGCTGCTGTTTGAGTGAGAAGCCCAGGTGCTGCCCAGCAGACTGCCCCGCTGGTCCTTCCCCGAGGGACAGCAGTGCCAGGACACCCATTTGGATTTTGGTATGCTGCCCTCCCACCGCAGGTCACCTTTGCTGTTTCAGAACTCATCTCTTGTCTCTTTCTCCTGCTTTCATGTAGGTGCTGGGATGGCTGGAGAAGGTCACGACTTGCAGCTGAGTTGAGGGAGGTGTGAAGCATCGTCCATCCCCTGCTGACATTTGAGGTAGTGTGATAACTTTTTTCTTGCAAGAGCCTTTGTTACCAATGCTGGCTAAGCAGAGGGATCAATAGTAGCCTGTAGCCCTGCAGATTATCCTTGCAGATTCCATAGTTCATTCCTACAGGAGGTGATAGCTATGACACGCAGTATGCAGAATTCTCATTGGGATCTAATAGTCATATTTTATTGCCCAAAACAATAGAGATATATGAATTAGGGCTTTCAAAATCAATCCTGTTTAAATTGATTACTTCAAGCCCTTTTCTGTCAATTTCTAGTAGCCAGCTTTTGACAGAAGGCTTGGTGACTCTTAGAAATGTTAAAAAGCCATTTTTCATTGCCAGAGAAAAATCATTATACTGCATTTTAATGAGCTGGTTCTCTCTTATAGTGTTATTTAGGCTATTAATTGCCTGACTTTTAAAATGCACACTACTGAAGCAAATAGAGAAAAACAATCTGTATTTTACAAGTGAGAGAGAAGGTGAAAATGCATATCAAAAAATTGTAGATAACAAATTGTGGTTTAAATGACGCTTAAATGACACGTAGTTTGAATATATATATTGGTTCTAATTCATATCCAGAGGGTATAACACGAAGCTTAATCAGAATACAGTGGGGTAAATTTGGATTAAACATTACAGAAATATATTGTGTTATAAGGGTTTCAAACCTGTGACTGCTCATGGCGTGAAGCTGAAAAGCTGTTATCTGGTGTTAAATTGCTGCATGAGACTTTACAGCTGCTATCTGTGTGCTGTAGGAGTTTTATGAGACTTGAACTGGCTATTCCTGTCTAAGTGTACACAATTGTAAGTCATTAAATACAAGAGAAATTCTAGATACTTCTTGCTTTGGTTACGATAACAATAGATAAAAGTTGCTATCCTATATCCATGTTCTTAATGTTTCTGAAACCAGATGGTAGAACTCTAGATGCATTCATTTCACCATGGATCTCTGCTTGGGAGATTTGTCTATACCAATTTCACCAAGAAAATAAGAAGATCAGAATAGTGAACAGCTACTTGTAAAAATGCTTGTAAAGTAGGTGTAACTACAGATCTCCTTAACCAAAGCCCTCTTTAATGTGGTTACTATGCCTTCTCGTACAGAGTTAAGCACACTTGAAAAACAATTTATAAGTGACATCTCCTATTTTGTAGCTGAAACGTGGCAAAACAACCATACAGAAAACTGCTTCTGTGCTCTGTTTTCCTGCCTTTCTGTGCCCAGAGAGCCAGCTGGTTCCTGGCAAAACTGCCTATTCTCGATTCCTCCACAAGCAGCAGTGCAAAAAGCATGCCTAGCACTGGGAGCACACAGCTAGGACACAAAGTCTGGCCTTGCTTCTGAGCTCCACCGCAGTCTCACTTGGGTTCTGTCACCCTCTGTAACATCTCCATGTTTCAGTTTCCTGTTTGTAAGTGCAAGCTAATAATTCTGAACTTTCAGAAGGGAGCATCCCAATCCTTAGGAAACTCTTATTCCCAAGGGCCTGTCATATTTTATGTGCTGTTGACAATGTGTTACCAGAGGAGAGTTTAAAACCTTTGCATTTAAGTGTGACCCTTTTTCACCCTTTTAAATGTATGAATCTAGTCACCTGTTACCAAGTCTGATTGCTGAGGGAAAACTTGTATGCAATAAGTGAATTAAAAATCAGGACTAATTTATGCCTCAGAGCAATTCAAAGCTCTGCCTGCTGTGATAGTCCACAGTTTTAGTAATACTGGGGAGAATATAGCTTATGTGGAAGTGATTTATCTAGTGCTGCTATCTATATACTTTGTAGTAAAACCTAAGAGCAGTTAGTTTCACCATGCATATTGTGAACACAGCTGCTTACACATGATTCAAGTGTGATTGGTATCATAGATACTTTAGGAGCAGATGGTGTCATTGTTAATGACTGCTTAAAAAAAAGGATAAAATTGTTTTATACGTGGCAAAGTTTTTATTAAAATGGAAGCCTTTGATCTCTCAAAAAATAAAGCTCTCTGTGATATTAAATTTAGGCAGTAAAAGAAGCACAAAAAGGAACCATCATACTCTTTTTCTTCTACATGGACAGTTTCCACACATAGTCGTGTGGTTGAGATTGTTCAGAGCCCAGGGCTGGGTGCTGTGAAGGTGATTACTGCTATGCTGATTAGAGAGAGAGAGCCAGTTCTTAAGACCCTTGCTGACAGGCTTCAGTGCAAGCAGCCTTGCTCCCTATTTCAGTATAAAAATGGTTCCTGAGGCAAGGCTGCTGGTCAGACTTCAGAGGAGCTGGGTGTTGTGCTAGACCAGGAGAGCCCCCAGCAGGGTTTTACAAAACTCTCTCCAGCTACAGTCCAATGCCCTCCACTGTAGTCTGCTCCTTTTTATTGCACTGTGTGTCTTATGTAAGTCCTGGGATCTAGCTGATATGGAATTTTTATTTTTTTTTTTTTTTTTGTGAGTAGCCCTCACAAAGTGGGTTTAAATCTCAGAAATACTTATGGTGGTTGTGGGTGAAGGCTCAAGCTCTCAACTGCTTCTCAGGGCAGTCATGAGAATTTTATCTGTAAACATCTATTTCCTGATGCCTCATGGTCCTGTGTAAAATAACAATAACAGCAATGGAAAAATATGAATGCACTGCTCTGTTTTTATAAACAGTTGAACGTGCTCCAAAGTTTCACTTTTTTAATGAGGCAGTTGGTGTTGTGATGGAGTTCCTGCAGAGGAGGAAGTCATAACATGAGTGGGGGTGGATGTGCTCTCCATCAGTCAACCAGCTTTCCACTGAGCAGTTCTGGTTTTTGTAGCACCTGTTTGTTGCAGAGTGTTTCAATTTGAGCTGATCCATTCAGAGTTTGCATATTTTATCTGTGATATCTAAAAGCAAATGTTGCAATGCAGAACTGTGATTGCTTTTGTCTCTGACATTTGAGGAGTGGTACATGTGGAGAGAGAGGTTTACTACCACTACACTAGTGTCACCACAACTAAAGACCATAGTTCATTCCTATTGTTTGTAAAAGAGCTATATACTTAGGAGGTTATGCTAGTATCTTTAGTGTTTCAGATGAGCTGATCTTTCTCTAAATTACAGTTCTTTCTGTCTTAATGCAAACCGTTAGTTTCTTGGTTTGGGGTTGTGATTGTTTTTAATCCACTACAGCTTTATTTTGTGGTGCTAAGATGGCTGGCAGTGTATCTGCAAGACTGTAATATTCTTTGGTAGGTAAGACATTGGAGAGGGTTGCAGTCCATACCTTACTCTGCTGTTAGGCTGTGATGTAAATGCAGGCAAGCTGCTCCTCTCCCCATTGTCTCTGCTTCCATGTCTGTTAAACAGATAATGCCACTTAATCCTGCTGCAGACTGCTTCAGGATTTGCTGATGGAAAATATTGTCTGACATTATTAAAATACATCTCTAAAAACAGACCTGTTTAATTACATTTAAAATTAATATGTCTGTTTCTATGGCTTATTTTGAACACCCTTCTTAATGTCTTCATTGGTAGGGTTTTCTCAGAGGAAGTGATGAGAATTAGGAAAAAGCTCTGTCAGTTCCCAGTGTTCATTTCTAACTGCAACCTGGCATCTCCCTTTACCTCTCTCATTCCGGGAGATAGCCTTCATTGTAGTGCTGTGCTGGCTGCAGGTGCCCAGTCAGAAAATAAACTTGGAGGTAAACTCCCTGAACCAGTAAGTGTTCAACGGGTCACTAACTCTAGAGATTACGAGGCATGGCAGTTTGGTTTATTCCCCTTAAATGTGAGGCTGGCCTGATCACCCACTGTGCAGCCCACTTGTCTCCATTTCCTTAATAATCACTCTCATCTGCAAATTATTTATGGATCCCGTCACATACCTTCTGACCTCTTGAATGGAGGAAAAAAAGACTTTCCTTGAGGCTTCCCACACTTCTTCCTCATCAGGTCTTTTGTCCTCTAAGCCAGTCTCATCTGCTTCACGGGGTGGAACCTCCCCCTCTCAAGAAGATTCAAATAATCAGCTGAACCCTTGTAAAGTTACACCTTCAGATGTCATCAAAACACCACTATGCATGTGTGTATCTGTGTGCTCAGTGTGTGCAAGCATGTGCACACAAACCAAACCCCACTTCTGCTCCTTCCTTGTGAAGAACTCTCTCAGAACCTGTGATAATTGAAATGGCTGGAATAATGCCATGGCATGTTCCAAAATGTGATCCAGAAGAAAAGTTACTTGAAGTCCGTGAAAAATAAAGCTGTGTACTCAGTTTATACATTACATTGGCTTTCAATAAATTCAGTCAGCAAAATAAACTGATTAGTCTCCATATATTTGGAAATACTGGATACTGTAACCTTGGAAAAATCGTCAAAAAAATAACAGCATTCCTCCTACAGCTCTTGGCTTAAAATGTGTCATCAACAGCTCTGTCATAAAAATGTGTATCAGAAGTGATTGTTCCATTATAAAGGTTTTAGAGATCTTGTTTGGATGGTATCTAAAAATGCTCATACATTTTTAAGGCACTTTGTTAAATGTGGCCATAGCCTATTTCCATACATGAGATGCTTCATCTAAACATACTTTAAAATTTATATTTGGGTATTTTATATTCCTGATCTTACCAGTGCAAGTAGAGGCAGAAATTAACAGGCTTTTTAATATTTCTGTGAATGGTTTGAACAAAGATCAGCTTTTCTTCACAAGTTATTCCTTACCTCATGAAAATGTGTTTTGGCAGTGCTGCATTTAAAAATATTCAATAATCTTCTTCCCTTGCTGGTTTCATTGAGTATTTCTTTGAACTTTGTGCTGGTTTTAACAATTAAGGATCTAGCTCAAAAACTTTATGTCTACACGAAGTAGTTTATGCAGTTGCTGAATGCAGTAAGCTGGTTTTTGGTACTTGCTCACTGTTTATATATTCAGATTTGTGCAGACTTAAAGCATCAAATCAGCAGTGAATAGGGTCAGGGAACAATGCTGGTATGATCTTTCAGAGAAAGCCAATGGAAAGCCAATCATACCACCTCACATTAACACAGAACTTCTTAAACAGATATTTTTCTTGCAGTTACTTTGAGAAACAGTTGCATTGAGTAGATGTGCTCATGTGCTAACTCTGCATCCGTTTAACTGAGACTTAAAGATAGCTTCAATCCACATATTACAGACGCAGATTAAATCAATATACATCATATCTTAAACTGATATGAACTGCAGGACCTGCAAAACTGCACTAATTTAAAATGCACTGATTACTCTTAGACCTGTCAAGGTGATTAATCTTATCAGGTGGACTAATTGATACTAAATGTGTGAATGCTTGGAGTCCTGAGTGGCCATCCAGAAATGCATTCAGAAATGCTTTGTCTGTCATTTACCAGCTTTCACTTACTGTGCTGTTTAAGTTAATGACTTCCTAAATGCCATACAGGCTCTGTTATGTAGTCTTTAATCTGATTAGGAGCACACGAATAATTTAGCATGCAATTAAACCATGTAATTAATTTGTTCCATGGTAATGAACTGTTAAGTAATTCCATTAGTCTAGGGTAAATACCAAGGTCTTGAAATAAAATTTTACAGCTGCTTGAAGAAGTTTTTTACTGGAAGAAGTGGTTTTTATATATAAATGCTATTTAAAATTAAAACCCTGCATGGTTATTACACAATTCTATTTGAAAATTACAAAACTCCTGTTGATCTCAGGTGAACCAGAATTTTATTTGGTTCTAGATGAGCATATTTGAACAAAGAATCCTCAGTTTCTTCTAATCACCTTGAACCCAAACCTGCCCTTCCAGACCTCAAAGAGCAATTTCAGCAATCTGAGGGAGCGGGGTTTTCGTGTTACAGAAAAGCTCCAAGAGATGAGATGCAGATTTGTTTGTAATGTGTGCTGAAGCCTAACTGGCTTTATTTGCCTGAGGCAGTAGTTTTCTAATTTGAGTTATAGGCAGACAGTAGCACACAGGAGAAAGCTTGCAAAGAATATGGCAACTGAAGCAGTGGAACTGGCCTGCTGTGTAGTGATGATCGGGCAGCACATGTAGGATGGTTATTTATTTTTAAGCATGAGATTAATCCTGTTTGTTATCCCTCATGTTCCGGCCAAATGCCCAGTGATGTTGCATGAGTTGTTTTCCACCACTATTCCTGTGTTTCATATGTTCTTCATAATTGTGGTGAGGTGCTAAGCTTTCTGGCAGTTCTAGGAGAATTACTTAGCCATGTTCTCATGTTAAATATATAATCTGTTCAAAATCAGGTGTCTTTCACTGCTTTGAATGGGTTTATGTTGCTGAAGTCCTGATGGGATTTGAACTTCAGTGCTAGGAAGGCACTGAAGAGCTTTTGGTTTGTGGGGTTGTTTTAATACTGGCATGAAACTTTTTTGCAGCACTGAAAATATCATTTAATCTCTTTATATAAAGTGTGAATAATTATCTCAGTGAAATTTGAGTAAAACCACAATTTTTTTTAGTACAGATTACTAGGCCATTGGTTCTAGAGATAGATTTGGATATTTCTCTTTGTTTTCTTGACATGATATTTGATGTTAAATTGATGCATCATATTTCTTCAAACAAACTGGAATATACTTTTGCTCATATAGAGAAATTCTCTCACTTTTCTTTGCAATTGATTGTACAAATAGCAAAGCAAAGAGCAGAATTTTGCCTTTTGGATGACTGTTACTATAATAATAATAATAATAATAATAATAATAATAAAATTTAAAAAAATAGGAGAAGGAAAAGCCTTGGAAGAATTACCACTGTAGTTGAGAAAGTGTTTATAACCTGACAAAAATTTTCATTCTCATAAATAGGCCTGAATCCTCTCTTTAATGATACAATTATACGTAAAGCTGAGTATCTGCTCAGGAATTCATGTCTGCATGATATGCAGCCAAATGTTGCAATTTCTTTTAGCTGTGATGCATCTACTTTGCTGCTTTGATCTGTTTGGGGGGCTGAAAGGCAAGCAAAGCAATTAAGTCTTTTACAAGTTCAAAATTTTTTACCTGTATATTAGACAGAAACTTAGAACTGTAACTGCAATAACTAGCAATTGTCTTCTGGTAGAAGAATCTACTGGTCTTACAGGTAAGGTCTCCTCCCTCTGTGCACCTACTCCATTAGGTTACTGCTGTCAAAGTATAACAGATTTTGTTGTAAATAAAGAATTGATATGCCGTATGCCACATCCATACTTAAGACTTCATAGGCCCAGTTTTGGAGTATGACTTTAAACAGCTTTCAGTACAAGGCCAGAGCAATGTCCAAAGTCTGGATTCACTGAAGAGCTCCTTAACCACATCCAAGAATTGATAACCATTTGGCCTGTTACCAGTTTCAATCAGAGTGATTAACTGACACATCTGTCCATGGGAAAAGGAAACCAGCTGTAGTAAAAGCATTGAAGGTGCATATTACAATAGATATAGAAATAAATTTGGTGTTGAAGATTCCATATAGTCTCTGTTCCAAAATTAAAAGTTTGTGTATGGAAAAAAATATTTTTTCTAAATCCAAAGCAAGCAATTAATTTAATAGATTTTCTTTGCAATTTTAACACTTTGACACTTGAAACTATTATAAATTATTTAGCTTACAGAAAGATCTAATTAATAATATAAAGTTGCCTCTGTTCCGTAGTTTTAGTTTGTAGTTATAATGTACCTTTTAGTAGTCCCCAAATTTGCATCAAAACATGCATAATAAATGGAGCTTTATGCTAGAGTTCTTCATTCTTTTCCAGTGGTGCTGTCTTTTGTTGTTTGGTTTTGGACATTTTTTTTTAATTGAGATGTGCCCTTTATGAGGTTTTTTAGGGTATTTTAATTTGAACTACGTAATTTCTACTTCTGTGGTATCATTCCTTGTTCTTTTCAAATCCAGGATAACAGTAGGTGAATGATGTGTTATTCATATCAACTGAGATAATTTGTTATTTCTATTACTTAATACAGCTGAGTATATAGCCATGACAAGGGTTCTATAAAAACAGGCATTCGTCCAAGGGCTGCTGATGACTTAATCAAGCTGGAATATCAGCATGCAAGGGAAGAAGGCTTTATGTCCATTGCATTTTTAGATTGTGTTGATTGGAAGGGCTGAAACTAATTTCGATTGCAGAATTACTCCATCCTGTTGGCACTCAGGGGAATGAGGGTAAACAGGCAAAGACATTTCAGCTATGCATGATCGGCCAAACCGGTCTGAATGTTTTTAGGCAAGAACAAAAAGTTTACCTCTTGTTGTCACTGGTTCTGCCCTGAGATAAATGGTAAGAAACATCCACACTGTGAAAATTAAGGGCCTTTCACCCAGAAAAATTGTGTATGAGTGCGTGCATACATATTTTGTACTCGCAATAAAGAAGATTCGGGACAGACCTGGAGAGCCTGGAGTTACCATTCCCTTCTCAGCACTCGATCTTATTTATGGTTTTGAATCTCCTGGCATATATTCATCTGTTTTGCACACTCTTGTGCCCTTGCCTGTTTGTGATCTCATGGAATGATGAAACAGCAACATATAGAAAAGCTCTACATATTAATTCTTCACTCAGTAATTATGTGGTTTGGTTTGCAGCAAAGAGGCCACATTTGGTTCTGTACAAGCTGCACATATGCTGTAATGGCAAGCAATGCTAAACTGGAGGAAGTTACCAGGGGAAAAACTCTCTCATATTTGGAGTGCAGTGTTAATGGCAATGGCAAAAGCAGAAGTGCCTTCATAGGTGCAGGTCAATGTCCTTGTCCTTCTCCTTCTTTCTGGTCTTTTCGGGTTCAGGAGCTATCTGAAGGTCAAGATCTCACTTCAAACAAGTTTAGTTTATAAGCAAAACTGCTTACAGTTTACTCTGAGCATTGACATTTTTACCTGACCAGAGTAGATGCAAACTACTTGGTATGCTGTGACTAAACTGTTTCTTTTCTCAGGGAGTTTCTTAGCCCAGTTTCTCCTGTTTATGCTGACTATCTTCATGTCTCACTGGAGAGATGTCGTGTTTAAATTCACTTGTGATTGACCTTACTCCAACATTGCTATAGAAAAGGGCCAAGATTTTTTTTTATCCTTTTTATAACTCCTGGCTCCCTTTCTGTACTGAAGCAATTAGCCTGAGCTGACCTCTAGCCAAATGTTTCTGTGGTCAAGTTTCAGCTGGCTTGAAGACAGTCAGCTGCTGTAATTTTTTTATTTTTTTTCCCCTGATTTTAGCTCTCTTCATTCTTACAAGCTGCTGGAGTTGGGTAAGATAAAGGCTATTATTGTTTAGAATAGCATATATTAAAACCACTAATTTTATTTTATTTTTCTGTTAAATAAGAGGGATTTTATTAGTGGCATTTGTCTTTCATATGCATATGGGGTAGGTGTTGGGAGGCAGATAGTACTAGGTTGTGAAAGGTCAGTTTTGTCCTAAGACTTACAGAGAAGCTGTCTCTTGCTAGGTTAACACTAAGGCCTCTGGACAGTACTGTTCTTATTGACAAGAAGTTTGTAGGAGTGTCTTAGAGGAAGGGCAGTGGGTGGTTATGGGACAGATTTATGGGAGAACTTTCTGGAAGGCAGTGGTTGTCTGATGGTGATGTACCACCAAAAATTTGTATCATTATGGGGGAACTCCCGCTTTGCACCAGATTTCCTCCCACAAGACTAGACCTTAGATCCCACTTGAAGTGGTAGTCATAACTGCAGCTCAGCAGAGCTTTTGCTATTTGTGCTGGATGCAAAAGTCACACAGTCTCTGGTGCTTCACACGCCATGTGGACTCCGTTTGTCTGAACAAGGCCTTGAGTACGAGCCCTATTCTGGGAGCTCTGGTTTTGATCTTCAAGGATGTAGCACAACTTGATCTTTACAAAGGCTGTTGCACAAAGGGTGAAGCATGATGCATCCGTGTTTTCAGAGGAGGGTTGTTACTGGTTTTGAACTCAGTCCTGTCCCTACCGGGTGTGTTCAGAATACACCTGTTGGATATTTTTCATAGACACAACTTATCGAGATGGATAATGCAGTGATGGATCCCGTATGGTTCTAGGCAGAGCAAAGACACTTTGTCTTGCTACAATGCTGACATTTGTAAGAATCCACTGAAGAAGCATCATTTGTTTTACTAGCAAAAAGGCAAGGGATGAAGCAGCAGTTTTGATAGTCTTTCAGGTTTAGGAATGCAAGTTAGTCCTGTGCCCTGTTTCAGAGAGCTAGTTGTTTTAGTCAAGGTCATGTTGCTGAGCAGGGAAGGGAAGGGTAGCTGTGTCCTCTCCTCCACGCTCACTGCTTGCTCCCGTGTCTGTGCTGCCCCAGCTCTGCTCCTGGGCTGTGTCTTTGTGGAGTCCTGTTAAACCCAGTCAGCAAACAGGTTCGTTGAAATAAATGTTTATGAACCAATCTTAACTAGAACAATTTCCTGATGGAGTTCACTGCATGCAGGTATGTAAACAAGTCTGCCAGCACAAGAGGAACAGTAAGACTGAAATGGGATTGTTTTCAACTGCAGTAGCATGACCTTACTGAACTGCAACATGTTTGTTGACCTCTGTGATGTGTTTCCAGGCTCCCTGGTTGGTGCTCCAGCTGTCAAACCACTCTTCCTGGAAGGAAGCTGAGATGGCTGCCGGTCAGGGGTGCAGGGATGGAGGGGATGGCTGTGCTGTGACAGCTGCACCCGGGGGCTGATGCTGGTCCTACCACAGAGCTGTTTGGTGTGGTTATGGAAATGAAATGAATGATGGACTCTGATGACATTTGTTCTCATGGGAGAACTCCTGTTAGAGTTTTCATGTGCTGTTACTAGGCAGGAAGAAGTGGGAAATCTTGGAGAAGAATGGTAGGAAGATTAGCAGAGGCTGGCGGACATGGGAAAACAGGGAGGTGGGAATATGGGGGCAGCCTGGGATGCCTGGATACTGTGACAGGGAGAGAGCTGGAGGGTTGCAAATGAAGTGTGTTCAGGCCTGTGAAACAGAAAACAAAACTTCAGGGAGAAGGTGGATGAGCTGAGATGGAGAGAAGACTGACAGGGTAGAAATCATGTAAGAGGAGAGGAATTGGCAAGTACAGAGGCACATTTTTGTAGAAGATTTATTAGTAAGAGACAATATGAATCCTTTAGAAAGGAGTACAGACGAAGCAGGAGGACCAATTGAGCTAGCTGAAAATGTAGCTGATCTCAGATGGACCTCGTGCTGTGCCATTACAGCTTCTCTCTGAGAGTCAGGAGGATTTTTGGACTGTGATTTGCTTTATTAACTTTTTCCCAGCACTTAGCACTCCAGGAGCTGCAGCTATCACTGCTCCTCATCCTGGTCCCCAGGCTACTTCACTCCAGTACTGCCCTAAATCCTCACTAGCGCAGTTCTGTACCCCTTCTTTCCTCCCTGTCCACTGAGAACAGGGGAGTCACCTTTGGAGAAACCCATGCCTGCTTGGCCGGGAGAAAGCCCTCCTAGTGCCTGGTCAGTCCACAGAGCTCCTCCAGCTTTTCTCTCCAAGTAGCTGTCCCATGCTTACTTAGGCTGGCCTAAGTTTGCCTGGGTGGTGCTGCTGGACATCCTTGTCCAGATGGAGGTGCGATGGGAAGCATCTCCTGATTTGCCTTTGCGGGTCTGGCTTAGGTTCTGGTAGTCTAGAGTAGTTTTAATAAATGCCTCCCATACTGAGTCTGAAACTTGAGAATTATTGAGCAGTTGCATTAATGAGGATGTGAGAAATACCTTCTGATTTTCAAGTTTTGTACTGAGCAGCATGAACAAGAAATCTGGAGCTGGTAATGGTTTTGGGTTTTTTCTGTGGTGTTATTATTCTCTTAGGGTAAGAAAATTGAGGGAATTACCTTTTAAATTCAGCATTACTATGTTTTACATAATCTGTATCCTTGTGTTTTACAGCTTTTAACCTAATTCAAACAGCTTTTAACATAATTTACTAACTCCACTAGGAAACTGACTGGTGTTTGACACCCAGATCTGATAGCAGTTGTTAATTGATTACACCCACTTAGAGATTGTTACTCATTAGAGGGCTTGGTTGTTTGGACATTTGCAATTTAATCTCCTTTTAGATAAAGAAAGAATATCTCTTATTGAAAACAGTCCCGTGTAGAATCAAGGTGTTGTAGGAATTTACAGTCAAATGTGAAAGTGGGGCTAGTATTCTCTCTCTCTGCTGTGTCACTGAGTGAGGGTGTCAGTGTATTGTGTTAGTTTTGTGCCACAGACCAAAAAAACTGGTGCTTGACTTGTTTCAACATCAGTGCTTGTTTTAGCTTTTTGTGTTGCAGCTTGGTTTTGAAGGTCTGTGGTAATCTCTGTGGCTGTAAATGTTCAGGTCGTAATCCATGGTATGTATGCCTTTCCCATATTATCTATTGGCATGAGGTTTTGGGAGCAAGGTACGATTCTGTGCAGAAGGCTGCACTGTCTGCAAGTCCAGCACAGACCAGCTTCTGCCCTTCATTGTTGCCAGCAGATGCTGGTAATAATGGCAGGAGCAAAACAGGATCATGTGATGGGGTGCTAGGATATGTGTGTGTGGCACAGATGAACTAGGGAGAAGGAGGACTGTGTGTTTTTGGGCAAGTTGTACAGGCTTGTTGGTTTATGCTAGGATTGTAAGGGTTTGTGTGCTTGGAGGTTGTGAAGGCTTTAGTGGATGTGTTCAGGTCTCCATTGGGAGGTTCTTTCTCAGAAATGGCAGAGGTAAAAGTCTCCAGGGCAGCCCCTCAACAGCAGCATGGCAGAGCAGGGGCGCTGAGACAGAGGCTCACGGTTGTGCAGGGTGCCAGTAAGGAGCAGATCAGAGAATAAGCCCATGTTACTGTCAGTCTTGCAGTCCCACAACTACTGCTCCCTCTCTGCTCCTGGCAGTGGCTGTAGGTACAAAGTGGGTCCTTCTCTGCTAACAGCCATTTCTGGTGTGAGAGCTGGCCTGTGGCACTGCATCACTTCTGTCAGCTTTACTGCATGTAGCTGTAGACATGAGAAGGGTTATACATGTTAGGGGAAGATGAATCGAGCCTCAGAAGAACATGAACTGGAAAGGGGATCATCAGATCTTTGTTCCCTGAAAAAGTACTGTTCTTTTCCTACTTTCACATTTAACCTATGCTAGTTGTGACTACTCCCTAAAAGCAGTCTAGATTGACAATATGTGTTTTTTTTTCTTCCTCTATATTAAATGAAGTAGAAATGTATAAGCTACTTCTCTTGTAAATATAGTATTTACTCTCTGTCCTAGACTGAAAGATTATGTATTTCTTTATGAGGCAATAAATCATAAACTAAATATACTTCTGGTTTAAATCCAATCAGAAATTCAATAAAACTAGATAGTGGTTTAAATATAATATCATATTTGTTTATAAAGAAACTATTTTACTGTTTTTTGTTATTACAGAATTAGAAGTATGGATCTTTGGCATCTGCTGTTTACTTTGGCACTGGTCTGTGCAAATGACTCACTTTCTGCAAGCAATGGTAAGATTTATGATACCTTTCTGTGCCTTTGTGTGTGTACACATATGTATAATTTTATATAAACAAAGTATTTTTATATTGAATTTTTCACAACTGTGCAACTTTCTTGATTACAAGTAACACAAGTACTTAATGTGAAATGCGAAGAAAAAAATGTCAGTCAATCTTTTTGTAAGTACAGTGGATGACATTGAGGCATGCTGCAGAATGAAGGTGAATTTCGTCGACAGTTTTTGATACATAAGGAGGCTGGATCAACATTGGTGTTAGCTACCTGAATTTTCTTTGCTTGAGTATTTAAGTTATTAAATCATTTTATGAAGTTCATTTTTTTTATATGAACTAATGGGTTTTTTCCATAACAAGTCTTTTAGTATATTCGTATTTTAAGTGTAGGATTTTTTGGACATACAGAGGAAGCATTTAGAGACTGTACACTTTGGATCTCTAGCCAATATGAACAAGTTTCATAAGAAATACACTTAGAAATTTTTGAGTAGAGATTATAAAAAGGATTTGAAAAGAACGTGTACTCTCAACCAGCCAGCTGGACTGGTCTTTAACTCCTTTAACAAAAATTCCCATAAACTCCAGTGGAACTTTTGTGTTGTGTCAGGGTGATCTGCTTACATTTGATATGATCTCATTATGTAAAGAAGTGCAACTCAACCTGGTTGTCTCTGTCCTGTTCTGGTCTTCATAACAGAGAGCAGTAGTTTTTCATAATAACTAATTTTATGCAAACATATCACTGCTTCTCCTAGAGCTACAGAGCAGCTGCAGCCAGGTGGCTCTGTAAGCAGATGCCCCTCCTGACCCCCCAGCCAAAATCTGTGCAAGTCTGAGAGGGCAGTTTGATGATTTATTTTTTAAGAATTGGGATGAAAACAGCTTCCATGGCAAAATGTAAAGAAACTGATATAATTTTCAATGAAAATTTCTGACATCTCTCATTTTCTTTTTTTTTCTTTTTTTAAATTCACCTCCATATGTGCATGTTATTGAATGCAAATTAAACACCCACAACAACATTGCAAGCCATGGTTCATTAGCTGTTCTACTGTTAGGATTAGAATATGGTACTAAACCAAAAGGGTATGGCTTAGTTGCCTGCCATAACTGTTCTAAGATATAACCCTCCTCCTTTTTCCTGGTACAGTTCTGTATTTTTTTAGAGTTGCATACTTTAGATTTCTAGATATCCATAGCTGCAGAAGCACTGGAGGGACAAGGGATGTTACTTTGATGTTAATGGAGACACTAAGCTGAAATAAGAAATAATTAAAACTCAGATAATCAGTTCTCAGATGGTTCTTCCATAAAGTTCATTTTGTTTAGTAACAAACAGGTTAGATAGAGAAAACATTACTTTCTGTTTATTTACATCTATGTGTATGGTTCAAATGCTTGTCCTCTTGTGTTTTCAGGAAGAGAATGTATAAGAGTGTCTTTTCTCTTGCTAGTTAAGGCTTTTTCTTTCACTTTTACCAAATATGATACATATACCAGCTTGTATTCATTGCCACAACATAATGGTCAGTAGAACAAAAATAAATGTGTCCTGACTTGATCCTGTTTCACACTGTGTCTGCATTTTACAGTAGATTCATTTAACAGAAAAAGTAATCCTTGCCCCAGTGCAGTGTACTGGATCAACCGATTTCTTTCTTGAGCTTTAAGGGCACATGAGGATTTTATGATCCTTGGCAGATGAGCTGTGGTCCGGATGTGCAGTAAAAATCTGTGTTATAAATAAAACTTGACCACAGCATCATCTTTGTGTGACTTTGTCTGTACTGATGAAATAGTAGCTTCCATGAGACTACCTTCAGAACTGAAAAGTTAAGACTACTTTTACTGTTTCTGTGTTAAAGTACAAGATACAGCATTAAATATATATACCCTGATTTGTTGCATTATTAAAGCATTGTGCATGTGAAGAGGATAGAGCTTCATTCTGTGTTTTCTAGTGACTAAATTGCTTCTAATGCTGTAACACATTTATTCTGAGTAGGGCACATGCTCAGCTGAGAATGTCAGACAAGAAAGTGCAAGTTGAACAGACATATTTAGGATAACAGCATGAAAGAACATAATTTAGGACAGAGTATTAGATTAGAACTGTGTATTAGATGGTTTGTTCTTTTTTTCATCCATATGAATGGGCTCATACGTGCGAAAGTTCTCATGAGCATCCAGCCATAGCTGGGTGATAAATCTTACAGAGCTCTGCCCAGCACAGCCTTGGTGAGGCCTTCCTGTAAACTTAAATGTGCTCCATACTTGTACTATATCTGATACACTGCCTGGGGAACTGGATCTGTGGTGTCATGGTTCTCTAAAAAATTCACTTCAGTAGTTATATTTCTTCTGTCAGCAGGAGAAATAAAAATTACACATGCTTGCTAGTCTTGTATCTAAAGTGTGTTACTGAACCAGTGTAATATAGACTTGTACATGGAAGGCTTTTATGTCTTGAAAGTAAACAAAGCTTACTTTCAGCCTTCCAAGAGCTTGTGGTTCAAGCTGGGTTTGTGCCATGGGGTCAGATCCACCCTTAACAAGGGGTGAAATCCCATATGTGTTTCCTCCTGGTGGGATCTAGAGTGTGAGGCAAGCAGTTGACCAGGCAACAGCATAACATTTGAGACCAGATATTGGACATTTAATCACCTATTTGCTGTCTCCAGGCTGGTGCCCACTTCTGCTGGAGGCTTTCCCTTGGTTTACCTTGTTTTTCATGCTCTCCTCTTGCAAAGAGGTTGTCTTTCTGGCTCCTTAGGCTGAGACTGCAGCTAGCGTGAAGTGACAGGAGTATCCACTGTCTCTGAGAGGGTGATGCTGAATGTGACCAAGCATATCTACTGCACTATGTCTTCATATTTCAGGGCTGAGCAGGTCTTGCAGACTTGCAGCCTTCTTCCAGGGATGCTGACCCCCACGCTGGCCATGTCCTCGAGTTGCCTAATGTATGATGACAAGGCCAGAACAGAGGCAAAAGTGGTAGAGACAAACAAAGGAAAGTGGCAGAAAGAAAATGTCATGGCCACAATAAGTGGAAGGTAATTTCTAATAGGTGTGTAATTGCTACAGGTAAATGGGTTTT
>JAWWEW010000088.1:58139154-58149635 GCA_035583185.1 Anabacerthia variegaticeps | reverse complement strand
GCTGGAGCCCCACAGCCATGTGTACAAATGCCTGGCACTACACTGATGGAATGATGTGAGGTCTCCCTGGGGAATTATGAAAGATTCACCCAGACCAAGAGGTGTGTCTTCTGTGGGCTGTCCCAAGCTGTTACCCTGAGCATATTCAGAGTAACATGCTGAAAGAAATATGTTTATTTTGTATTTGGTCTAGGATTTTGCTTGTTTTTTACTCCCATAGAAATGTAGTCTTGGCTTTATGCCTGGAACAGAAACTTCAGAAGCAAATTTGAAAACTTACTTAGATCAAGAGTTTATCCTTGAATCCCTATCTGCTACAACACTCTGTTTTTCAGTTTGTAAAGACAAAATAAGCAGAAAGATTTTGTGCCTGATGAGCAAACGCCACGTCATGTTCCTTTTAGAAGACACTTAGTATTGGCCACCTGTGCTTACTATTGAAAAGGGAAAACAGATAATGTTTAATGAATATGATATCTTCAACAAGATCATGTAGAAGTAAAATAATGTCATTACACCCGTTGAATTTGCGTTCAGTCTCTTCATCACTGAAACACAGAGCAAAGAATAATGTGATAATTTGACTTTGAACAGGAAATTGCAAGTGTTGGGGAAACAACTGAAGGTAATAACTATACATGTTAACATGGTTTATTTATTATTTGCTGTTGGTGATCAAATAGTTAAATAGGCAATATAATTAGCTCAGTGAAAATGCTGATGTCAACTGTAGTTACTGTTGTATGGGTTTTAATTCAAACCATCTGTTTTAATCTACTTGTATGTATCCTGGGTTGATCTTTTCTTGCAGTGAAGTGTTTTTCTGGAAGTTAAAAGTAATTATTAAAGGGATGGAAATTATTAGTGGTTCATGGTTTGGCAAGGAAAAGAAATTAATTTTCAAGTTCTTGGTGTCTATTTTAGAGGGCTCCTGCACCAGAAATGTTTAAGGGTGGAGTGTAACACAGAAGTATTTTCTATTGTAGTCTATGTGGGTTGATATTTGGGGTTCATCCCAGTGAGGTGTTTGAAAGTATAAGTCAATGGTCTGATTATTCTCCACAACTTAATTGAGTCCATTTATTTCCCAGGACAAAGGAAATATGAGTAATTTATTAAAAAGGGGGTATAAAACACTGGTGAAAAATGTCAAGAAAAGCTGGCACGTGTACATAAACAATATAATTTATTTTCTAGTGAACTGTTTCTTTCTCCAGTGTATTTTTCAGTGGATTTGTGGGAAATGTTTGATCTTGCTAACTAGTTGAGTTAGCTTTGATTGTAACTGCCTTGTCTGAAATTGCCCTGCTGTCTGAGGACTTCACCTAGCTCCAGGGCTCAGCTCTTCATGCTGTGAAGATCTATCAAGCCACTTCACAGCGTAAAAAAGAAGCATCTAGGGCAGCTCCACAAGTAGTGAAATGGATGTGAGATCAATAATTTGCTATCTTTCCTTTCTGATTCCATAGTACTTGCACAATGGGGAACTGTACAAGTGAAACAGAAAACCTCAAGGTATCTCCTCCTACTCTTGGCACATGCCTTTCAACACACCTAGGACCCTTCAGAAATAAATTTAAGTCCTGCCAGACTTTATAGAGGTAGAAGGCAAGACTTCACTCCTGAAAGGGTGCTCTGGTTGCTCCTCAGGCTATCCAGCTGTCACAGCTGAGTCTATTTAACCTCCCATTCCTGGCCAAACCTGTTGAGTAGAGTTACATCCTTGTCTACAAAAATACTTGCAATAATATTGCAAGAACCATCCTGACAGAGACTTCATGTCAAGAGGTGTCACAGAGACAAAACCAGCAGAATTCCATGTGATTGTCCAAAACACCCAGCTGCTATTATGTTTGTTACTTTTCCAAGACTGTGAACACTGATCATAGTTTAAAGTATAGTTTTCTCTGGGTTTTCCTCTTTCCTTCCCGAGTCAAGAAACATTTGTTTTTGACGAGGAGGAACATGCGTTACGGAATCTGGCACGTTTGCATGTGGTGTAACCTTGTGAATGTTTTGTTGAGATAAGTGAGTGACAGCTTCCAGTTAGTGTTCTGCAGGAGCTGAGGGTTTCTTTCCAGAAGGTCTGACCACCTCAAAATAACTATATTCTCCTTGCAGAACTCTGAATCTGATGTATTATCTTATCCCCTCAGTACAGCAGGGCTGGTATTTTACTACATCAGTTTATCTAGCTAATAGTCTTAAGTAGCAGTTCTAGTTACAGGAAAGACCGTGAAAGGAGTGCATCTATCAGAGTCAGTGTTTGGTCTGTGTTACCCAGCATTAGAACAGAAGACATGCTTGTAAGTTATTGTTAAATGCTGTTTTTCAGTTATGAGAGCTTGTTACCACTGGAGTTCAACATGGTTTTTCTTCCAATTTGTTAAGCCCAAAAGCACATTTTTTTCTTAAGAGAATGAGGCTCTATTTTCTTCTAGTTTAGAGAAGCATTAACAGTTAAAGCTTTGCTATTTCATTTCATTATATGCCTTTGAAATCCCTCAAGAAATATTATTTATGGCCATGTCAGTGCTTTTTACTTCATGGTTTTCACATCTCAGCAACTTGCAAAGATGTGTGAAATACAATTAACATCTCCAGTAACCCCAAAATACCGATATATAAGCACTGGCTTTCTAGAACCAGCATTGTCTTTCCCAAGGTGATAGCTATCCCTAAAGGAAACAGAATATTAGACTTAGTATGTGGCTCTTAGCCCTCTTTAAGGACAGAACTGGGGACTGATAAAAAGAATATATGGCTTACATTGGTAGGACTCCTGGATCTAAAGAAAAATGGTCTCTCTATGCTGTTTTATTTGCTTGTGGGAATCCCATCAGGTATTCAATTGTAGCCTATGAAAAGCTGCAGTAGTCTTCTAACAGATTACTTTTATGAAAGCCCTGAATCCATTGTATCTTTTCTAGAGGTAAGCTGCCTTGACTGTTTATAAACGTAGGGAGGACTTACAGCATTTTCAGGTTAAGGCAGTGTAGCATTTAAATGTAGCATTTTAGAAAGATGTGATTTTTACAAAAATGTATAAAAATGAGACTTACTTCCTGCTAATCAGGGCAAGGCCTAGGTCTTAAATAAGGAATAAAAGTTTTTCTGTGTTTGATATGGCTACAGAATGGATATGTCCCTAGGAAGCTTGGAGCTGGTATATTCAAATCCTTGTGGCCCAGCCTATGGAATATACAGAACTGTCCTGAGTTTGCAAGTGTTTATTTCAGCACTAAGATGTTAGTGAGATGGGAGTCTTGTTGTTTTGTTGGTTTTTTAAATTATTTGTAAGTGGATCCCACATGATTGGTGTGAAATTACCATTTTCATTGGTTTTGTTTTCTGGATGGAACATGCCCCATTTACCTGAATTGTCACTAGCAGATGTACCTGTCATGGGTTTCAGCAGAAAGGCAAAGGGGTGGCAATAACCTGAGCCCTTCAGAAAAGACTGAGGCATGTTCACAGGAATGGGTTAGCTTCCAAAGCCATTTACTTGTCCTAAAGAAGCCAAAATCCCCATGACTCCAGGAAGAGTAGTAGTTCTCTAATAACGACATTGGTCTCAAGCAAGCTTTCAGCATCTGGCTGTGCCACAGAAATTCCTCCATGTCCTTGGAAAATTGATTAATGTCTGTCCCAGCTCCTTAGCTGTAAAGTGAGAGGGCACTTGAAGGATAAACTCCTTAATTGCTTTGAGTTTAACAGATATTGTGGTGATGAAATTACTGAGGTTGTGCAATATCCTCTGTCAACAGCATTGCATTTATTGTGCAGAGCAAAATGATAGAAAATTGTATCTCCTCTTCCCGTGCACATTGAGCTGGCAGGCTGCCTCCTCCGCCAAGGCAGGGAAGGCTGTGTGCTTGTCAGGAGGTAAGGGACACCACCCACAAGGAAAGAGAGCACTGAAGTGTCCTCCAGTGCATATTTGTTTTCTGCATAAATCTGCATACTTGCAGAAACTATGCTTTTCTTCCAACAGGCAAGGACTTGTGCTAATGTGGGCCCATAACTAATTGTTGCCATGGGAAACTCTGAAATGGCCACCCACACTTTTATATCTGAATGGAGCTTGTGTTCAGACATACTGTTCCATCTGTGTGTCAGCATATGCACATTAGTGCTTGTGTATGTTTCTTCCCTGGTGTAGCATGGCCAGGTTGAATTATGAAAGGTTGCCTTTCATGTTAAAGATTTTAGAAGCATCAGCAGGATCTGGAACACCGTCTGTGGGGCTGCTCCAGGGCTGAGATGCCCTTAGTGCTGCTTGATGTTCCTTCAATTCACTGGTGTGCTCAGAGCAGACAGAAAGGCACAACCAGTCCTAACAAATTATTACCACTTTTATTTCTTTATTTATTGCCCATGTGACCTTGCAGCCTTTCTCCCCACAGAATAATACTATCCAAACATAAAAATGGAAATTCTGGAGCTTTTCAGAGAAGAAAGTATTTTATTTTGAATTATGAACCCATTTCCAGCCTTTTCTGATAGTCAGAAAGAATTATGTTGCCCTGTGTGAAGTTTTCTAAAATATTTGTGTTACAAGATGTACACCTGATTTGGAAAATTTCGTCTGAGATTATCACAGTTTGGATAAGCTGTAAGTGACATCCTTGGTGGCATGTAGTGACCAAGGTGCCTCTGCTGGAGCAGGAGAAAGCAATGTCACTGGTCTGTGGTTTCTACTAACCAGCAGGTGCTTGTGAAAGGTAGTTGTACAAGCAGGTGCTCACACCAGTTCTAGATATGCTTTGAAAAGTTAAATTTGTCTTTATTTTTAAACTTCTTAATTTCTGGAAGCTTTTAGATCAGCTACTAAAGCCAGGCTCCTTGTTAGCAAGCAGTTAGGGAATTACTAGGGTCAAGAAATGTAATTGTTTCTCTATTAGTCTGTCAGCAGAGCAAGGACTTCTTTCAGCGTACCATCGTCCTTTCAAAGCAGATCTGTGTGAAGCACATTAGAACATATTGATGAAATGTTGTGGAAAAGGCTGCATTGTCACTGGCTGAGCTGCACATTTGCTTTGGACTGTGAATTTGGCACCGTTAAGTGAGACGAAAGAAACACCAGGAGCAGAGTGCAATGCTTGGCTCCCTCCCTTCCTTCAAAACAGTCTAACCTGCCAATTCCTTCTGCATACCCAAATACTGACTGGATTAATAGAAATGTTAATTAGAGCATCATTTAGGACAGCAAGCTAGCACTTGTTCCTGTCTAGCACTTCTGTGTTGTGTGTTAGCATCTTTATCACTGGCTGGTCCTTTCCTAAATAAAGAATAAACCACAGGTGTCACAGGAGCATGGGCTTTAGTGATCCCCTTACTGTCTGTCTTTGTATAATTTATTAGGTTGTTCCCTGGCTTTCCTTACTTTTTTGTTTCAAAGGGGTTTTTTACCTCTGGAGAATACACATACTATTAATTTAATTTTATTATTAGGATGACTTATTATGAAACTACAGATGACTAGATACTTGTGGGATTTTTAGATGTGCTATATACCTAATTATTGTACTGTTTGTATGCTTGTATTTCCTTAAGCTACAGTATTGCTTAAAACTGGGAGAGCTCATGTCCAGCTATAATCCTTTACGTATCATTGTGGATGTAAATACTAACAATATTGACTTCAAGAAGGACATTGAGGTGCTGGAGTGAATTCAGAGAAGGGCAGCGAAGCTGGCAAAGGGTCCGGAACACAAATCCTATGAGGAGGGCTAAGGGAACTGGGGGTATTTAAACTGGAGAAAAGGAGGGTCAGGGAAGACCTTACCACGCTCTCCAACCACCTAAAAGGAGGATGTAGCCAAGTGGGGATCAGCCCTTCCTCCCAGGCAACTACTTACAGGATGAGAGGACATGGCCTCAGGCTGGACATTAGGAAGAATTTCTTCACAGAAATTGTGATTAGATATTAGAATGGGCTGCCCAGGGAGGTCATGGAGTCACCGTCTCTGGAGGTGGTTAAGGCAAGACTGGATGTGGCCCTTGGTGCTGTGGTTTGGTTGACAAGGTGGTATTTGGTCATAGGTTGGACCTGATGATCTCTGACATCTATTCCAACCTAACTGATTCTGTAATTGTATAATACTGAAAGTGAGAGTAGCGAATTAAACATCTCTTTGTGTAGCTGCCTAATGCCCATTACCTTGTTTCCTTAATCTTGACTAATTCACTAATGAAGACATTATAGAAAGCATATGAATAGAAACCATATTTCATACAAGTTTTATTCTTTTTACATGGTCTTAAAGAATTTTAAGAATTAGTTAAACTGAATTGCTTACATGAGGCAGAAGATAGTTAAAGCTACAAAATATTTTAATGATTCTAGAAAGTATCTTTCTTAATGAAATATTAATATTGAAGTCTTAAAAGACAAAGAATTTTAATTGTTTTTCCACCCTCAAGGTAGCTTGTCTAACTGTTATCTGTATTTTCGATGAGTTACTATAATATTTTGTTTGTGCCACTTGGGCCACTTAAAATATTTTTATAAATCTCCAAGTAGAAAAATATCTGTTTTCAGTTTATTGAAATACAATTACAGAAATTTGTCATATTATAATTGTAGTTGTAGAACCATGGGCACAATTGGAGTTTCTAAATTACTTAATTTTTCTTTCTCTTTGTACAGTACCTTACTGAAGAAGATGAATTCTTAGAAATTTCGTTACTTTAAAGCATGAAATGTAATACATAAGAATATATTCTAAATGTTATATGTAATCCTTTTGCCAAACTTATATTTTGAAAAATGAAGAAAATTCTGTAATAATACAACTTTTTATCATAACTGTGAGTATTTTACTTTATGCTTTTTTTCAACAAAAAAATCTGCAATTTAAAGTGTTTGCAAAACAGGTTTTAGGGTTGGGTTTTTTTTGCTTGTAGTGTGTTCTGATTTATTTTTCATCCATTACTGTGAACTTTAATCATGTTGAGCTTAGCCCAAATGTTTTCTGTGTTCCAGCTTTTAAGCTGCCTAACCTGTGTAAATACATTAGGGCTGTTCTCAACCATTAAAAAACAAGAGGAGATGGATGTGTGCAAAGTTCAAATATGTTCTGCTGGCTTTTATCATCAGTGTGAATCGTATGGCAATTTAGATGCTTAAAATAGTTCATTGTTCATAAAGCACAGCAAAATACAGCAAATGAAATCTCTCTAGAGAAGAGAGAAATATATATTGGGCATTTCAGTCCAGTGTTGTGGGAGGTTTCTTACTGTAAGGGATTCTTTTTTCCATTTGTATGTTTTAATTTTTATTTAAAGTTATTTTGGTGTGCTTGAAATGGTGTAGTTGAAACCTGTTGAAACTGAAATCCTTCCTTCATGATCAAAAATGAAGTAGTATGGGGAGTTCAAAATGCTTGCTTCCAGGACAGAATTGGATCACAGCTGTCTCATGAATCAGGGTTCATTCTTCCTGCTAAATTAGTTCCTATCCTCTTTCTGTTATTTTCTGATATCTCTAGCTTAATTTAACATTGTTTGCAGAATGAGTGAATAAACATGTTTAGAAAACTTATAAAGCCCAAAAAATTACATTTTTGGGGTCAGATACAGAGCCTCATCTCTGAAAAGTCCCTGACTTAAGCACTACAGAGCAACAGCCAAGACATCACTGGGTCACCAGCATAATTCCCATACTGGATCCAAAACACAGCACTGCACCAGCTGCTGGGAAGAAAGTTAACTCTCTCCCACCTGAAGCCAGTGCACAGCTCTTCGTTACAACCAGCAGGCACAATGTGCCAAACCAGCAAAGTGTGGTGGAGCACATTAGTTCATGAAAGTATATAAAATCTAGTTGGTTCATTGTGGATGATTGGATTTTTTTTCATCTTGAATTTTCATTAGTGTGCAGACATAAACTAGCAGATACTTACAAAGCAAGCATAGTAAGAGGGAAACCATTCACTTTTGTGTAAGGAAAAGCTAATTCCTTAGAGGTATAAGGGAGGCAGTACTTGCATGGACAAGCGGGCTAGGAAACAGAGAGCAGGAGTCAGTGAGGTGAAGTGACCTTTGTGCTGGGACCTGTTCTTTTCACCATACTCATAACCAGCTCTGCAAAGGAGGTGAATGTTGACGTTTGCAAAACAAGTAGTTTTGCAAAACAAGATGCCCCACTAAATCATGAATGGTCAGCTAAGAGCTGAAAAAAGGCCTTACAAGGCAAGTGCCTGGGTGATAAATCAGCATATGATCCTCAGTGTAGATTAATGTAGAATGAGGCTTGTAGGCAAAATACACCCTAACATGACACATAAATTCATGCACTCCTAACATTATGAGTCAGAGATGGGATTTTGGTGTTGTGATAGCCTGCCCCTGAGAAGGTCACCTCACTGCTCATCACAGCTCTGCTCCTCCCCACACCAAAAACATGCTGCAGAGCTGGAAAAATGCAGAGAAGGCCAGTAAGGATGAGCAAAGCTCTGGAGCAGATTCTGTGAAGGTCTTCCTTGATGGAGCCTTTCCTAAGCTGTTACTCCTCAGACACTCCTATACTTGATGTCCTGGAATGAAGAACCAAGAGCCTCTGCAACAAAGGTGTCTCTCACCTGTGCTTACTCAGAGCAACTCGGGTGCTGTGTGCAAACATAACCCGATGGCAAGCACACAGGTTCGTTCCCTGAAGGGAAGTAGCCCATTGGCATAGCTAATTTTACACTGTGTCCCAGTGTGTGCAGAATAGTGAAAGTAATTTTTGTGGGGTCTAATCCCTTTTATGCTAATTACTGCATCTGATACAAGCTTTCTGAAAAAAACATGATCAAAAATAGTTGATTGAGACAAGTGCTACACAGCTAGTTTTTTTTAAAGGAAACAATAACAGAGTGAGGTTCTCAAAAGTCTTGCTTTTCTATGGTTGTTTTGCTTGTATGCAAACCTTAAGCTAGAGCCTAAAAACATTGTGCCCAAATGAAAGTTCAGTTATTGAGAGGAAGCAATAGAAATGTAGTAGAGAATTAGGGCAGCTTGTGTTTTGGTATGTCCTCCTCCATTCTGGTATTTGTGCTATTTCCACAGAAAATACTGGAAATTGTCAAGTCTGTAGTCAGCTTGAGGGAGTCCTTGGCTCCTTTTCTGCTCATGAGTATCTTTCCAGTTAGAGTGAAAAAAAACAAAACAAAAACGGGAAAAAAAGACAAGAAGAAAAATTTCAGAATGTTTCAGAACAAGGATGGGCAGCACTCAGTGTCTCTTCTCTTAGTTCCTTGTGCAGCCAGGTTTTTCCAGCTGAAAAGGCTTTATCCCTCCTCGGGAACTGCAGCCACATCCAAGAACACATGGTGTTGGCAGTGAGCTGGTCCCATCTGATGTAGCAGGAGAACTGAAAATACCTTTCCTAAGGGAAAAACTTCAGGCATGGCTATCTAATGTTGTTACATTTTAGTGTATTTATTTTGTATGATTAGAGAATTGGAGATTAAGGGTGGGTTTCTGTGCTGGCTTGGTTTTTTATTATTTTTGTTTTGGTTTGTTTTTGTTTGCTAGGGCGTTTTTTGTTTTGTTTTGGAGACTTTTTTTGTTGTTGTGTTGTGGTTTTTTTTTACTTTCTCTCAAAAATAAGCAGCTGAACAGTTTACCCACAAAGATAAAACAGAGCATAGTGAATTATGTCAAACCGGCTGTCACTTATGAAATCTGAATTCTCTCTCTGTCCTTTTGACTTATATTGAAAATAATTTGGTCATGGAAATCAATGTTCAGTCTATATTTTATACTGTTTTCTAAGTGCAGTTGGCTTATTTTTACAGTTTTCTCATATATCTTAAAGGCAAAGAGGTACAGCTAACCATAATACTGGATAAGTAAATCAATAAAATCTTAGGACATTTGGTGAAAAAAATAGTAAAATTACAGGATTTGGATCACTGCATTGTTTTAACAGGACAAGCTGTTTTCAAGTAGTTATTAGCAGTGCTTGTGAATTTCAAGCAATCTCACCAGCCACTGCTGTGGGAGGATTATGACCTGGTCACTCATCTGAGGCAAGACACAATGTAATATAAAACAAACAAAAAAGCTCTAGCCTACACTAGTGGTACAAGTGGAACAGTATAGTAGTAGTATAGCATGTTGTCATAAATGACATGTAAAAAGCTCTTGGTGTCTTCATATGCAGTGCAGACTTGCTAGCAGAACCATACACAGAGAAAAATGACCACAGTATATGCTTCTTATAGTGGACCTTGTATTTGAGAATATCAAAATGCTTAATAGGGATTTAATACAGAATCACAACAAGAAGTTTCATGAGGATTATTTTCATTTAACTGTCCAGGGAAACATTGATGTAGAGAGACAGTGAATTTCCAGAAATATTAAGGGAACTGTGATGGTTGAAATTTGCTGACCTGGCAGCAGAAAAACTAAAATCCTAATGAAGAGCTAGTTTTCTTATTCCACTGGGTTTTGTATTTTTCTGTGATATTAATAACGGTAATGTTTTT
>JAWWEW010000088.1:58095818-58118264 GCA_035583185.1 Anabacerthia variegaticeps | reverse complement strand
AGACCTGTCTGAGTAGCAAACTCTTTCTCTTACAGTGCAGGGGTGTAGATGGAATCATCACAGTTGCTGAGATTGTAGTCAGGAAAATCTGGCTAAATGCACACAAGTGATCTGTGGGCTGTTGTAAGCTCAATTTTCTCTTACTAAAGCATTGGAGCAAAATCAACATAACGACTGCTGGCTTTAATGGTGTGTTTGTTGACACTTACAGAATAGCAGGGGGATACTGAGAGAAAATTCAAGGGAGCAAGGAAAATTGGGCAAGAAGTGAGATGACGCATGTTGCTGTGGGAGACAAGTTCTGCAGTACCTGCCTTCAGGCTTTCCAAAGCTACAGGGTCTCCAAAGCAGGCAAGGTTTATCTTATAGTAGTATCTCGTGTCAATCTATCACAGTGTATCAGTGACTGAAACTTGCGTTTAGAAACTGGATGCAAATGGAGCTTTCTGACTGGCAGTTAGTGTGTCTTTAATGTGTATGTGATACAAGAAAGCAAGTTGCTGGTGCCAGGATTTTCTGAGTAATCATTTTGGATTTGGCAACTTTTCTTTCTTCTGACTTCCTAAGATCAATTGGGTCTCACATAGCAAACCTCTCTGCTTCTCCTGTTTTTCCCCTGCAAAAAGCAGCAGTTTTGGGGAGATTATGTGTAATTGTTTAAGGATAACTGGAATGAGGGCAAGTACAAAACTTTTCATGTATTGTGTGTTGACTGTTCAGAACCTGCTGACTTTAACTGCATATTGAAAAGCTCCTAGAGGAGAAGGAAGTGTGTTACTATAGATATGTAAAAGGATTTTCTAACTGACCTATGTTTCTTTGATCATTTTAAAAAATAATTAGCTCTACCATCAATGATAGTGCCTATTTGTCTTTTGTTAATCTAGATAATGTATGAAAACATATTGCTTCTGCATGAATATCACTCAGTGGAATGAGCCCCACCTTAGCATAGTATTCTTGAAGCTCATGCTTTTGTTAGAAAAGAAGTCTTCTATGGCATGCTAAAGGGCATGCTAAAGAATAATAATAGAAGTTGTAGAGATCTAGGTTTGTTTTTAGTTGACTTGAATGTTTGGTCTTCGTTCTGTCGTGTTGGGAGATGTCTTCATTTTCAAATAAAAAAAAAATCACAGCTTTGCCTAAACTTCTCCTATGGTTATTTGGAAACATCAGTTTATAAAACAACAGTAGAGGAAGATGAGAAACAAGACAAATGTGAAAGAACCATTTTTTAGTAGCAATCAAACTTCAAAAAATTCTCAGAAGCCTATATTGCAAGTACTGAGAAGTACTTCAAGTATTCTGTCTGTGACCCTTCCCTAACTAAGCTCTGAAGCTCAGGACTGACAGGACTGGGTTCTCACAAAGATAGAACGGTTGTCAGAGAAAGTCAAGTTCAGCAGTGGATACATAATGTAAATCACTTCTAGCAGTCTGTAAAAAAATATATTTCCTCTATAAATCTGTTCACTGTGATTTTGAGGATGATTGTTGTGTCCAGATCTCCTCCGCAGTAATAAAAAGGATGAGTCTGAAGGCTTACTTCAGGCCACTCAGTGCTGTAGAGATGACCAGAAGATGTTTTAGAATCATAGCCAGATGATAGAAATAAAAGCTGAAGGAAAATATATATTACTCCATTAAGCTCAACTCACTTGAGTCATGAGTGCCCACCATTTGTGTGTTCTCTGGTGTTTTGTTCATCCTAGTGCTGAATTGCCAATACTTCTGGGAATGGGGGTGTGTTTTTCCACTGTTAACTTAATTCCATCAGTCTAATATCATTGACATGATTTCTCTCTTGTTTGGCATTTACATCATCCTGAATTTCAGAGAAAGTGAAAATGTATCCAGCTCAGCAACTTTCCCATTTTGGGAAGAACTTCAGATACTCCCTGTTTGTAACAGGTTGGTTTTTTTCAAAAAACCTACTTTGTAAATTAGCAGGATTTTTACATGATGTTTCATAATAGCACCTTCATTTCTAACCGTTAACAGTGGAGATCATTACTTTAAAAATGCTGCTAAAAGGATAATCCTAGTAGGACTACAAGAACTCTACTCAAGCAGGAGACAGAACCATTGTCACAGTCATTTTCCTCTTGAAACCCACTAGGAAGGATGTTCTTACAAAAGCACTGCAAAACTGCAACGACTCAGGGTCTTGCTAAGTATGAGGATAAATGGAACAGAAAACAATACTTACATTCTTTGGTTTGATTTTTAAATTTCACTGGATATACTTTGAAGTTGGTAGCTCATAGTTCATGATTCATTGCAATAATAAAGCTCTGAATTGTGGAATGAGTAAACATCCTAGCTGCAGTAACAAAACAGACTTTCAAAAGGACAGGAGAAATACTGCATGACAGAATGTTTTAAAATAGTCAATTCAGTCTTCTGTGGGATCCAGAAGGTATTATGGTCTAGATATGCAAAAGGTGGAATTACCATATAAGCTCCTGTCTACTTCATAGTCTCTCTAAAGATGAAATTGAGTAGTTATGAAAAATTTAGAAGAATCACTAGGACTTTCAGTCTTCAGATAATCAAAGCCATACAAAATTTTCAGTCATCACTGTCACTGAGTATGGGAAGTAACTCCTTGGATTGCTTTGAGGACTCAACTTCTGTTCAGTGGCCTTGTGTCTGGTGGATCTTGTAGCAAGACTTGTCAGAAGAATCTCTAAATGACAGATCAGTAATGTCCTGTGGAGTTTCACAGGACATAACAAATTATCCTTCTAATAACAGTCTCTGGATACTTTTTTTGTCTCCTTAGTTTTTATATTCCTATATGGTGACTGTAACAGGGAGCTTCCCTCTGGTCTGAAGAACAAATTGCTGCTGCCTTTTGGGATTTTTCCTTCAAAGACTTTCAGATAGTTGTTCTCTGGATTGAACTGGCATTTTTACTTTACTTACTTTACTTGAATAAAAACCTCACCTTCAAATTTCAAATGAAGATTGATGAAAATTTCTGTAGAGTATGAGGTAGACTTTTTCTGTCCTGTATAAAAGTGTTCTTGCACATACATCAGGCAGTTATTATTTTGAAGAATGATTAAGATCTGCAGAAACCAGAAGTAACTTGAAAGTTCAACAAAGGAAAGTTGCAAGCATTTGCAGATTTTGACTCTGGTCTCCCAAAAGGAGTCTGAAGTAAAAGGAGTGAATGTCAAGAACAAGGCCAGATTGAGGCCGGTATCATTTTGAGTTACTTCATTCAAATGTAACAAGGGCGTGGACAGGGAATAAATAATAAGAAACATTAGGACACATTTCTGCATATGCAGCACTGTTTTGATGACGTAATACAGAGTCTGGGACAAAGTGTCATTGGTAATTGATAATACACAACAGCTGCATCTGTCTATGAATGAATCCTGGCAAACTCATGGCCCTGCTTTTATGGAGCACTGATTACATTGGACCTGCTGATTGACACTTGGTAGATTTGTGAGGAAGACCTCAGTCTTTCTGCTGTACTGTCATTATCTGCAGGTGTCCTTAAAGAGAGGTTTGCTGTGTCAGTGCTTGCTTGTTTCTTTTCCCACTGTCCTTACAGCCTCCAGCCTTCTCCTCCAGTCTCCTACCTTAGTATCTCTTTTGGGTGATCCCAGATACTTGCAAGTTCTTCTGTATGCTATCAGGGTATGTATGTGCCAGACCAAGGAGTTGTTGTCTTCACTACTTAAGCTGAGTAACAGTGACTGTATCAGCTCCCACATTTCACTTGTCAATATTATGTTTCTTCTGCCTTTACTTCAAGTCTTTTGCTACCCTTCTGTGCCTTCCTCTCATACACACTTACATCCTTTTGTGCTTTTCTTTCCAAACATGTCATCTTCTCATCCTTTTTTTCCACCTATGTCTTTGTCCTTTTTCTTGTGCTCCCTGTTTTTGTTCCCTTTGTCCACTCCCACCACAAGTATTAGCTGTGCTGTAACTTTGTTAAAACCTCTCCCTTGTTCTCAGGCTGGAACTTGTGTTTGCTTCCCTAACTCTGTTGCACAGACGTTTGCTGCCTCCTGATGTGGCAAGGTGTGCCCCATAGTGCCCTGTGCACTGTGGGCTCCACAGCCCCAGCCACCTCTGCCAGGCTCTGGGGCTCAAAGCTTAATCCCCTCTTTGTCCCATGGCTGCCCTTACACAGAGCTACCACTCACTGCAGTGCTGCCAAAGTACTCCCTCTGCACAGCTTCTTGTTTATAGGAAGGGAGCTAAAGTTAAAACAAGGGAAATGAGTTGTAAAATTTAGGCAGGATAACCAAGATGTACCCTAGCCTGACTTTCCATTAAGTTTTGTCGAGTTGCAGTTTTTAACCTGAGTTCACACCTTGCAGTTTTACTCCGCAGGTTCTCTGAATACTTTCCCCTTAGAGTTTGGGAAGGTGTTGGAGCCTGGTTTGGGAATGCTGGATTTAACTTCAACTTGTCTTTCTGGAACACTTGTCTCTTTGGTTCTGGTTCTGAGCACCCATCTCTGGAGGTTTTGGAGGGACCACATCTCAGCAAGGAGAATCCCTCACCACTGTATGGTGCCCTTAGAATGCTGCAGGATGGGGAGCAACAGGTTTGTTTTTAGAGAGCTGTTAACTTTGAACTGGGCTTCAGACTGGAAATGGCTATATATGCACAGGAGAAAGAAGGATGTTGGAAATTTTTATCAGTACTGTAGAATCTGTTTGTACTGAGAAGGCAAAAAGGCCTGTTGTGATGTTTACTTATTACATGGCCTGTTTGCCCATGGGACCTCATTTCCATTTTCACTTCCATATTTCCTCATATGCCCTACCACATAGGGCTAGTCAATACTGAACATCTACAGCAATCACAGCAGCAAATAAAAGCACTTTAACTTATTTTTTTATATATACCTTCTTAAAAATGTAATTTCAATTTGAGTGAAAACTGTATAAGCAATTAAGAGAGAATTAGAAATGGGTTTGTTATATATTAACTGCTTTCCATTTACAGATACTTCAGCTCTACTTCTCTTTGTTATATATGAGGGCAGGCCAGTAACTGTAACAGAAATCACTTGATTCCACCACTGTATGAGAAGGCATGATTTGCAAAGCACATACCAAATGCCATGGAACATAGCACATGTCCACATCTTCGCTCATCCCTGTACTGTCTCATGGACAACAGTACTGAGTAATGCTGCGTGGTTGTTTTTTCTGCAGTCTGGAGCTTTATTTACTCGCTTTTTGTGTACTGCCCTTATGGCCCACGTCAGTGAGTCATGTTGATTTTTGTTCTGTGCACTCTTAGTAGCACAGAACGTGTGGGAAACCAGCACAGCCACTGGACTGGCATTGGACCACCTCCTTTTGCAGGCTTTTATGCCTTTAACTATATCAGTCTCACTTGACAAAGGAAAGAAGAAGGTTTTTTTTCTGAAAAAGCAACCTGAATAGTTATCTGTTTTGCAGGGGTTCCACTGACACTTAATGTGGTTCATTTTGCTGCCCAGCTCAAACACTCCTTTTGTTCAGCAAAAATACATCATTGTTTTAATTTTCTGTTTATCTAGCTTGATTTTTATGGATCGGTCATATCCTCATTACTCTTTTACCTACCAAAGTCCCATATTAGTAAGTGGCATTTCTGTACAACTTGTGTACTCCTCCACCGTTGTCCCTATGGAAGTACTACAGGTCTGGCAGCAGTAGGACTTTCCCCAAGATGATTATAAATTGTTTTGTTACACCCCAATTATGAACTTCAGTTCTTTACTCTTCCACACTTAAATGTCCAATTTTATTTGAGGAACTTCTAAATCCTTTTAGAAAAAAAAAAAAAATCAATCTCTAAAGGAATTAGGCTTCTGACAATTTTTTTTGTGTTTTTTTACTGTTGAATCTGCATATTTGGCCAAGCTTTTATCTTGAATGAAGCTAGCGGCTTTATTAATGACAATTTGCCTGGAACTTACTGGATCTGGTAGGAAAAGAGCAAGTGTGTATCCATGTGTTGTTTTGCTCTTCTAGTCTATTTAAAATCTCAGTTGGACGGCCTTTACTTTCAGTACCCTGCTGCCTTTATGCCTAAATGCATTCAGCTGTGCTGTTGTGTTCAGTATATCACATTCTGGTAGAGTTTGTTCAGATGGAGCTCACACAGGGTCCTGTACAACGCTGATAATTGCCGTATGTGGGAAACAAGGGATTCGTGAGATCTACCCCAGGAGTGCCAAGCCTCATACAAGTCAATATGACAACATTTTCTTTAGTCAGTCACAAAAGCCTGCAGTTTTGAAGGCTGAAAACTTGACAGAGAAACTGGAAAAAATAAATCATAATTTTTCTTACAGATGGCCACATTATATATATATACTTATGTATTTATATATAGCGGTAAACTGAGAGTACTGAATTCCCTGTTCAAAAACTCCTTGTCTGTCAAAGGAACATCTGTGAAACAAAGAATTAATAATCCTGTCATGATGAAGTGGAAAAGAAAGTGAGACTTGGGAATACATTCCTCTGAAATTAGGGTGTGAGAGACCAAGTCTTAATATGTATTCTGTGTGCCTTGCTAATCCTCTCCATTGTAACTGATTCCACTTCTGGCTGTGCTGTAATCCATTTTCCTACAACAGTTTGTATACCTAAAAGTGTGTATAAAGCTGGTGAATTCAACAGAATTAATTATTAAGACATTGTAGAGCCTATATCTACGATTCTGCTGGACCTCTCAAAATATAAGTGAAGCTTGATTCAATTCAGTTCATTTTATCATGTTAAGAACTGGCAGGGAAACTTTATTTACCTCTGGAGATGAGAACATGGTCTACACAGGATTCAAATATTGTATGTTCTAGATATAAATACAGCTATAAATACATCAACAGAAATATTCTAATTTAGGAGGGTTTTCCAGTATATAATTTTCTCAAATTCTTAATCTGTTTCAGTAAAAATAACTGTATATGCATGTAGCTGAGGGTAGAAACAGGAAAAGCCAGAGCATGTATTTCCTTGCACACTCTCTCTTTATAGAAGAAGGGAGAGACATGTCTTCTCGATTATAGGTATTATGCAATTGAGGCAATTTTACTCATGTCTTTGGAGTAAAGGCAGAAAACTTAATTTATTTTTCTTTGTTTTTTAATCAATTATTTGATTTTCAATTAAGTAAGAAAATTCAAGTTTGAAAGCTGGAACACTCACCCTTTTTAAAAGTTATAAATATAATACTGTTCTTGCATCTTTTATTCTTTTTTATTTTGGCTCTATGATTTCATGATCACAGGCTGTTTTGAACCGTGATTTCTGACACATGAAAATTGTTTGATGAATGATGTAAAACTGTGTAAAAGCTCAAATCAAGGCCAATCAAGAGCATTTTGGAATTTTGCCAAAGCTGTCAAATACTGAATAACATACCAAAAAAATCATGCACAATAATAAAAATGTTTTGCTTCAGTATTTTCTGAAAAATAACTGCAATTGTTTCCATTAGCTACAACATTTCAACATTTGTTCCAGTTTTTAAAACAAATTTACTTAAAGTTCAGTGAAATAGAACATGCTGGCTAAGAAACAGACACAAACCCCAACTTTGTTTAAATCTTTCCAATCAGACCAGTTATTTTAGGTTGGCAAGATGAATTCTAAATGCTTTGGGGAGGCAGGGCAGGGGTGGGAGGTGAGGGATAGAGAGGTGTAAGCCACCCAGCTTGTGAAATCTATTTATGTGTGTATGTTCAGGCCTTGTTCAGTGTCCAAAATGTAAAGTCAAACAATTTTATGGAATGAGCACAACAGAAATTAATAATAGTCATGTATTAGTTATTGCCTGATGTGGATGCCTGGCAGTGTATAATACAAAGCACACAGTTTAAACCTTTAAGATCAAGAAATACAAATTGCCGAGGTGTGGAGTGGCTGTGTCTGTCTGAGCCAGAAATAAAGGAGTCAACATTCAGGAAGGCCAAAAAATCCTCTTGTGTAGGAGGAAGCACGTGGTGCTTGTGGATGACTGCCCCTTAATACTTTTTCTGACTGTATGTGTAAATATTTTGTGTCGAGTATTATCATAGAATCACAGAATAGTTTGGGTTGGAAGGGACCTGTAAAGTTCCTCTAGTCCAGCCCCCATCCAATCAGCTTGGGACATCTTCAACTAGACCAGGTTGCTCAGAGCTCAGTCCAGCCTGGGCTTTAATGTTTCCAAGGGTGGGGCATCCACCACCTCTCTGGCAACCTGTTCTAGCATTTCACCACCCCCACCCTCATCATAAAACATTACTTACTTCTATCTAGTCTGGAATTCTGATATTCACAGTTGTGATACTGCCAAAGAACTTTGCATGCAGGGGTCAGTAGCACCATCTTGTTCCCTGGCCAGGGATCGTTTAACAACCCATAAATACCTGACTAAAATCTACATCCAAAGTGCCTTTTAGACAGGTTTTCTTAAATAAATTATTATATTTCCCAGATAGTCAGTGACGAGAGGTAGACACCTGCACGTGCCTTTGATCTTCTTCTGAAAGCTTTCCAAGCCAAATAGGGAACACTGGTATTAGACACTTTGTGCTGGGTAGAATTGGCTGCAGTAGAATTAATTTTTTTCTCAGTGGCTGGTATGGGATTGTGTTTGGATTTGTACCGAACAGGGTGTTGATAATATTAGAGATGTTTTTGTTATTGCTGAGCATGGGTTATACAGAGCCAAGGTCTTTTCTGCTTTCTGTAGTGCCACGCTGGTGAGGAGACTGGGGGTGCATGGGAAGCTGGGAGGAGACACAGCCAGGACAGGGGGAGAAGAAAGAAGGGGGGAATCTGTGGAGTGATGGTGTTTGTCTTCCTAAGTAACCATTATGTGTGATGGAGCCCTGCTCTTCTGGAGTTGCCTGAACACCTGCTTGCCCATGGGAAGCAGGGAATTAATTCTTTGTTTTTCTTTGCTTGTATGTGATTTTTGCTTCCCCTATTAAACTGTCTTTATGTCAACCCACAAGTTTTCCAGCTTTTATCCTTCTGATTCTCTCCCCAATCCTGCTGGTGGGGGAGCAAGTGAGCAGCTGCATGGTACTTTAATCTCCAGCTGAACCATGATACCCTTAAAAATCAGAAAAAAGTCAAGTCCTTACTTTGAAAGAATGAGTCACACCTGCAACTTTTGTTCTTGTTTTTCTCACAAAGCCTGATGAAGTTGACTTATTGTACCAGTCATTTTATGGCCTTACATCATTTCAGTTTTGACAAAGAGCAGAAATTATGGATCTAGAAGCAGCATGTGGCAGTATGCTTAGAGCTGTTCTTATCGCTCTCACAACAAGGTTATATTCACACAACATTATCTAGACAAACCAGAGCTCAGCTTAAGGAAGCTACTGTCATGGGTACACACACTGTGAATCTTCTCAGCTGGATACATACTAAGCTGTGGTTAGTCTGATACAAGCTCTGCAGTACCACACTTTCTTTAAAGCAAGTGCAGGACTAATTCAAGTCTATCTGTACTGAACTAACCAAAAACAGGACAGCCGTCTGGTCCAAAGGGGTGATGATCCCACTGTGCTCAGCCTTGGTACAGCCTTAACCATGTGCAGTGCTGGGCCCTGCAGTTTGAGAAGGATGTGAAGGTCCTTTAATGTGTCCCAAGGGGAGAAACAAAGCTGGTGAGAGGGCTGGTGATAAGACACGTCAGAATGATTCAAAACTGCACCAGGGCAGGTTTGGAGTGGACATTAGGAAGTGTTTCTTTACATGGTCAGACTCTGAAACAGGCTTCCCAGAGAGGTGGTTGATGCCCCAAGTCTGCCAGTGTTTTAAGAGGTATTTGGACAGTGCCTTTAATAACAGGCTTTAACTTTTGGTCAGCCCTGAAGTGGTCAGGCAGTTGGACTAGATGGTTGTTGTTGGTCTCTTCCATCTGAAATAGTGTTTTCTATTCTCTACAGCTACCGCTATAAGGCTGGGAAATCCTCATGCTGTGTGTCAGACTGGGTTCCTAACATTTCCACATGGTACAAAAGAGAGCTTGACCCATCTTTTAAATTTGGCTTCCTGTAGGTGTAGTCATCTATATATATGCACATAAGAAGAATTTTAATCTTGCCTCATTGTACATAAGGGATTAGAAGAAGAGTTAATTACTCATTAAAAATGCTGAGTTTCATTTTAACAGCATGTTAGTCTGGCTTATGGATGTGTTTAATATGTATCCTTCTGTCCCCTGCCATTTTTCCTGACAGACCTTTTGCAGTGGCCACGAATCAGCAAATGCAGATCACCTGAAATGGAGACATTTTCATGTTATTGGACTGATGGAAATTTTTATAACCTCACTGCTCCAAGAACAATACAACTATTGTACATGAAAAGGTAATAAAAACTGAAAGAGGAAATGAGAGAGAAGTCATTTGTTCTGCTATGCTTGTTAGCTCGTTACCATTAATTTTTTGCTATGGTATGAGCCATGCTGTTTTTAAGAGTATAAAACTGTGTTTTAAGTGCATTCTTGTCAATGTAGAATTTATTGGTAATTACTAAGCAATTTTCAGCAAAAAGTGTTATTTGGCAGATAATTAAGAACATGTTCTTATGAAATTTAGGTCCAGGTTGCAGAGTCTAAAACTGAACACTATATTGCTTTAGAACAGATTTTTTAATTGGCAACCTCAGTTTATTCTTTATTAACCTAACTTGCAATGCTGAGATTCATTGTATCTGACTGATGTGGAGTTTGGATACAGCTCCTTTCAAATTTTTATTAAAGTTTTATAAAGTTCCCATTGATCAATTGCTGTATTAAAGTCTGAAAGTGCAGGTCCAGATGAAAAGGCTGCTCCAAGACTGGGGATTATGTTTCATTGAGTCCTATTCAACTGTGATTCACGTCCCACTTAAGCTTTTTTAATTTTCAGGTTGTTATTATGATTATCCTGAAAGAGGACACAGACATTACCAGTAATGGCTATTAATGGAAACAGGCCTTTTGTTCACGGGAAGACAGGGATGTGAGTTTCCATTCCCTCTAATGAACAGGGTTTCAGTCTTTTTTATCTACACGCACATTGTGATGATGATGATACATCTGCATATCAAACTGGAGCCTAATGGCAAGGCTGGCTTTCTTTGTTACTCTTCTGGAACCTCTCAGAAATCATAGAATGGTTTGGGTTAGAAGGAACCTTAAAGTTCACCTATTTTCCAACACCTCTGCAATGGGCAAGGATACACTAGTTAAGTGTAAATGTTTAGCTGACAATTGTCAGTGGCAAATATCATGAGATTACAAACTTTAAGAATAAATTAAATTGTATGATAAAGTGATACCAGACACATTGAGCAGATCATATATATAACATTTGTCCTAGAAATTAGAATACTGCAATAAAAGGTGTGGTAGAAATATTTCTATCTCAATGTGCAAGATGCAGTTAAGGCTCAGGGCTGAACTCTGTCATCTAAACCAGTCTTCTGGTTACAGAAGCCATAGTATCTAATTGTGTACACCTTTACCAACTGTAACTGGCAGAGTTACAGCATTTTGTTCAGAACAGTGTCTGGTCTCATCAGCTAGGCACAAGATCAGTGGCAGAAATGCGTCTTACTCAATTTATGTAGCATCTGCCTTTTGAGTTTTTAAGCACCCACTCCAGTATTGAAGGCTGCACTTGACTTAATTGATTTAATCATCCTTCTCTACAGTGTCAATGGCTCTTAGGACGAACAGGCATTTATGGTGCATGTGTTTTAACAAACTGAGACTTAAATTTTTGAAAAGATCCTTTTTTTGTTTATATTTGTGCTGAGAGATAGTATCAAGATAAAAACCAACAGCAGCAGATCTGTTCACTGTGATATTTGTTTTTCTGAAGTGATTTCAGAAATGCTGAATAAATGTCAGTTACTTTTCCTGTACACTGTTCCTAACAATTTAGACACTACTGAGTACTTTAAGCTTGGCTGTATTAAAATGATACTATCTCAGTCTGAAAGTTCATTCTACTCTGTATAACTGCTGGTTTATCTTTTTTAAGATCTGAAATGGATATGATATTTCCTGCTGTGTTTCTTTTATTTGCAAAGAGCATTTATGATTTTTTTAACAAAATTAGAATCAAAAAATATAAATGATTTCTTGCTGGTAGTTCCAAGCTTGTTTTAGAAGTTCTGTATCCCTTCCTCATTCACAGGACTGTGTTTCTCTTCTTTCACATCCTGTAGTCCTGGGGTTGGTTTGTGCTAGGTCTCCTGCAGCATCCACCCTCAGGCACTTTCACAAGTGTGAGTGAACAGTGCTTTTGGAAGCACCAGCCAAAGCTCAGAAAGGCCACTTACAGTACTTGAGTACCTAAACTCAGTTGTTCATGTTGCTTACACAGTGGTTTCATTGTAAATCACCATCAATACTGATGTTTTTCTTACTTTCATAAAGGTTTCAACTTACTAACAATGTGCCTTGTAATATCTATAATTTATACTTTTTAAGATCTATAAATCTCCCTGTCATATATATTGCATTTTTGTTCTCATTCTAGTATTGATGAAGACTGGAAAGACTGCCCTGATTATATCACATCAGGAGAAAACAGCTGTTACTTCAACTCGTCCTACACCTCTATTTGGGTATCATATTGTGTTCAGCTTGCCAGTAAAAATGAAGTATTTGATAAAAAATGTTTCAGTGTTGAAGAAATAGGTATGCTTCCATTATGTATCTAACCTCTATAAGTTTTTGTATTATTCATACTGTATTTAAATTTTGTTTCTCAGAAAAGTTAGTATCTAAAAAATATGATACATAGGAAAGCATTTGAAATAAGGTCTGTAATGTGATCCACACCAGAAAATGCTGTCCAGATTGGAAGAAAGCTAAAACGATAAAAGCAAATATGTGGTTTCTTTTTCTGAATACCAGTGGTCTCTCAAATGTGTGCAAGCTCAAATGAGCTTGTCTTTGCTGTCACTCTGAGTCCTTTTTAATGGATGCTACATCTCCTTGTCCAGCAAGGATGGTGTTAAAACTTTGATTCTGCAAAGCTCTGGAACCAAAACAGTCTTCTGTTCCTGAATCAACAGTAATCTACAGAATCAGGATGTTTAGCATTTCTAAGCTAGAATTTCTATTTATGGCAATATGAGTTACAAATGTCTGGGACTTTGCAGATGTTACTGCTTTTTCAAAGTGGTGCTGTATGCATATACAATTAATTTATTCCTACAAGTGACTAGAATATGCACTATTTTCTTTTATTTAGCTGAACAAATATAGGTTAGTTTTTCAGATACTGTAGTTTTTCAATATACTTCAGTATTAGTTATCAAATATTTGTCTGTGCTACTCCAATTATTGTTTTTATTTCTATTCAGAAGTCTAGATTTAAATTTTGCTGGAGAATTTTTTATGTCTCAGTATTTTATAATCTGCTACTCAGAAATATACTTTAATAGGTAATACGTTTTTAGTCTTCTTTATTAGTCACCCCGGTGAGATTTGTGCAGAGCATGTCTACTGCCAGTGACAAGGTACCTTCTTGTTACCAAATTTGGAGTGATTTTATCATTGACTTACATTAGATTTTAATCAGACATACATGGTTAATATGCTTTTTAAGTCCTGAAATAATTTAATAGTGTTTAGTAAGAATGATCATTTCACATTGAAAACTGTTTTATTCCAAATACTCTGTTTAAACAGTACTACCTGATCCCCCTGTCCACATTAACTGGACTCTGCTAAATACTAGTCACACTGGGCTCCATGCAGATATCCAGGTAAGATGGGATCCACCACCAACAGCAGATGTTCAGAAGGGATGGATTACTCTGGAGTATGAATTGCAGTACAAAGAAGTTAATGAGACAAAATGGAAGGAGGTATGAAGCACATATTTATTATACAATAGTATAAGTGCAGGTTTACCCTACTACAGTGCAGGCTTGTTCTGTCCCTAACAGTTTTGTACCACTATGAAAAACAACAGGTTTGTAATTATACCTCAATTCTTAAACAACCATATTTTTTCTGACATTTTTCTGGCAAACATTTTAACTTTATGTGTCAAGATAGTTGGCATGTTGTATTATCCAAAACCCTGAAACACCTGTGTTATATTAGAAAGTATAGAAGTATTCAGATATATACAAGTTTTCTCAAGGATAAAATATTTTTCTATTGCTTTCTGAAACTTCAATTATTTGAACAGGGCATGGTTTTTAGTAGCCAGAACAGGAATATTTTGATTGGTAAATGTCACCACATCAGTCCACATTCATCAGCTAACCTGTAAAGTTTTAATATTTATAATTATAATTTCAGTAGGAAAAAAAAAAAAAAGGAAAGAAAAGCTTTCAGTTACAATTTAAGATTTGATACAATAAGCATAGACTAAGTGCCAGTGTGTCATGGCATATTTGCATATGGAGAACACTTCTTTGATGCAGTAAGAACACAATTTCAGAGCAGAACCCTTTCTTTGCTTTCTTACTGATATTAACTGGTTTCACTGACAGAAAGTAGTTGATACTGTTATGAATTTGTCTTAATCTACAAAAGACAAATTTACCAATTGAAACATAGTCAGACTGGTTTGCTTATCTGTAAAGGATCTTGGCTCCCTTCTCACCTCTGATCATTCTCAAAGTTAGCATATTCTCTTTAGCCTACTCATTATTAGTAAGTCTACAGCCAAATAGGCCTATAATGTCTGTAACTTTTCTCCTAATTCTTGTCTGTATTGCCCTCTATACTGGTTTAGGCTCTGCTTACTATATAGCCTCTGTATTTTAAAGCCTGTAAAGTGAGTTAAGTTTAGGCAGAAATTCAGTACTCCTTAAGAAGCTGAAAATATGCAGATTTTCAAAAGCAAGAGTCAATCTCTTTAAAAATGCGCATTTTTGATGGTGTTTTATAAGCCTTTAGATATCACTCTTATAAAGCCTAATAGACCCTAATAAACCCTAATAAAGCTTTGTTCTTGCTACCTTACTATCAATAATGCCAGAATGTCTTGAGAATAGTTCTCAGAAGAATAAATGTTTGAAGATCATTTCTTCTTTAGAAGACAGATAAGGAATTGCTGAATACTACACTTGCCTCAAGAAACATACTGCTAAAGATTACATTGTACTTTAGCTGTATGTATTGTGTGGTTTGTGCCTTTCAACTTAAGAGTACAAACATGGCATAATTCCCTGAGACACTATCAGAGCACGAAAGACAAATTTCTGAGCAAAATCCTAGTCTGGCCTAGGGCAATAGCAAATCTCTGAAAAACACTATTGGAGCAATGTTCCAGTTTCACTCTTTGCATTCCTTGCAACAAATATCTTCTGTAATGCGTGTTGAAGCAGTAAAGAGATAAATATCTACTTATACATTATCTAGTTATACATTATCTAGTTTTACATATCTAGTTGTTACTAATTTTTTACACAAAGGATAATCTTTGACTGCTTAAAATATACCTTAATGCTTTGTACGTATAAATAATAAAAAAATTAATTTATAATACTTAATATTGTACTAGGCCTTCCTCTTACTGAGACCTGTTTGTAATTTTTTTTATATTTTGGATGATTGATTTTTCATGTATAGCATTCATTTTTTCAATATATTTACTAATTGAAAATAGATAAGTTATTAATTGAAAGAGGACTAAAATATTAATTAGTAAAGTGTTTTATAACAGTAAGTTATACTGATAAGAGGATCACAATTACTTTTTAAGAAAACAGAAACAATAAAATCCTAAAACCAATAAAATCTCAACCCTTACATAATGGTGCTCATGAGACAGAGACAAATGCAACCTGGCTCATAGTTTGAAAAAAAATTCAACATTGTTACTAGTCTCTTGCTGGGTGTCTTTCTAAAATGCTATGCTCTTACCTTGAACTGTTGCTCATTATATTCACTAGACTAAAATTCTGTACCCTCTTGTGTCTATCCACATCTATTAGTCCTGACTAGCAATAGCTATACAGACCCAGTGAGACTGCTTTGTTTTTTTAAACAAGGTGTGAAAACACCCATCATCTGAACAGTAGATAAGAACAGTGACTTCATAGTGGAGTGTCTGTGAGTGCCAAAAATATACGTGCGACTGGGAATCTTGAAAGTTTACTCAGGTCAAGGTCCAGCTAATGTGGGATGAAATTGGTGATCACAGCTTGGTGCACAGTGATGAGGGCCAAACCAGGGAGGACTCTGCTTGCTCTCATTATTCTTTGAAGTTTTGCTAGAAAAGGTCCATTTCATACTGCAGTCAAATGCACTTAAGGCAGGGATGTATGGAGTCCTAACTCCAGAGCTGAATACCATTGAGTCCATGCATCAGTGTGGCTGAGAGACAGGGCTTACTACTCTGGGGGATGAGAAACTCACCTCCCTGCACTGCATTGGGTATACAGCCAATGTCTCTCTGTGTTGCTGAGGAGCGCAACCCTGTGCTATGCCTACCAGGGTACCTCTGGACCTTTCCCTAGTACTGCCCATCTCCCAGTTCCCACCATTTTTCTGTTAAAATTGTGAAAGCCATTGCCTTGGTTGTTGTGTTGCCCATTGTGCCTGGGCCAGCCTCTGCCCTGATGACCCCATCCCAGTGGACACTCTTGGTTCGCAGGGGCTCCAGCTGGCTAGTGACAGAGTGACTGCTCTGCAGTCTGTGTTGACCCCCTCATATAGCACCAGATGTGCGAGGCAGTGCAGTCACACAGCTTAGCTGACAGCATGTGTGTCACACGTTTATGTAGTACAGCAATTACAAACATCACCCTATGTGCACTAACCTGACTGAAATGCATGCAGTACATCCAGTGGTCTGGTTCCAAGCTCCTCTTTGCACACTTTAAATGATTTTGCTACATGCTATAGTGCATTTTTATTAGTTGCCTTTGATCTTTCATAAAGTTTCTCATTTAGTCTGCATGCTGCTTTTTCCAAGTGATGCCATTATTTGGGATGCACGTAAACCTATCTGTAAAACTTCAGTGAACTGTTTCTCTGTGGCTTAATAGCCACAATGGATGAAATAAGTATATATTGAATTTCCTTCCCAACACTTTTCAACTGGATATTCTTCACATGGAAAAACCTTTCGGGTGTAGAGCAATGGTACTGCTCAGTTGCTGGCAGAGAAAAGCAGTCTGCCTGAGATTACTGCCTCCTCCAAAATCTGAATGGTTGGCTCTCAGAACACCGTAGTCTGGAGTCACCAGGGATCAGAGAACTCCACCAATCCTAGCTACCAACAGAGTGTGTCTCGAGTTTAGATTATGTAGCTACAGAGTGTATTGTTGAAGCTTCCTTCAAATTCCCAATGGCTGCTGTTCTCCAGGTGTTTTAAGTCTTAGCCCATCATGAGTTTTGCTGGTGTCATCCTTGATTCTGAAGTGAAAGTAGAATATAACATCTGCCACATGAATGTCTATTTTGAGCACATTTTCATTATTTTTGTATGCTTCTGTTGAACTGTCAGAGCTAAAATACATATTCTTAGAGGTGTAATAAAAAGAGAGTGAAATTTCACCTATTAGAACTTTAAGTGTGATTTCCTACATAGTTTGATATTCAGCAGTATCTAAGTATGTTGCAGTTAATATACAGGTTTCAAAACCCAACAGTCTTGTGCCAGCTTTCACACAGTCTCCATTATCACATTTAATATATAGTTGAAGATTTTGAGACCTATGCAGTGTAAAGAAATACAAATAAATGCAAATAAAAACATTTGTGACATGCAATATGTCTGGTTAGAACCAGTACTTTTGGTGGAGATTGCACTATTTTTAAAACTCCCGTGTTATTTTAACAAGGTTTTTGGCACTTTGCAGGCAGTAATGTTGTGTTATAACACTAAAAAGGATTTACAACTTGATAAGATCAGTGAGAAATATTCACACCACCTACTTATGGCACATAACCAGGGGAAGCTCTCTTTCTTCACTGATTGTATTTACAGAAAGTTTGGATTCTCTGCTTTTGGTCCCCTGAATCACAGCTCTGCCTGATTACTAGTAAGTCAAAAGTAAATGGTGTGAATTTTCTCTGAACTCTTCTTGTGGTATCCTTATAATTTAGAGTAGCAAAAATGTCTTCACATTTTTATTTCTGAAATCAAGAAGCAATGTAAAATTGCCTGTACAACTCAAACAAATAAATCACAGTCCCTCTGTCTCTACAGTTAAAGCCCAGGGTCTCAACAATGGTTCCACTGTACTCTCTAAAGACGGGAAGAGATTATGAGATACGACTCCGATCAAGACAGCGAACCTCTGAAAAATTTGGGGAGTTCAGTGAAATCCTTTATGTATCGTTTTCTGAACCAGACAGTGAATGTGTTCATTGTACAGAAGGTAAATAAGCAAAGTATTTTTATAACTGTGATTCTTTTCTTTTTGGTGAGGGGGAGCGTGTGCGTTTTCTCTCCTTGCCACTGATATTGTATGGTTGAATAGTTTACTCAGCCTGCTACATGAAAATCATTTGGTGAGATTAAGAATGTGCAAGTTCCATACGCAAGTTCTGAAGTAAACTCACCNNNACTCACTTATCAGAGAGCAAAAATACAAATAGCTTTAAGAATCAGACATAACTGTTGTTGCACATCTTACAAAGCCCAAGACACAGTTAAATCTCATACTTCATCATCTAAAATGAGCACTTCAGGAGGAAAAAGAAATGTCACTTCTGCTGAAGTGTTATACTGTTGGCTAAGTTGGTTAGCAGAATTATGTGCGCTTTTCTGATCATCCTGATACTTTGAAAGACAGTGAGTGTTTTCCTGATACTTGCTTCTCACTTGTGCTTGTTTTAAACTGCAATTAAAGATAGAAGAAGAAACTCATTGAGCACTACTACTACTACTAAATTAACTCTTCAAAATATGAGGTTTTCAGAACATGTTTTAACAAGCTGCTTCACTTCATTTTCCAGGGTAGTAGTGAAGGTGTTAAATAACAGAACCCATAACTCTTATCTTTCAAAACCTTGCTAGATTCTCTTTCTTAACTCTTCCTATTAACTAGTTTTTCCTAATTTATAGGAACAAGTAATGTTCTGTACACATAGCATTATTTTATTAACCCCAGCTGCATTAAGTTGTCAAGGTTTTCATATGAACAGAATTAAAATACTATAAAAATCTAAGGCCATCCTACAACCACATATTTCTTCAGTCACTGCAACTGAGATTTTCCAAGGTGATCCATATCCACAGATCTCACACAGCAGCATTGAGCTGATTTGATTCAGAATTTATTTTTATTTGTTTTGTATATTGCCTTAAGGAAAACAGAATTAATCCTTAGGTTTCCATGTACTATACAAATTTAAAGTAGTTAGGTTCTAATACAATATTCTTACTGTGGACATCTGCTGGTCTCATTGACAGGACAAGGACTTACTGTTTCTCCATTGAAAGAGAGACCTCTTTAACACAGACATATCGATATAGGACTTTAATCATGCCTAAAAGCACATCTAGTCAAAATCTAAGCTGGGAACACAGGACTCAAATTCATATCTTAATGTTTGATTTTCTTTTTTCTCTGTAAGGTCATTCACAATCATATTCTAAAGCTTTCTGTCCAGTATCCCTTGGCCAAAAAAAATGAGTGAAGTTTGAGTGAAAAACTTAAAATTGGGAACAAATGAGAAAAATCTAAGACTAAAGGCAGAATAAATTTCTCTATGTTTTGTATTCTACAGTGTCAGCTTAAATATAATGGAATTGCTAGTATTTAAGAGATGAAACATTTAATTTATCAGCATTGTTCTTCATTTCTACTAAATTTCATTTTTCAATTAATGTCTACATTTTTTGTAGCCACCTGCAAGTAAATAAATGGAAGATTTCTTTTTCAGTTGATGGTTCAAAACATAATTAATGTGCAACCATTAGAGAGAAATAGTATGCTTTTTGACACCACCGTACTCTAGTTTTTGTGAGAGAAAAATAGCTTGCCTATGATTTAGTGTGCTATTAGTAATGTACTCTCAACTTGGATGAACAAGGAGTAGTATGTGCCATCAGGACTACTGATAGCATGTTCCAAGCAGGCAGAATGTTCCTCATGGTAGGTTTTGCTACTCTCTTTACTAGGATCTTGTTTAGCTTATAAAATCAGTCTGTTTTTGCAAGGAGTCTCAGTGGACTCATAAATTCAGTATGGAAAATATTGAGACCAAAAGCATATTTTTATTTCTGCAGAACTCAGAACTTTCACATTTAAGTAACCAAAAGGTCCATCACTTTTTACCACTTTGGAATACTCAGATGGTAGAAAAGAAGGTTGAAATTAAAGATGCAACAGAGATGCAGATTCCTGCTAACACATTTATGCTCTCTTGTTTCAGAAATTGGGTTTCCATGGTTCTTAGTTGTTACCTTCGGAGCATGTGGGCTGGCTGTAACAGTGATCTTAATCATGCTGTCTAAACAACCAAGGTAAAGAGCTTTTATTTGTTGGGTTTTATGTACCTGTAGCATGACAGAAAGGGTTCTTGAATTATTTCAAATCTGGGGGACTAGGAACTATTTTGAATATGTCCATTCTTGGTTGCTACATGTACACTGGCATTTGTACGTATGGGGCCTTATGCAGTGGGAATCTGGTTATGTTGACAACTCCTCTTCCTCTTGCATTGCAGAATGTTTTATTCTACAGTATTCACATAGTTCATTTACTTAGGCTTTGAAGGAGATTTCTTTTTTAGCCTGTTAAAATTTTGTAAATACTCATTTTTACCCACATGCTGTTCTACAAACCTCTATCTATATATTTTATTATGTTGTTAGATCATTCCACTAATCTCTATTTCATCAAGCTAAGGCAAAGAACTTGAGTCCTTGGGGAGTATTTGGTCTTTGGATAGACTGCAGCTCCTATAATAACAGGAATAAAGTGAAACAAAGCACAGAATTGTGTTGTTTGTAAAAATGATAAAATTTTGTCATTTATATAAATGAAACAAAGAAACTTGTATAAAAATGACGATATGGTCTCAAAGTGAATTAATTCCCTAATATGTGTGCTCAGGGATAGGTTTTGGCAGAACTGAGCTTGGATGTCATACCTATTTCATTCTAAACTAGGGAGCAGCACCATGGTCAAGACACAGTACACACATGTATGTTGCCAGTGCCTTGTATATACACTTTGAAAGTGAACACTTAGGTGCCTATCTTGCACATACCAGCATAAGGACAAATCATTGAAGTGAAAAGAGTATCATGCAGTTGGAGCAGATTTAAAAAAAAATAAATAATTTAGGCACGCAGCACTATGCTTTGGTGGAGTTTAATTTCAGGAAACCACTCCCTGCAGTATCATTCCAATACCACATTTAAGAGCAAGGCTCCAGATACAATTCATGACAAAAGCTTGATCTGTCAGAATGGGGCAAGAACAACTCACGTGTGGGACCAGAAGCTCACTGAGGTCAACACACTGAGCAAAGAGTGGCTTGGTCACAGGAGGTACTGAGGACTGAAGCACGTCTCTGATCAGAATTTATAAATATCTTCCATGATAATTATGACTGTTGGACAAGGCTTTTGTCCGTTGAGGACCCTTCATGTGGAAAGTTTTTCAGAACCTGTGGACCCACACCCTTTCCTTTAAACTGGAGCATGTGGTGGTGGAATACAATGTATTGTGCAGAGAAACAGGCTGCATAGGTTTTCCATAATGCAAAATACCCAGACTCAGTTTCCTCCTGATTCTGAAAAGATACCAATTCATATTTTTCTTAGTTCTGATCTCACAGGATCTGAACAAGGCTCTCTAGGACAGATCCCATAGGTTTAGGACATTAGAGTTGAGAGATTAAAGCTTGAGTTATGCTAGGCTAAGAAAGGAGCAGAGCATATTTCTCCCTCCTGAATGATTCCTGCAGGCAACAAGTGGTAACATCCTTTGTCTGTTTCATTAGAAGCAGTGCCCAGTCCTGTCATAATAGGTGATTTGTGGATGTGACTGTAAGCACAAGACTTAAACTGGTACCCTGATAGCCCAGTCAGTGCACAGCTAACACTGCCCCTCCAGGGATTAGGTGGAATTTCTGGCTGTCATTAGGCTTGTTGGGCAGAACATTGAGGGTCTGCCCAAAACCAAAAAAACAGCTGGGGAATTTGGACCTGTCATTTTTAAGTCAAAGGTGCCTGTGTTTCTCTCTAGTACTCTTTTAAGACTCCTGTGACCCTCTCTGGACCTCACCAAGGTCACTAACAATGTGGCAAAACTAATACTTGTATATGTATCTACCATTCCCACAGCTTACTTTCTAAAATAGACAAGTAACCCAGTCTAAAAAGAATGTTGATTTTCCTTTTGAGAAATACAATTTATCTGTTTAAATGCAAAAGAAGCAGGGGGATTAAATGGAAGAGATAGGCATGACCTGCTATTGTTGGATTATTTGGTTTGGGGGGGTTTTTTGTCTTCTCACAGAATATAGAATGTGCTTTAT
>JAWWEW010000088.1:58084770-58095783 GCA_035583185.1 Anabacerthia variegaticeps | reverse complement strand
TTTATGAAGCATTAGAATAATATGTACTTCTACAGTATGCAAATGCATAAGCAAGTTACTAGTCCTTTCTCTACAAGGATAAAACCCTGCCTTAATAATATATTTCTTGTTCAGAAAACAAAAGTGTCATAGAGATGGCAAAATACTACCCTAAATTTTTGCAGTCATTTTTCTGTTTTATTTATTAGTTTTAAAAAAATTCACTTTTTACACAAACTCCTATTTTCTGTTCCACTATTTAAATTTAATGGGCTTATGCAAGGCCACTGTGTCCCTGAAAAAAGTCTGAGGAAAGTCACTGCATACTGAGGCTTGTATAACGTTCCACTGAAAAGTATGTAAAACAGGAAAATATTGAGACGCCTCTAGGAATTTAATCTCTTTCTATATAGCACTGAATTATCAAAGACTGGATTCCAAAGTGGATTCCCACATAAATGTGATTTCAAGAAGGAAGCTTGCAGAAAATTTGTTTCTTAATTTGCAATGAGAGAAATATAATTCTTTTTATTAGGAGTATTTGAAATTGAATTTTCAAACATTTAGGGTTTGAAGTAGTTAAGTATAAATGCAACATTAACTTGTCTTCTTTCTAACTTCCTCAAAAAAGGACCACTGTCAATTAAAAGCCGTAATTTTTTTTTCCAGGTTAAAAATGCTTATTTTTCCTCCTGTGCCAGTTCCAAAGATTAAAGGGATTGACCCAGACCTCTTGAAGGTAATACTGAACTCTAAAATCTATAGTGGGAATATTTATAGTAGTAGCAGATGACAATTGTTCCAGGAAGAAAAATTTTGTTGAAGAAAATTCTGTTATGGGGAGAGTTGCCATATAATTAGTTGGCATAAAATAATTTTAATGCCATTTGAAATTATAACATCAGCTACAGTTACTTTTACATAAGTTAACATCATAAAAAGTACAAGCATTTTTATTATTTCCTTTGTAAATTTTATTTTCTTGCTTGTAGAAGGGAAAGCTAGAAGAAGTGAACTCCATCTTAGCCAGCCATGGCGACTACAAGACAAAGCTATACAATGATGACTTGTGGGTTGAGTTTATTGAGTTGGACATAGAAGACCCTGATGAAAAGAACAGAATCTCAGATACTGACAGGCTCCTGAGTGATGAACACCTGAAATCTCACAGTTGCTTGGGAGCAAAGGATGATGATTCTGGACGGGCCAGTTGTTGTGAACCAGATATTCCAGAGACAGACTTCAGTGCAAGCGACACGTGTGATGCCACCTCTGATAGTGATCAGTTCAGAAAGGCTAGTGAAAAAGAAGAGGATCTCTTGTGCCTTGATAAAAAAGATGATGAGTCACTTGCAAGCCTTGCCAACACAGACACCCAACACCGGCATATGAATACTCAGTCTGAAAACATCCAGCTGTGGCCACCCTTTGCAGACAGCGTTGACTCACCTCGTCCATTGGTCCATACCCACCTAAGTAACCAGAATTCGTTGACAAATACTGACTTTTACGCGCAAGTGAGTGATATTACTCCAGCAGGCAGGGTTGTACTTTCACCGGGGCAGAAATCCAAGTTGGAGAGAGCACAACGTGAAGTCTGCACAGAACAAAACTTCCCCATGGACAACACCTATTTCTGTGAGGCAGATGTGAAAAAATGTATTGCTGTGATCTCCCACGAAGAGGATGAGCCACATGTTCAGGAACAAAGCTTTAATGAAGATGGTTACTTCACCACAGAGAGCCTTACCACTACTGGTGTCAATCTTGGAGCTTCAACAGCAGAAACCCCAAGTGCAGAGGTGCCTGTCCCAGACTACACATCTATCCATATCGTTCACTCTCCACAAGGCCTTGTGCTCAATGCAACTGCGCTGCCGGTGCCAGACAAGGAATTCAACATGTCTTGTGGCTATGTGAGCACAGACCAGCTGAACAAAATCATGCCGTAGCTCATTCTCGACTAGGTGTGTGCAGTATTTCACAGCAGAGAGTCAGTTTGGGCTTGTATGCTGAAACCAAAATGAAGTCTAAAAGTTTCTTGTGGTTCTTAGAATTTTGTCTCAGATGTTGCAACATGAAATACACATCAAAATATTCCTATTTTGTTCTGTAAATATTATCTATGATTTTGTCTTGACGCTGTTTTGTCTTGTTCTTGTGATTGTTGATTTTTGTGATACTAAACATTGAAATTACTATGTTTAATATACAGTGAATTTTGATAAAGCTAAAAATCAGGTGATTTAAAGTCTAAGAATTTAGGAAAAACTGTGCTGTTGGCAGAGATCTTTATTTCAATAATTGGGAATAGATCATATTTAGGTGAAAAAAACAAAAGTACCTTCACTAAATAACACATCTATTTTGATTTATATAAATTAATAAAATCTATTTTAATATTTTAGTAATAAAAACAGAAATGTTTTCTATTATACTACACAATGTAGTTCAATTATGATGACCCACTTAAGGAATGTAATTGCTGCAATCTTAAAAAGGATTTTCTGTTTTGTAAAAGTTTTGTTCACAACTAAAAGAAAACAGATTTTTACAGAGCCATTTTATACCTCCAAAGAAACCTATAGAGAAATTTTGCAATATTGTAGAAACTTAAAGGAACTGATTCTATTACTTTCTTATGGTAGCTAATATAGAAATTTACATGCAATTTAAAGTTCTGTATAAAATTTTAAAATATACAAAAGATTTGGGCAAATTATTCTGTTGTTTATCAGATTCTACTTAACACTAGTAAAAATATACTTTTTATAAGTAAAATTTTGTTGACCACAGTATTAAACACTGTGCAACTATGCTTTCACTGAAAATTTTTGAGAATACATAAATAAGCTCTTAGCAGCATAGTCTCTTCATGTTTGACCAACTTCTGAAGCCCTTCTACAGCCAAAGGTACCACTACATTTATTAGTTTGTGCCACATAAAGTCTTGATTTTTAAAAAAAAATAAATTAAGGACTTCGGGAGTTAGCCAGCAGTTCATTTTTCAAGCTATAATAGGATTAAAATACTTTAGTGGAACAAGGGGATTAAGTGCAGTATTGTTCAAATGTGGATTTTGCAGCCTAACAGCATCTCCTCTAACCGCGTTAGGCAGAATTTCAGAAGGAAAGGAGAGAAAACTGAAACTCATCAGGAAAGCTCTCTTTGTTCTTACATATGTTAAGAACCTGATGGAGCTTTGCAATTAACTGTTGTTGTTTCAGGAGTTACCTTCCTAGGCCATGGTTTCATCACTGCAGGGTTCTTCTTAGAAAGCAAGTAGGGACATTCATTTCTTTACTCTGACCTGAACAGAAGTGTTTGATGTGCAGTGAATGCAGGTCTTGCTTATGATGTCTCCAACTGAACTCACTGATGCTCTTTCTGTGACCAAGCGCTACAGGACTGGGCCCAACTATTGGGTGGGTTTTTTAAGTTTAGCACGTACTTCATGGTAAATGTGCATTAGATATCCTGCTAATTTGCTGCTATATTTTTCTAACAGCTACATTATTTAGTTTCATATAAAATTTTGTAGATGGTAGACACTAATGCAAGTAATGCCTCTGTGTGTGTTTGAAAGAAGTTTCTTACTCTGTTTCTATTGCCAAAAAATAGTTAAATACCTCAGTCAAACTCAGAATGTCATTTTGGTACTTTACTGGTCACACAAGCCATGATACGCAGGTCAGAAGATGTGTCTTTCAGTTTCTATTTAACTTTCCCTATGTTAGTGTTTTGTTTGTTTTTCTCAGTTTAATAAATGTATTGTCTTTGATCTGTCTCGACACAATGTGGTTTTTTTGTGGATAATTAATTTTTTTAATGGGAAATAGAGATTTTATGAGCAGAAATCAAGTATTTCTCATTGAATAAAGTAGAATGCCACTCTCCTTAGTACAGAAATAATGCCTAATGAGGTCACTGTTTTCACTGATTGATATGTATGTATTTAAAAATAGAAGCACAGACCTAAATTTATAGATGGAGAGATAGGACATGCTGCACCCAGAACTAGCCAAGACATGTGCTACCAATTTAGCAGACCAGTTTATCTGAGGCTGGAACAGCCTATGATTGCAACTAAATAAGCTGCATTAGTTCAAGATTTACACCTACAGCTGAATGCACAAATCAAATATTCTGAGAAACCCCCATAGTTACTTGTTCATTAAACTAGTTTTAACTTGAGGGTTCAAATCCAGAAGTATAGGAACTCTGCAATGTCACAAATGTAAGATAGTCTGTCTCTGTGGAAAATACCATATCCTGAAAATCTCCCAGTATGTAACTTGGTAATGTGCTACTGCCTCTCTTCTCTCACTAGAGGTAAGGAGGGAGCAGTTGGAGGAATCCAAGTAGAGGAGGGTAAGCCTTTGCCTCCCAAGAGAATCAGGATGTGGTTCAGCTCCCCTACAAAGACTTCCAGTGCCACTTAGAGTAAATAATCAGACTTCAGGTGCTGGTCCACAACACTACAGGTCTTGTGTAGATTCTGTCTTATCTGAAAGCCTAAATAATGGTAGATGTCTTTGTTCTGGCAGTTAAATTCATCCCTAGTAGATGAAAACAGGTCCAGGAATGTAAATGCCTTTGTGTTAGGTAGGTCTAAGATATCATTAAAAAGAGAACCACTGAAAAGAGTATTCATATGCATTGATAAGATCCTTCCTCAGCCAGTCTCTTCACACACACCCTTGAGGTAGCTGGCCCGGTTCTTATCTGAGAGGCAGCTAAGGAAGATTTGTCATTTCTCTGATTTGCCTGGTTTAATTCCTAAGTGGATACAATAATGTGAGTGTTGCCATTTTGGATCACACCTGCAAGGTCTTCAGTTTGAAGCCCATCTCAACGCACTGGTCAGCCTGCCACCAAAGATTCCCTTGCCTCTTCTAGACATTCTATCTCTCCCTAGCAGACTATAGTCATCAAAGAATATCCCACGGTCATAAGAGCCAAAACCCTCATGATAGCACCAGCCATGAAACCAGAAGTTGATTTGCATTATATGTCTTTTTCTGTCTGCACCCTTTCCTGTCTGGTAAGAATAGAAGAAAAAGTAACTTGGGCACCAATATTTTTGCACTTGCACGGTCAGGGTTTTATAGTCTTCCCTGGTTCTGCCCAGGTTCTTGCTTGCACTGTCATTTATGCTCACATGAAAGAGAAGCAGTGGATAGCAGCCTGATCTTAACAAGTTGTGGCACACTCTTGGCAACATCTCTGACCTTAGCTCCTGGAAGGCAGCACACCACTTGTGACTCCCAGTCAGGCCAACAGATGGGCACCTCCATGCGCCATAACAGGGAGTCACCTACTTGTCATTTCTTTATTCAGTATCCACTGTGTGCTGCTGGTACAGTTTCTCCTTGAAAACTTTTCTTGTGGGTTTTTATAGCTGTTAAAGCTTCATATCTTCATATAGTACATTGTTGCAAAGCAACCTATCTATTTACTTTCATATTTTCTTCCAGTGGATGAAAATATATTTGTGCTTTAGAGAAACAACCTCTGGACCAGTAATTTTTTGTCTTCTCTCTTTTTCATGCTGAGAAATTATGATAAATACTGTCCCAATGCCAGGCACAGGAGTCAATGTGAAGGTGATAGAATACATTATTTTAGAAATGCCTACTGAAACTGTACTTTCTGAGGTTAATCAATATCTGAAATGTACAAGCTGAAAAGAAACAGACATCACAGACCGACAGTGTAAGCACAGAGTATTTTTGTGGAAAACCCAGTAACTTTCACTGCATTGAAGCTTTAGCATGTAAATTGCCTGCATTTGCTCCCCTTCTTAGAGTGACACTTTATATTACCTGGCAGAGGTCAATCTGTATGAATCTGTATTCAGAAATCATGTTGTTTCTCAAAAGCAAAGACTCAAGTGTTGTCCTTTTCATTTCATCAAGAAGCCACCTGGAAGAGTTTAGATTCAAGCCCCTTGTCCATCAAAAACAAGGTACATTTTCAAGGCTTAGTGTTACAAGAGACTGAAATATCACTATCTATCTGTTTCCATTAGGATAAAAAATAATTTTGTCAAACATAGTTACTTACACTACTGTTCTTTACTACTTAGAGTGAAATATTTTTCCTGATTTATGATACAGGAACTGAGATCAGATTATGAGAGCTGTGCACTCTTTCTGAATGAAAGTTAACACTACCAAGGGTATAGTTTGCATTTTAAAATAAGAGTATTAAAGAAGAGTTGAGTGTTCTATAGACTTGTCATGTTTTTAGAAACGCTTCAAGTTAATGATGGCAATCTATGTTGGGAACACTCTACTGTCATTCACAGCTTAGTATATACAACTATGTATTCATCAGCATAGTAGTAAGAATGGGAAATAATGCTATGGTTCAAAGAGAAAACTGTATGACATTTATCCACTGGCAACTTTTTTCGCTGCAATGAGACGTGCTGTTGCAGGGCCCCATTACCAGACAAATAAAAAGGAGTGCCTTATGCAGACTGCCTGATTTGAGAGGGAAATGGAGAAAATGTTTGGAGCATGTTTCTCTTTTTATTAAAGAAGAAATGCAAACTTGGGTGGTGGGCAAAGAAGTAAACACTACAGAATATTACTTTTCCAATATAAATTTTACATTTTGAGTCAGAATATCTATTTCACCAGGATAATGGAATTGGTAAGAATTTAACAAGCTTTTACAGCCAATTGGCTTTGAGGAGATACCAGTGGATATAGTTCTCTCTTGGAAATGACTCCATCTAAATGTAATTTTATGGTACAATTTCTTCTGTCTGACTAATCATTATTAATTGCATACACAGTAAGTGCTTTAACTGCCATAGAAACATGCCCTCAGGCCACACAGAAGCAAGATGTAGTCCAAATCCATTTCCATGATTAGTATACTACTCAAACACTCTGGCATAATTGTATTGAGCAAGTGTTTCCTCATCTTCTCTAATCAGGGCTATTAGAGTAGGCAACATTCAGAAACAGATGGAAGAGAAACTGCACCAATGGTGTTAGAGAACTAGGCACAATAGAGCAGCTGCCAGAAGTCAGCATAAAAGGCAGATGCAGTTATTAAAATCGATGCATCTAGTAAACTGACATACTGTTGGACAGGTTTAATTTTTTATCACTACAGTATTTGGTATTTCTTTAGCACAATATAAACTTCCTTATCCTAATATATGAAAATTAAATGAATAATGATACATGAGTTTCCTGAAATTAGTCTGAGAAAGCAGAGGATCCTTCCACAGCATGTGGCAATTTGTGAGGGAACACAGGTGAACTCCCCTTCTCAAACCTGGAAGAAATAAAAGTCTGCAGAAGGCTTAGAAGGAGTAAGAGCGAACTTGAAGAGCTTACAATTTTCTGTAGCTTCCCATCACAGGTGCTACAAATGATGCTTCCACAACTACCCTTGGTCTGGTTGTACTCACGTGCTTTTGAGTTCGTACTCAAGAAAATGAAATCTGTTTCATAAGAGATATCTGAGATCTAGACATGCCAGGAAACTGATTTGTCACATTATTTTCTTCAGTAGTAACTTTAACAGAACATATATATTATTTCCCTTGCATATGAAACCTTATGGCACATCAGAAAGACTAAAGTATAGAACCCATACAGTGTCATGTAACTCCCTCATACTAGGAAGGAAGTTAAATTTACAGATCTATTTCATAGCAGCTATCTGTGTAGCATGTACAGTGCTACAGTCTCAAGTTACAGAGGAAATACCAACCTTACCCTTCTAAATGGAAAATTTCAGAAACTAATTGTGTGAGCCAACTAAGCATACTTTCTCTGGAAGAGTAAGGCATAAGCTTGGAAATTTACCAAAGACAACATAATTTCTAGCCAAAACTGTGCTACCAAATGAGTAGGTCCAACCCATCTTCAACAGACATCTATTGATTGTCACCCAGAGATGTTGCCATCATTATGAGCATCCTCTTCTCCACCTGTGGCCTAGATGGGTGGGGTTCCTTAAGTTAAGTTTTTAACTGTGTGTCAGAATTTTTCTTTATCCATTTTTGATGAAATGAGAAAGATTTACTACCATCTTCAAAATCCATGAAAATTTTAAATTATATTTTCTGAGCCAAACTACTGCCAGAAGAATGTGCAACTTTGTGTTAACTGCCATTAAATTTGTAAACCTAATTTGAAAATGCAAAATTTTACTCAGTTGTATTTCATACACTTTGTAGTCATAGTCAGATTACAAGAACAGACTAGCCAAAAATAATCTGTTTTATGAAAAGGTATAGGGACACATGGTCTCTTGCTTTTATAGTGTAAATAATGGCAAAGTTGTGTTCATGTCACTTCCTTCTGAATGTCATTAGTATTAATTAGCTGATTTCCACCAATCAACAAGAGATCAATTACAACTACCTTCTGAATTTGTTTGAACCTTTGTTGAGGAATGTATTAAATGACTAGTTAGAACAAAAATGCATGCTTCTAGTGAGGCACTGATAGTTGAGCACTGTCATAAACAGAAATACAAAATAGAAGCATATGAATCTTACATATTTCTGATTCCATAGTGTAGTAAAGGATGCTTTAAGCACAAGCATTCCTTTCTCACAAGACTACCCTCAATTGTTTAACTTCCATAGGAGAAGGGTTAATAGTTAATGGAGGGAAAAGTAAGAAAACAAATAAAATACTGTCCAAATGGAGTGTGTTGGATAGGATCAATAAGACAAGAGTTGGTAGTCTCTGGAAAATGTAGTCTGTAATAAAACATCTTATGGTGTACTGCATGTATTTAAGATAATATGCTCCTTGCCAGTCTGACACATATGCAGACATTTTTGTAGTTCAGACACTTACTACAACCTAGATTTTTTTAGAAGCAAGAAAAAAAACTTGGTTAGAAGTTCAGCATTACTTAAGAAGTACAGGAGATCCAGAATTACAAATAAATTATAAGAATAAAATTGTTATAATTGAACTTGAAATTATAACAGTTTGACCCACCAGTATGTGAACATAAGAAGCAATAAAATTACTTTGCTTGAATTCATTCTTTTTTTATTGCTCTTCATCGCTCAGCTTCATCAGTCATCTTTGTCATATCCTATTTAAACTGGATAGAATATCTATCTGCTAAATACTTCCAAGCAAAGACTGGTATTTTTTTTAGGCTTGCATCATGGTTTGCAGGATAGAGTTTTGGCATGATTGGAATGCCGACAGGGATGCAGTATAAACAGTAAATAACAATTTGCAAGGTGAAAATCTTTTGGGAAGGAAATTATCCTAGTGCCTTCAAGATTTTCATCAAAATCAACACCTTATTTTTGCATAATTATGTTCTGTCTCAAAGTGACTACAAGAGTATGACATTGATACACTCTAATGAAGAATTCTTGATGCTTTAATGAAGAACTTGAGTCACAGGAATATCTGAATATGACCTTGTGTACATAGACACTCTCTTTCCTGTAGCATAGATTAAATTTTTATATTAATGTAGTTAAATTATTTAGTCCAGGTACTTGGTTTCTGTTTTGCCATAGATCTGTACATGCTTAAGAAAATGTAAACAAGGTCAACCAGAGGGTAGTGGCCAATGGCTCAGAGTCCCAAGGGACATCAGTGACAAGTGGTGTCCCTCAGGGGTCCGTACTGGGACCAGTGTTGTTTAGAATCTTCATTAATGACACAGATTAAGAGGTTGACTGCACCCTCATCAAGTCTGCAAATGACACGAAGATGAGTGGTACAACTGACACACCTGAAGGACAGGATGCCATCTAGAGAGACCTGGACAAGCTTGAGAAGTGTGTCCATGAGAATATCATGTTATTTAACAAAACAAGTGCAAGTTGCTGCACCCAGGTCAGGACAAATCCCGGTATCAACACAGGCTGGGTTAGGAACAGATCAAGACAGCCCTGCTTGGGGCTTGGGGGTGCTGGTGGATGAGAGACTGGAAATGAACTGGAAATGTGCATTCACAGCCCAGAAGGCTAAATGTGCCCTGTTACATCCAAAGCAGGGTGAGCAGCAGGTCAGGGGACATTGACTTGTTGGAGCGAGTCCAGAGGAGGGGCACCAAGGTGATCAGAGGGATGGAGCATCTCTCCTGCGAGGAAAGGCTCACAGAACTATATTTGTTCAGTCTGGAGAAGAGAAGGATTAAGAATGACCTAATTGCAGCCTTCCAGTGCCTGAAGGGAGCCTACAAGAAAGATGGACGGAGACTATTTACAAGATCATGCAGTGACAGAACAAGGGGAAACAGCTTCAAACGGAAAGAGAGAAGGGTTAGATAATAGCAAGAAATTCTTTACTCTGTGGGTGCTGAGGCACTGGAACAGGTTGCCCGGAAAAGTTGTGGATGCCCCATCCCTGAAAGTGTTTAAGACCAGGCGGGATGGAGCTCTGAGCAACCTGGTTTAGTGGCAGGTGTCTTTGCCCACGGCAGAGGGGTTGGAATGAGATGGTCTTTAAGGTACCTTCCAGCCCAGGCCATTCTATGATTCTAAGATGAGCATCTGTGTCAGACAGAGCACCAAGCTGTGCTACAGATTAATGTTTTCACTCCTGCCTGAGTGACTATTGAGACTTCTAACACAAAAATATTGTTCTGACAGGCTAAATGACTACAAAGGTCTCAGGCTCTCATGACATATAAGGGGCTTTTTTACTCGTGGAAACAGCACATAGCAGTCCGTCTATGCAATGAATTGCTGGAACATGCTACCTTCACTGCCATATGGCTAAATATTTTATTAAAAGTTATGATGCAGATGAACACAGGCTATTCCAGACAAAGACCTGTAGACAGCAAGATACAGTGGTTTTCCATCTCTAGTAATTTAAGAAGTTATTTTACAAGGCAAACCAAAGCCATTTTAAGTTGAGCACTGGTACAGCTTACATGGAAGATTGTGTGTGCTTAGATTTGACTCTAATCACTCCTTCTGAATATTACAAAATCCAGGCTTTTATAGAGTCACTGAAGGATATACATTTTAGGAGGTCTCATTTCTGACTTAACTAGTGTTTACCTTGCCTTTTT
>JAWWEW010000088.1:58066264-58083692 GCA_035583185.1 Anabacerthia variegaticeps | reverse complement strand
GAGGCGGGAGGGTTGGTGTTTTTTTGGTTGGTTGGTTGGTTTCGTTGGTTTTTGGTTGGTTGGTTTTTTTTTTAGTTCATCTTGCATCACATAACACTCCTGTTAGGATTACAGGAGCACGGGATTCATATAAACAACATTAGAAATTTACTGCTTACCACTCCTGTTTAGAAATAATGAAACTTGTATTTTGATAATACCATAACCACTAATGCTAAACCATTATGTTTTTTCAATTACTGAAGATATAAAGCAAAAATTATGTCATCCTTTGACAAGCAAAAAGACACCAGAACAGAGAAAAAAGTACTTTGTGAAAGAACATTTCTGTTCTTTTTCTGAAGAAAATAACACCTCAAATACATGCTGAAAGGGAATTTTTTTTCCTAAAAACTCACACCCCAATACTTAGGTAACAAACATGCAATCAAATTTTTTCACTGTGGTTATTTTATTGGCTACAGATACTGATTTAGCAGGTATATTTATCCATAAACATATATATTTATCTATTTAAATGTGCTCTAGTATATTACCTTACTTAATAATGTGGTGGGTTGATTCCCACAAAGCCACTCTTTCAACCCTCTCTGCAACTGGACAGGGGAGAAAAAAGTATCATGAAAAGGCTCATGAGCTGAGATAATGACAGGGAGTAATCATTTACTAAATACTGTCAAGGGCAAAACAGATCAACTTGGGACATTAATTGAATTTATTGTCAACAAAATCAGAGCAGGATAATGAAAAGTAAAATAAATCTTAAAAACACTTTCACCCCATAGCTCCCTCCCTTCTGGGTTCTACCTCCTCCCCACCACAGTGCAGGGAAACGGGGAGTGGGGTTACAGTCAGTTCTTCACATGTTGTTCCTTCCACTGCTCAGTGAAAGGAGTCCTTCCCTTGCTCCAGTATGGAATCTCTTCCATGAGAGACAGTCCTTCACAAACTACTCCAGAGTGGGTCCCTTTCCATGGGATGCAGTCCTACAGCCACAGGCTGCTTCAGCATGGGCCCCCCACAGGGTTTTTTTTTTATGCATTTTTCCCCAGTCTGCTCAGAGTAATCACCTTCCCAGTGGTCTAATCACCTACTTCCCAGTAGGTGTTCAATATGTCTTATTTAAATGACATACGGGTCATTTAGCACAGCATTATTGCAAATATAACATATGGCCACAGGGTAACATTTTTGTCTAATCATGAGAATTGGATTTCAGTCTTCTTTCCCTGTCATCCTGTGACAGCAATCTATACAATAAACCACCACTAAATAATTAACAGAAAAACCAATCTGTGCAATATAATGTGGTTTACTGTGCATTAAAATGCTCACTATTCAGAGTTTGGGGAGGGGGTTATCTTTATAGGAATCAAGAATGACCTTTTCCTGGGTCTCAGATGAGCATAATATTTTGCTTTGATTAACAAATAACTATTAACTTGGAATTATTTTTGTAAGTACTTTTTGAATAGTTTTTTTGGAATTGCTGCAATTTACAAGGACAACCGAAACTGTGAAACAGATTTTGTAAAAATGGGTAAGTGAAGCAGGGAAAGTGAGCTACAAAACATGAGTCGTGTGTACTGAGTTCACTGGGAGACTACAGGAGCACCCCTTTCTCTATTGATAGCTGTCATCATGACACACTTGGCACTACGTCCTTTCCCTACTTGTATCTCAGCTGCAGATCTTCCATTCATGAAAATGATTTTCATCAGTTTGTCTGTGTCAATGTCACAGTGGACACAACCAACCAGCAGACATTTTGATACAGCAGGTGCCTGCAAACAGCATTTGCAACTATGACTGGTAGGTTTTTATTTCTCTGGATGTTCACAAGCAAAAAAGGTCCTGGATACACCTACAGCTTCTGATTTGAACAGCAGACAGTTCTGCTCATGACGATGGTGCCAAAAAGCATTCAAGGTGTAATATCTGCCTTCTTTATTACAAACAAAACCAGGCCATCTGAGAAAGCTATGGCATATTGAGCATTTCTGACAAGTCCATTGTTACTATTCAGAATCCCAGAAGATAAGGGGTTAATTTGTATAGCTCAAAAACTGATAGTCAGATGGCTGTGGAGCCAATCAATGATTGTTGGTTAATAAACATGCTGTGAGAAAGAACAAGGTGTGGTTGGAGCAGGGGGCCATGTGGGGGTAGGGCAGCACTTCTCAGGAACAAACCTTGTTCTAATTCCTGGAGATAAAGCACACCACAGCACAGCACACAGACTGAGAAGTGGGCATGGATGGACTGTAGGGTGAGATCAAGACCACACAAGACCCCTGAAGACTGCGACCCATTTCCTGGATGGTGCAAAAGACAGGACTATGCCTGACAGACTAATCTGCATGGAAAGCGAGAAACTTATTTCCAGGGCTGGGAAACCAATCTATGAAAAGTTACCCCCACCAAACGTTCCATCAGCCCGAACAACACTGGAACCAATTTCCTCTCCTCCCCTCTCCTTCCCTTTCACCTTCCCTTCCCTTTTGCCGTGCTTTCCCTTGCCTTGCCTTCCCTCTCTTTCTTTCCTGTTTTTGCTCTTTCTTTCCATTTTTTTTCCTTCCTCCTTCTCTTTCTCTCTATCTTCCTTTCCATGTTACCCCTTTACCCAAAATCCACTGTCATGCACTTATATAGCACGTCAGGGACTGACGTACCAATTTCCATGCCAAGTGTGTAATGTACTAAAAGAAAAACTTCAAGTTTTTGTGGACACCCAGGCTTCTATAGTTCCTAGGCTGTGCTCTAGGAATGCAATGGCACAGCGTGTTTCGGAGGGGAGGGGGGTGAATCCAGGTCCATGAAGTAAAACAGCTGTTTCTGGGTAATGCGGACACATCTGAGTCCTAGGAGGAGCAGGTGGGGGTATCCAGGTGTTCAGAGGAGCTCAGGTGTATTCCTGGCCCCATGGAAGGAGCTCAGGTCTATTCCCGGCCCTCTGGAAGGAGGCTGTATGCGGGAGGTAGGGTGTATTCCCGGTCCACTGGAAGGAGCTCAGGTGTATTCCTGGCCCCCTGGGAGGAGCTCAGGTGTATTCCCGGCCCCCTGGAAGGAGCTCAGGTGTATTCCCGGTCCCCTGGAAGGAGCTCAGGTGTATTTCCGGTCCCCTAGAAGGAGCTCAGGTGTATTCCCAGCCCTCTGAAAGGAGCTCAGGTGTCTTTCCGGCCCCCTGGAATGAGCTCAGTCTATTCCCACATCCCTGGAAGGAGCTCAGGTGTCTTCCCGGCCCTCTGGAAGGAGCTCAGGTGTATTTCCGGTCCCCTAGAAGGAGCTCAGTTGTATTCCCAGCCCTCTGGAAGGAGCTCAGGTGTATTTCTGGGCCCTGGAAGGAGCTCAGGTGTATTCCCAGCCCTCTGGAAGGAGCTTAGGTGTCTTCCCGGTCCCCTGGAAGGAGCTCAGGTGTATTCCCGGCCCCCTGGAAGGAGCTCAGGTGTATTCCCGGCCCCCTGGAAGGAGCTCAGGTGTATTCCCGGCCCCCTGGAAGGGCGCTGTACACGGGGGGGGCCGGTCGCACCCACTGCCGGCCCGCGGGGGGAGCCGGGCGCCCCCTGCCGGGCGGCGGTGAATGGTACAGTCCGCGCTCCCGCCGCGGGGCGCGCGCGGGCCCCTCAGGTGCGTGTGGGGAGCGGCCCGCGGGGTGCGGCCGGTGCGGCCCGCCGGGACACCGCGGCTTAAAAGTATTTATTTTGTAGAGGTACATGTTTCCCCGCCATACGAACCAAAACAAACAAAAAAAATGAAACCTTAGATTTCAAAAGTGGGGTAGCCAGCTGCAGGAGTTTAGAAAGGATACCGAGAAAAGCGCGGGTGGCAAAGGGTTAAAAGAGGGATTAAAATAAGGTCCCACGGCAGTCAAAACTAGAGTTTAAATCTTCATTTTCACGGCTCAAAACAGGGTCGGGAGGCTTAGCAATGGTGCCTCTGTAAGACACAACATGTATAACATAAGGATTGCGAAGGTCAGGGCTGGGAATTCAGAGTGTACATTTAGAGTGTCAACTAATAGAATATTAAAATGTGAGATTGCTTGTAAAAAGAATGGATGTCCTGAATACATATTTAAAACTCTTATTTTAACAAATCATTGCATGGTAGTAAGTTAGGAGTCATTAAGGTTACTAACTTAGTTTTTAAAAAAATCATTAAGGTTATTAATTAATTAAGTCATTAAGGTTACTAATTTAGTTTTTAAAAAAATCCACTAATTTAATTTAATTAATTCTTTAACATTACCTATATTCCGAAAAACAACCCAAAAAACTTTGGCTACTGACTAGTTTTAGTCTCACTGAGGAAACAGAGGGTGCAAGAGAAAAAAGAGTATTAAACACACAAAACCAGCCCCTTACTGCCTTGGCTGAAGAAGTTACACACACGTAAAGGTGTAAATATTCAACAACTGAGCAAATAATTGAGTCATGTAATTTTGTTTCCTGCTTAGTGCTGTGCATTTACCTATCTATTCCTGCCTGAGTGTATTGCCAGTATTTCTGTCTGGAAATCCATTCAGTTTCTGGGGTTGTGAACACATTCTGAATTCTGTTTCATCTCTCTTATTGTAATTTTTTGTTATTTGTAAAATAGTCGTTCACACATTATCACACAGAAGTGATGATTTTGTTTGGACCACGTGGTTTATCTGGTATTGGAATTTTTGTCTGCTGGAGCCTGATGTTCCGAGATGGTTTAAGTCTTTTTAGAAGCATCCATATTGTATATTTCAGATCCCCTTTGCCAAATGTGAGTTGAAGATTCTATAAGTACAATTTATAAAAATAGGAATTGTGTTAGTAATCTGGATCTATATGAGTGTTTTTCAAAATACTCCCTTTTTATTCGACAATAAAGTTTATGTACTGCAATGTCTATCATGGATCTTAACACACATTGTTTATAAGAAAACATGTAAGTAACTTTAAACCTTAGGTGTTAAGTATTAAAGCATCTGCACAGGAAAAATGGTCTAGATGCCACATCAGTATGTGCCTGATGCATCATTCTGTCTGTGAAAGCAGTTTCAGGTTAATTTTTTAGTTACAACAAAAATTCCAAGTTCAGCTATATCATCTAAGAGTTTGATAGATTTTGCTTGGGCTTTCTGACATTCCTAGTATTTCCTAGAAATGTGAGATCTTACATTGGCTGAAGTTTAGCTTCAAATGCAAAAATAGCTTTAAATTTAAAAAAAAAAAAAAAAAAAAAGTGCTTTGTTCTGCTTACATTTGTGCATAAGAATTTATATAATTTGAATGTGAAATATACGACTTCATAGATCTATTTTTTTATACAGAGAGCGATCATTAGATTATATGGTTCAGAAATAAATGCATCACAGTGATGAAGGTACTATGAAGAAAACCAGTGTGGTAAACCTTGATAAACTTTTGGATGACTTCTCAGAGATAGAAAAGGTAAGTAAAGAAGGTAAAAAATATTGAAACCATCTATAATTATCTTGTGACATTTTTAAAAGCTTTTCACGTGAAAATTTCTTCTAAGCGGTATCAGTTTATTGTTATGCTCCGTAATACCAACTTTGTTTGAAAAAGATTTTTATTCACTATATCTTGGTGTCACAGAAGTGAATGCTGTGGAGCCACTTTGAGAGGAAAGTAGTTTATAACCAATTATGTAAGTCAGCATTCTGCAGGTAAATTTGCAATAGCACAGGCTCTCAAGTCTAGCATTGTTCTTCCGTATAAAGGACTTTCCTGAACTATGGGAAATAATACAAGTTTGTGAGTGCAGTGTTGTGAAATTGTTACATTTTAATTTAATTTAAAACTCAAGATTTAAAACTTAAAACATGTTAATATAACATTAGTCTTTTTCCAATTTTCTAGAAAATATCAGAAATTAATGAGACAAACAACCTACTGATTCATCAGCTAGAAAAATGTAACAGGTTGCTAACATTAAGCCAATCAAAAGAGGAATCAGTAAAGGAAGGTAAGTTATTTTTTCAGTAAGGTAGGATTTTTGCATATACTGAGAAATTCTGTGAAATATTTCCATTATTTTCAATCATATAGGATAAAAAATAAAATAGCAAGATCTAAGATACTGTGTTAAAAGCAGTACTACCCAATCTTAGGTCATGTAATGAAATACATCTTATAGTAACAGTTCAAACTGTTCAATAAAAGCTAATAAAATGGTATTTACTATTTGCAGATGGGAATTATAAGTCTATAACTGTAATTGAAAAGCTGCCAAATAAAGGGGGACCTAAAGATAAAACTATAAAATTAATATTTTTTGTTTTGTTCTAGAATTGTATATTTTCAGATGAGTATTTGAAATGAGAAATATTGTCTGGTACTTAGTGTAGATTTGTGATTGCTTATTTTTCTGTAGCTGGTAGAGTTGCTGAAAGGTGTATCTTTTTGTAGGACTTTCATCTCTGGGAAGACAACTTACTAAAAGTTAGGAAGCAGGGTAGGAATAAATCTAGTTTCATTCTGGAGTGAGATTGCCAGTTGGTTTCACTTAAATCTTCACTGGAACTTAGATAATTTAGCATAATCAGAAATTGAGTCTTGAAATTGAGAAATTAAGTTATTGAGTTAGTGAGTGAAGTTTCCTAATGATTATAATCTACTTGGTTATACCAAAACACCTATGATACGGGATGACAGGTGATGCAGAGGGGAGATGAAAACCAGTAGCAGTGCACATGGGAGGCATTTCATATAAACAGTAGCTGGTGTTAGTTCATGGCTTCTCAGGAAAGAGATCTTGGTGTTCTCTGAACAGTTCTCTAAAAATATAGTGTTCTCTTAAAATATCAGTGGTCAAAGAAACAAACACAGTGATAGGCAAGATTATGGAAGAAAATAAGAAATAAACATCATGGCCCTGTAAGATCTGTGACTTTCATGTAATGTTCTGGTCCACACCTATCAAAACAGACATACAAGAACTAAAAGGTAACAGAAGGTGGCAAGGATTGGTGTTGTCAGGGAGGAGCAAGGGCCAGGGAATCAGGAACCAATCATGTAATAAGGACCATGGATGTAGGGGCTTTAACCATCCAAGACTCACTCCCACTGTACCCATGCAAGGCTGGCCCAGTGAGGACAGCCACAGTCAGCCAAAAGTGCACATTACCAAACAAGTATGTGACTCAGGAGGCTGAGTCAGAATGGAGTTCAGAAATGGTAACAAAGGCCAGACATGGTCTAGGGATCACTACCAGGTCTCTAGTGATGAGGCAGGTCTGGTATCAAGCCAGAAAGTTACTCCCTAGGTCATGACCAGGGTCTAGCGTGTGGCTGCAACTCCAATGCACCAGAGGCCCAGAAAAAAAGCCTCAGCTTAGAAGAGAAGGAAGGGCAGCCATTTCTGAATCTACTTCCATCTTTTTTCAAAGTCACCAGCCAAACACCCAGAAGGTGCATGGGGAAGAATGCACTTGGGGCCTTCACAGGTTTGGAACATCTGAAGGAAGACTTGAGTTGATTGGAAACTTTTCAGCCTAACCAGAAAGAATAGAGCTGATATGCCTCCTATGACTCATATCTGTAACACTGTGAATGGCACAGAGAAAGTGACTACAGAATGTATATTCATTGTATAATGTAATAAGAGAACTATATGGAAATAAAACTTGATTGATTTAAAGCTTACAAAAAGTATATTACAAAATAAAATTAAATCAGTTCCACAGAAGCCTGTGGATAATGATGGTATAGATTAGTCCAGTAAGATTAGAAAAAAATAATGTAAAAAAACTTTTATTTGTTAAACACAAAGACAGTATCTCTCACTGAGGTCTCTTCCTTCTATGTTTTGGAAGTTGAAAGGATGTATTAAGGGTAGTGTCTGTCCAGCTTTTTTCCTCTTTCACAAAGTATCTTCTACTGGGTATTGTGAAGTGGAATAGTGAACTGGATGAACTTTGATTTAAGTCAGAGACACTTGTTTCTTTATTAAGCAGAAAAGAGTGCAGGACAGTCACTCAGAACACGAGGCTTCTTTATTGTTGAAACCAGAGAGGAATGGTTTAATATAAAATAGATTGTAAAATGGGAAAGAAAAAGGTGGATGAAAAGAAGAAATTATTCTTACTGTAAATCCTATGGGATAAAAAGTAGCAGAGCAAGTGGAAGAGACAACTTGAGAAATCAGAGCAGCTCACATGACTGCAACAAGGAAGTAGAATGGACTGAAAACAGATGAAAGTCAGAAGAGAGATTTGAGCTTTGTAAACAGTAGTGCCTCACTTTGATGAGATAAGAGAGAAATTATTTTTTGAGATAGTTATGCTGATACAACTGAAGAAAACAGCCTCTGGAGCTTCTTTTGAAACATACAATGGAAAAAAAATTGTGTGTGGCAGAAGTCCAAGTAAAAATAGTAGAGCAATCAGCCTGAAATATGAACCAAAGTTTTAGCAGCAGGGATAGTCAGGAAAAAACAAATCTCAGTAATACTGAAGCCATGGAAGTTGTACAGATATAGACAGAAGGCAGAATTGTTGGAAGACAAGGATTCTGGTCAATGAGTAAGAAAGTTTGCAGAGATCAACAAAAAGTGAGAAGCAGGAACTTGGAACAATGTGCGACATCCAAGAGATGATTGTGAAAGTCACTTAGTGATAAGGAAGTAAAATATAAATGAGATATCAAAGGGATAGAATGTGTTTAGAAATTAAGATAGTTATTATGGTTGTTCTGTTAGGTTAGGTTCTGTCTGCTTAGGGAGTTTGTGGAGTCTCCTGCACTGGAAATATTCAAGAATGGTCCAGATGCAATCCTGTGCCATGTGCTCTGGGATGACCCTGCCGGAGCAGGGTGGTTGGACCAGATGACCCACTGTGGTCCCTTCCAACCTGGCCCATTCTGCAATTCCATGATTCTGAGCTTTGCACCTTTATTAAATTCACCTGCCACGCTGACCCTTCAAAAGTGGTGATGCTTTATGTGGTATTCAGAATCAGAGTACTAGAAGTTGTGCATCTAAAGTTCAATTCTTTGTAAAAATCTTTTGGAAGGTCAAAGCACTGTGGGTTAAAAAAACCCAAACCTTTAATATTGATGAGGTATAGAGGGATTTTGTGCAGAACTGAAAGAGATGCAAGGTACCAAATACAGCATTGGTACTTTTATTCTTGCTCTGGCAACAGTTTATCCTATCAGACATAGGAGATAGTTGTGAGAATGGCTTTTCTGCAATGATATTGTCAATTGTGGCTTGGAAAAAGATTTCTCCTAGCCTTATGTCCCAAGCTGTTTCCCAGAACCCAGCTCAGACACAGTTCCTGAAAGTATCTTTTGAAGACCTGGTCCAAAGGCAACAGAAACTTCTTACAGCAGAGGAGCAGAAAGAAAGAGTTTTGTGGAAGGAAAGTTTGTTGTTCCACCTCCTGAAGGGTTTGTAGCTACTAGTGGTAGTCGGGTGGAAGAGGTGGAATTTTATCCTGGCTGAAGAACTCTGTCAAGTATGTGAAACAGAAAAAGTAGTAGCATTTCACACCTCAAGAATCTCCACCAAGCAAGAACCTGAGGGCTGCATGATATCCTCGATTGCCACAAGTCTCTCTGTAGAACTGTGTAAGGTAAAAGAAGACTGTGAATTCTGAAGAAAAAGCAAAGAAAGAAAGAAAACTTCTAGAACTCCAGGGAGAAGGCAGTGGAACACTTGTAGCCAAGATAAGGAGGGAAAAGATAAGCAAGTATATACACCTTCTGAAAGGTCATAAATTAACTTTATTTTCTCTTCTTATGTTGTTTGCTAAACAAATTTGAGATTCAGAATGGCAGTTTTGTGTGAATCATTGCAGATCCACTTAAGGCAGATGCAAGCCTGGCATCCTTGCTTTCTGTTCCTAAATCTTTGCTGTGGTGATTAAATGGACTGTTTTGGTTCTACAGTTCTAAACTAAATTCTACTGTAACTTTTTGAAAGGAAGCAAGCACGTAATTATCCATGAAACACATAAAATGGCTCTATTTAGCATCTTCAGGGTTCAGTATTTGTTTACTTAGTGTTTCTAAGGTGTTAAAGGAAAAAGCGGTTGATGCAATTGCCCTATAAAAAATCAATTATAAATCCAGATGGGAGAACCTGCAATAAGTTAGTTATTAAGCAGGGAAAATGAGCACTTAGGGTGTTTGTTTTTTCTGCATGTAGGCCATATGCTTTACTGGGAAGGAACTACACAGAATCCATAACAGATATGCCAGTGATCCTCAAAGCTGCAACCACTTAGCAAAATTCTGCATTTTTCCCTTAATGTAAAAAGCAAAACTTGTGGGTTCCCAGTAGTTTTTTCCAGTCATGACTGTAATTACATATAGGATTTGCCAAGATTAGTCCTTTAAAGATAAGAAAGAGAAGCAGGTATTCTTGAAATGGAACAGAAGAGTGGCTTGCGCTTGAATAGTTGTGATTCTTTTGAAAACTCGCTGCTGTTCCAGTGTTTACTCAAATGCATAGATGTCTTTCCATTTGTGCATTAATTACAGTCATTTGAGTTTGTTTCCACACATTCTTAAACGGGAAGAAGTTTTTAGTAGAACTAGTTAGTACAAATGGGCACGCTAACCTAGTGCTTCCGACTTCGATTAGAACTTTTCCACAGATGCTTTTGATCCAGTACACGGTGAGAGCAGGCAAAGTTTCTGTGCTGCTCGTGCTCCCTCTACTGTTTTTTTTGAGGAGCGTGGAACGGGAGGAGACGTGGCTGAAGTACTACCCTGCATGGAGAGCAGACTTGATGGAAGAACAGACTAACAATCGAAAAGACTGAATGGAAAACTGAATCTCTTAGCTGGGATCTTAATGCGTCTTCCTGGCTCCATTACTTATAGCGTAGTCTTTAATTATATGATGAACAATTTCCAGTGGAGCTTTAGTCTGATGAGACTGTTATGGAGTATATTTTGTCTGCTGTGGAAATTAAAAGCCACTTAGGAAATGCAGAGGCAGTCCAGAAATAGAAAGAGAAATTTTAAGAGTAAGCAACCTCAGTTTTACTGTCTCCTCTTTTCCCAGTCTTTGACTGTTTTGTGACTTCACTGATAAACTTGCAAGGAACATAAGGGAAGTAGTATTTAGTGAAAACCAAATGTTATATTACAGGAAGTACACATGGTGCTCAAATATTTAAAATACAGTTTAAAAAATAAAATCATTAAATACAACTATGCAAACTGATAACAGGTTGCAGGTATGTAGATACAAACGCACATCACTATTTTGTGTAAAGTGAGATAATGGGGATATAGTCACATATCCTGAATCTCTCAAAGTTTATGTTGAGCCACAAGATGAATGAATATGCACTAAAAAGTGGTTGAGAGACTGCAATGAGTGGATACAGCTGACCTTGTTAAAAAGAATATTGACAAAAATGCTGTCAGGAAAGTAAGCCTCAGTTTCATTAAATACATCAAATTGCTGAAAGACTGATATGGAAAACTTCTATTATTGCCCAGAAAACAATAAAATCCTTGTTTTCTGGCTAGAAACAAAAAGGTAATAGTTTTATGAACTTGTTTGTGTTCATAAAATTGCTTTTAATCTATCATCAAACTAGAAGGTAAAATTAAAAAATATGTAATAGTAACCTGAGTTATTTCTACAGCCAGAACACTTAGAATAACGTTCAATCAAAATTATTATAAAATATTTGAGAAAAAATTATAAACAAAGTGTAAAATTTAAAAAAAAAAATTAAAAAACCTTGAATTTTGATTTCTTTTAGAATGCACTACTCTACAGAATGTGATAAAGGGTCTAACACAAACCATTGAAAACCAGTGTAATATCAAAGGTAAAGGCAAAAATGTTCTTATATATATGCTGTACTGTAATTTCAAATGAGCAGGCATTTAATTTTTTTGTTTACTGTTTTTTTCAGACAGAGTAACTCACTGAGAGACAAACAGAAAGTAAAAAAATATATCTAAAATCAATCTTGTGCAGTAATAAATGTCTATTGCTATTATCTCTTTAGAATCCACATGTAAAAAAGTCCTGCTTTAGTGAGGTTATTTTACTCAATACTTGGGCTTTAAATTTATTTCACCATAGGACAGGCAATTTTACAAAAAGAGAGAAAGTATCATTCACCTTTTGGACTGTACACTGTGAAAGCATTTATGCATAATTTTTATCACTTTGTTAAACCAAAGGGTCTTAATCCTTTGTATAATGTTATTAACGTTTTGCTGTTATTCATAAATACTTGAAAATTACTCATTTTTATTTGAAAATTAAATATATATTTGTTATATCTTTATACTACAGTTTAGCTGTAGTTAATTTTATAACCATTATGTGTTGAAGGCATATCAGCATAAATATTAATAAACCTCTAAAATTGGAAGTATATGGCTGCTTTTAATACTCAAACTGATATAAACTTATAAAAAAGCACTTTTTTTCTAAATTCTGTTTTTGAGATGCTACTTTCTAGTTTTTAGGAAACAAGTACTTAAAAACTTGGATCTTCCAATTTGAAACTGTTGTAGTCATGATAACAGTCTTATACTTTCTGAGTCAAAGAACTTTGCGTTTAGATTTTCTTCAATCAGTCATTTCTTAGAAGGCTAAAGGCAGTTCCAAGGAGTAGTACCAGCCAAATACTAGGGTGAAACTGATTTTTCTTGTTAAAAAATGGAGACTGAGAGCATGTAGTCCTGTAAATTATGATTATAACATCTACAAAAAAGTTTTACCTTATAGAATCATAGAATCAACTGTGTTGGAAGAGACCTCCAAGATCATCAAGTCCAACCCTTGATCCAGCACCACTGTGATTACTAGATCATGGCACTAAGTGCCACATCCAGTCTAATCTTCAAAACCTACAGAGACAGTGAATCCACCACCTCTCTGGGCAGCCCATTCCAACACCTGATTAACCTCTCTGTAAAGAATTTCTTTCTAATATCCAGCCTATTCTGCTTTCATGATAATGATATCAAAATGTATTTTTTAGTGTGTCATATAGTTTTTTATTTATGTAGACGAAAATGATAGGCTGAAGGATACCATTCACATCTTGGAAGATAAATTAAAGACTTGTGAAGAGGTATGTCACTAATCATCGTTCTTTAGGTAGAGGAATAATATTTTATCTCTATTGTAGGTGTTCATATATCTTTATATTCTTGGGTTTGCTATTGATACCTTTATTGTTTTGCTCCTATATTGTGTAAAAAGAGAAGGGTTGGTCTCATGACAGCACACATGTGAGAAAATGTTGAAATAACTGAGAAGTTAATTTTTATATTGTATTATATTATATTATAATTTATTATATTAAATTATAATAATTTGTGTGTGTGTGTGGAAATAAGGTTTTTATATTCAGTATGCTTGGTTGTGCTGCCAGAGAATCAATAATTGTCTGAATTTTATCTAGTTCTTTGGGAATAAGAATAACAGGTCTCTACTTCTTATGAGTGTTCCATAAATTCCATTTATGATCTCTCTACTTCTTATCTATAGCACTCATTTTTTTTTTTTTTCAAAGGCGGTAAAACCAGCAAGGCTAGTCATAAGTTGTGTTAGCTTTCTTTGCAAAGATTGCAGATATGTTACCTGTATAGGATTAGAAATCTCACTGCTGATTTACTTTGCCTGTGTTTGTACTAGGAGTTAAAATTAAACATTTATACCAACATTTGTACAATTGTCATGCTCAAACTTTGTCAGTGCCACCAGCGTCACTACTGCTGTTTTATCCACTGCTGCCAGTATGAAGTTGTGGAATCCTTGCTATAAGCAATACTAACAAAATTCATGCTTTAAATACCTTTTTTTTTAATGTAATCTGAGAGTCAAAAATCCACAAAAGTTGAGCTGTAGTCCCTTTATCCAGCTGCATTGTCTCAGATCCCAGACTGGGGAAAGGAATACTACCTCTCCATTTACCTCCATTTCTAATTTTATATAGCTGACAGCTGCAATACAATGAAATCTGCTACATTTTCCTCTGTGGACTTCAGCCAGTCTGTGTAAGAAGTAATTGGGTATTTTGAATTTGCAAGATTGAGGATAAAAGAACTACTGAATTATAGAGTATATATTATACAGGATATCATTTTTGCCTGATTGTTGTGCTTTGCAGAAGACCAAGAGCACAGAAACTGCATTATTTTTATAAAGCATTTTACATTCACAGGAATATAAAGATCAGATTGAGAAACTCATGAGAGAAATTAAAAACAAAGAGGAAGACCACAAATTAGAAATAACACAATTGAATTGCGATGTAAGAAAAAAACGTAAGTTCTCTGAAGGCTGAATGCTGTAGCATTGGGTAAAACAAATAACCTGTAGGAACTGTGTTTTTGCTAGGATAAATACAAGTTCCACTTCTTAGTGCAAACATGAACACTAGAAGCGTTTAACTGAATTTTTTCTTTCCTGAAGAGAGTAAACAGTGACAATAAGGCAATAGTACAGCAATACAGGATGAGCAGAAATTCCCAAACAGAACGAATGCTGTGAACTTGGACATAAAAATCTGAAGGAATGAAATTTTAAGTTAAGTGTAGACTGAAAACTTGCTTTGAATTGTAAGCTACACTGCTGTTACAGTGTTCTTTCTCTGATCAGAGAGTAGGGCATTATTTTTGCAAATAAATAATACTGCAGTGAGAAAAAGCTGATTTCAATATTGATTTTTTTCCATTAGAGGAATAACCTCGAGAAGCAGAATTTCTTTGTCATCCATATAGCTGAAAACAACCAGAAAAGTTTTTGTAAAGCATGAAGATTTTTTTTTTAAGAGAGACCATCTTACTGGGATGGGACAGTGTGGTTTTCACAGAGTTTTGTTATGGTTTTTGCTTTAATTAAAATGTTTTCCCATGAAATGTTGACCTGATACTCAAGAAAGTTTTACTATTTGGGAAATTATGGGGTTTTTTCATCGAATGATCTTCTGTAATCATAATTTTTGGTGTTACTGTGTTGCTAGTTGAAGCTAAAGAAATGGAATATAGAGAACAGAGAGAGAAAAAAGAACTGGAAATACTAGAGCTAACTAGACAGCTGAAAATTCAAAATGAAGAGAAGCAGAATGAAATAATTAAACTGCAGATAGAGGTATGCATTACAAGGCTGAAAGATGAATTGGGCATTGGGTAAATTTCAAAGAGACTGTAGTGAAAAATACTAATTCGTACTTAACAAAGTAATATGATGGAATCTAGAAAACTTAAAAAATTATTCTCTTTACAAAGATCAGAGGTGTGTGCTCCCTTCTACAATGAAAACTTCTGCTCGGGAATCAAGTTCTAGCTATAGGGAGACTGAAGTTTGCTCTGTTCTTTTTTTAAATTAAACTACTGTGAAACTTTTATAGGTTTTGGGCCATAAAAAAAAATAAGCAACATTTTCTGTTTAACTTTCTTGGTTTTAACTTTAATATTTTAATAAATGTTATTGTAATAAACTTCCAATAGAAAATTCTAATCCTACAGAGATTTAATTCAGAGCATTCAACACGTATTTCATTGCTCAAGTTTTAAACCACTCTCATTACAGAAACAATGAAAGAAATACTTCAAACCTTTCACATATCAAAAGAAAGAAAGTGTGAAAGTGTTCATGTGGCTGAGGAGCCCTCAACTTTTCTTTTTTCAGTAATGTCTTTTTCATCTGCATGTATTTGGTTTCTCATAGTTTTACTACTTAATTTTGAAATATTTTGAGGCTTTTTTTTAAGAAATATAACTGGTAATTACATTCTTTTAAAAAATAAACGTACATCGCTTCATTTTCCTAGGATTAATTAGTAGATAAGCTTGCTATTACTCCTCCTAGGTAAAAAATGCAACTAAAAAAAACAAAAAGTTAAAACTATACTTGAATTATTTATTGTACCTTCTTTCCTGTTGGTTCTTACTGTTTTATCTTTGCCTGATTCTTTCAGTTCAATGCTAAATTAGCAAGAGCTCAAGATAAAACCACCAAGTCATTTTCAGATGCTTCTGTTTTGCCACAAAGTATCTATCGAAGGGTACGTGCTTTAACATCCCGTGGTGCACAGATACCAAGTGCTGTTCCAGCCTCTTTGAAACAGGAGCTCCATGGGTTTTGTCTGTGTACATGGGTTTTGTATGTGTTCTCTCCCATACATCCCTCCCACAACTAAATTCATAGAATCATAGAATAATTTATCTTAGGGTGGATTTTTAAGATCATCAAGTCTAACTCTCATGTCTCTGCATTTTGATACTGCTGGGGTTCAACAAAGAGGCCATATGTGAGGTGGTTTAAGTACAGAACTGCTAATCTGGAAACTGAAGATAGAACTGACATAAATGACACTGATATAAAGCTGTGTACATTATTTTTGTAGGCTTGAGACTTTGGGATGTCACAAAAATAGGATTCTGGGGGAATAGTTTTTGTAATTTTGTGATACAAAATAATGAGGAAAATATTCCTATTAGAAAATTTTTGATTTGCAGTAGCAAATTATATTGTTATAAAATTCTGTGTGATGTTTAAAAATTAAGCCTTTGCTTGCATTTTTACAGAAGCTGCAGCATCTCCAGGAAGAGAAAAACAAGGAAATTGAAATTCTCCGAAACATCATAAGAGACTTAGAGCAACGTCTTCAAAAAGGCCAAGACCTGCCCTTAAAACGGAAGCGATTTTGAGTAAATGACATGAAGTATTTCAGTAGTACATACAATGCAAAATGCAGACAATATACTTCAAGCTGTGCATCTCAAAGTCAAAACAAGATATGAAGATAGCATTTTTATTGAAAACACTCTTGTCAGATATTCCAAAGGCATGCATTCTGTGTACACTCAGGCCTACTCTCTTGCTAATCAGCATTCACAATAAAAAGATTCAAGTTCTGTAGGAGTAATAATTTCCCTATTAAACCATCATTAATTATGGTGAATGCTTTCATAGCAGTTTTCCTTTTACGAATATTCTCTTCTTCATCCAGAAATCCTTCAGACAACTGTTTTTACTTTTATTCAGTTAATCAAACATTAGGAATGCTAAACTACAGACAGAGAAATAATACAAGTTTCAGTGGTATATTTCCTTACTAATTGATACAATTTATGAAATTCAGCACTGTTATAAACAAAGATAAACATTTATACTAAAACTAATTTTATCCCCCCTTTTTGATTCTGACACTGATTCTGCATGAAGGGCTGTTAACACTGCTTCTTGCTTTAGGCATGATCTTACTGATTTAGTATGATTATGTGTTAATGGATCCTTTTTACTGTATCTAAGCCACAAAAGTGAAGCATATAAATCTGTTACTTTAAAATAATGCAGTTATTGTTTGTATATTACATTTTCAATAAAAAGTTATTTTGTCACATTGCTTAGGAATAAGTTTTTTTGTGTACATAGTTTGTATCCCCAGGTTAGGAAAAAAAAACTAACTCAACTTTTGAATTTATTCTGTCTT
>JAWWEW010000088.1:58054797-58066250 GCA_035583185.1 Anabacerthia variegaticeps | reverse complement strand
CTTCTTAATAAAAAGTGACTAAAATCTCTGTCTTGGTTATCTTCTGTTCTTGATTGCAAAACATCAGACAGGAGCCCCTAGGTCATAGTTTATGCTCCTGTCCTCACAAATGCAAACAGAATGTTAGAAGAGAAACAAGAAAGACAAATTAATCAAGAATGCCAACACCTTCCAAGTGCACCCAAAAAACAAACTAGGGGTCAATTAAATTCCTTTAAATTATGAAGCTTTTCACTGATGGAATTTGACAGGTACTCTGTAATTCTAAGAGCACTGCTCTAAAAGTCTACTTCTTCGTGATATTTTAACTCCACACACCCGTCAGTGTAATTTTTAATTTGGGGCAACAAAAACACCTACTCTGGTGATCTTCTCAGTCTTGCAACTATATCAATTTTATTAGTAGGATACCCTTGTATTTTGAAGGTGCTTAGTTTGTTTTTCAGGCTCAGTTTCTCACCTTTTCCTGTCACTGTCAGGTGTCACTAGTTTCACTTCCTCCTGCTGCTGCTGACTGTCAGGCAGCAGAGAGCAGACGTCACTGTCATGACTCAGTGATGTCCTCTGCTGCCAGCTGGCCATGTCACCTGCAAGAATTTGGAAGTGCTCCACGACACTGTCAAGTGACAGAATTTCCTAACTCTTCAAACAAAAGGTGTCGACAATGACAGCATCAGCTACTAGAAATTGAGTCTGATGCTGTCTGCCAATTTCAAGTCAACTGGTTTTTACAGCTGTTTTTCCCTTTTTGTCATAGCTTTTTATCTTGTGTAATTTTGACACTTTCTCCTGGAGGAATAGTGTCTACCTGCTCCTGACTACCTATGTGGTCATGTCTGTGGTGGCCAAAAACCCTGTGACGCCAGCCACTGTGAGGATGGTGTCTCACGGCTTCAGAAGAAGCCTGATGATTCTCTTTTTCGGGATGACGACTGCCAGAATGATGGTGGTGGTGGTGGTGGTGGTGGTGCCCATGTCTGTGCAGGTTGTGGTGATGGGAGTGCTGACTGGTTGGTTTGGGTTCTGCCAGCTCATCTGCATGTTTAGTGATGTTTTCACATATGTCATCGATATCAGGTTCCTGAAAAACAGACGCATGCATTAAATATAAAGCACTGTATTTAACTAGCTGTAAAATTCTAATTACCTTATCATTTTTGCAGAACCTGAAATCCAGGTTAAAATTATTTGGGCTACTTTGTTGAAGAATGTACTAATGTATCAAAAATAACCTTGTGTTGCAACCCCATTGATACCTACACAGGGCTCTTAATGCAAGCTTTTAGCAATTCTAATTCCAGAAACCACTAATAACAACTTTTTTTTTTTTCCCCTAGATCCCACATCTGACCTGCCTATGGCCTATATTTAGCTGGAAAACTGCATTATGGGATCAAAACTCAATATTCTCATTGAACTTCCATGATTATGTATGTACATTTCTTGATAATCTTTAGAGTAATTCTGATCTTTAATTATACAAAAAACAGAGCTACCCTTCTTTTATAGCATTAGCAATAATTTGTATTATCACCTTATCACTTCTTTAAATTAACTGCTGTATACTGTGTTTAAATTCAAACTCAAATGAAGAATAACTCAAACCAGCTTGGATTTGATTCCCAGGTTTTTTTAAAAAATACGATTTATTTATATACTTACCCATCCTCCAAGAACAGATTAGCTAGTTGCTCACTAGCTGTATATAACTCCACCAACAGAATTAGCCTCCAAGATTGAATGTAGATTTCTGACAATGATTTCTATCAAGGGCAAGTATTCATATAATCAGTCTATTATAAATTAGATCTAATTTATTGGGAAAAAAGTTTAAAAGCTCTCTGTCAAGACCCATGACTGTGTAGATTCTAAACCAAGTCTTTGTGGATTAATCACACTGCAATAATTTTTTTTAAGTACCAGTCAAATTCAGTCTCCTTTTCTAGTATAAACAGAATGAGACAAGAAAATACCGTGTAAGAGCAGTTTCCACACTTGTTTTCACAGTATGCAATCTTAATAGATTCTTCTACATATTGGAGATACAGGAAGGAATAGGGCAGACCCAGATGATACACCAGACGGCCGCACCTAAGGAAAGAAAGAACTCGCTGGTTATATATACCTAAAATTAAATCTGTCTTCTTACCATATCTCATTTTATTTGCATCAATCCACCCACATGTATATTCCCATGGAGAGGGTTTCTGTTCAAGGAGTTTGCAGGCAAATCCACTGTCTTCCTTGCAAATGCTTGCCTGCTCAGCTGCATTAGCCAGTAGCATGAAGCATGACTTCTGGCTGAAGTGGTAACTGTACTGGCAGAAGCTTCTGGTTTAGTGGCACTTAGACTAGCAAAGGTACACTCATTACAGACCTGTCTGGCTAATGAGGAGGGCTGTTTGCACGATGGTTGCTGCATCCTTACCAAGTGTTTTTAGGCAACCTAACACGTATTTTGATTGGAATGTGCATTGCAGTACATTACTGATTTAGTCTACACAAGGGGATTTTTATGCTGCCTACTTGCTCTTTATCTGTACTTGAGTGTTCTCATATGCACCTGATTACACAATTGGTCTGTTCAAAGGAGATGCTATAAATGCAGAACTGTACATGAGGGTACTTTGTTAAGTACCCCACCTGCAGTGTCAACACATGGTCCTCTAGACCTACCTCCCAGCATGTCTGCAAGCACACACCCAGCAGCAGGCAAACTCACTTGGAATGGTTATTACAGTAATGTAAAGTAACTAAGATAGATATGTTACGAGTGTAGGACTTTTCAAATAACTACCATCACATCAAATTGAAAAATCAGGATTTCAGTTAGAGATATTACTGGTTCTGCCAAAATATGCATGTGCCAGAATCTTGTATCAAAAAGCTATTTTCTTCTGAGGTTTTAAGTTTCAACTAAAGACTATTTTTCCCTATCTCTACATTTTCAACTCTGGTCAAAATGTTTCCACTACAACTTAGATAGCTCTCCTCCTTGATTCTACTTTGGCATGCATGATGTAATGAAGTTGTCTGAAAATAAAAACAGCATACAACCAGAACCATGTTATCCAATTCTACACTCAGTTATATTAATCTAAATCCACAGTAATTATAGAGAAAAAATTATTTATTCCAAAATTACTTATGCAAAAGCAGACTTTCTTTTTTCCAGTAAGTGCTAGCACTTCATCTTAGAAGTGGATCATGATGAAATCATATAGAGATTTACAAAGCATTACTCTAAATATATGTGTTTGTCTGTAAACACACACCTGTCATAGATAAGAAAGTCATCCTTGTTCCCATTTAAGGTAGTCCAGACATCATCTTGCTGTTCTTCTTGCTGGTAGACAGTAATATAGTCTGAAACACTTTCTTTCAGTCGGTGGAATTCCCTCTGGGATTGAGCTCCCTGATGATTGACAACTACATATGAGATGTTGACCAGTCCTTCATTCTCTAACTTTACTCGCAGGTCCTCCAATCTAGTGGAAATGTAGAGAAGCAAGACCATAAATCATTAGAGAATCATAAGATTTGCCACAAAAGTGAATATGCACCATCTTGCTTTTATTACAGTGGAAGTTATTTTATCCCAGTGTTAATGGCAACAGTCTAACACTATTAAAACATTCCTGCCATTTTCCATGACTATCAACTGTACTGTCAACAAACCAGACTTTACAGCAGCTAATATGCCATGGGTTCTGTCCTTGTATGTAGAATGCAGTAAATCAGACATCTGTTTTCAGACTAAATTCAGTGTTATTTTTACATCAGTTCTTTCATGGTCATCATGGTCTAACAGTTTATTTGATGCCTTTATTAGAATGCTGAGATTTAGGTCATATAGTTGGTTAAAGAAAGCACACAATAAATATAGCAGGAAAATGAATAATCAAGAAAGCAAACCTGCAGTAAAAGGTTGACAACTCTCCCACTCATCTTGACATGGCTATATTCTGTACTATAAAAAAGGGCTAAACTGGGTCAAAAGGACTGCTATAGAAAGTATGTGTGACCTGTTTGGCAGTTGTTAGTCTTTCCTCTGGCTTTTTAGCACAAAAGTCTATCTCTGCTAATAGTACAGAAAGGTGATTTCTTGCTGTATGATTTGGGGTTTCTTCCTTTTCATTTGTATCCTTCGTACTGAATTGCTCTAGAAAACCCTTATTTTTCAGTTACAGGAAATAATCTAGAATGTTGAAGACTCTTTAAAATCTTCCTAAAATGTAGGAATCAAATCCAACAACATTGAAAGCCAACTGCAAAGTCCACTTTCAACTTTGATGGAGCTACAGATTTACCAATACTTTTTCAAATCAAATTCATAATAAACTTGCAAAGCCTACTATAATAAAAGTTATGCACCCAAGAGGGGCAAACTAAGATGTTCTTACTGTGACTAAACTCCAAATCTCAAAGCAGTACTATTAATTTTTAAGCCAAAATTATTTCATAATCACTAAATGAATCCAAGATAAGGGCTTTATGAAATTCCTGTTTGGGTCAGATCAAAATTATTTTCTTGCTACTGTTATTGCCATGATAGCTAATCATTTGCAAAGAGTAGGTTCTAGAAATCAGGCCCCTAATGTCCCATTCTTGTATGAAAACATAACATTGACGACTTCCTTGAATGTTTCATCTATTTTTTGGAAGGCCAATCTTTACTTTATCTTCTAGATTCTTTTAATATATATAGGACATCTGATCACAGGCTGGAAATGCACTTTGTTTTGATTTCTCTTTTCCCATAGAGGTCTTATGTAAGAAAGGAGTGATCACAGATCTCTGTTTCAGGTGATCTAGCCATGTTAGAGAATTGTAATTTTTCTTGGCTTCAGCATCTTTGCTACATTAATCATCTGTTGCTATCTGAAGCATAATCTTGAGGAATTGCTTCTATTTGGTTTTCATGGGGTTTGGGTTTCATTAATGTCCTTGATTATACTATTAAGTTGTAAATATAATTTGGAGAAGATGATTTGTCAGCCAGGACTAAGTCAAGAGATAACAAATCTTATCCACTGGCACAGAAACCTGCTGTTGAGAGTTAACCTGGTCACTAGGTCACACATGCCAGCTGCAGTGCTGGCATTTGAGGCAGCCAGGGTTCATTCAGTTCATCTCTGGTATGGCACACATAGGTCCTCAGCTAGATAACAAGAACTGGGAAGGGATTTATGCTTACCTGGAAGCCTGCAGCCGGCACAACAATCAGCTAGCCTGGAGGAGAGCCACCACTGTCACTGAGCCTCTAGAATTGAGCATTGGGTTCTCCTCCCCAATATGCCATTCTGGGGGCTCTTGGCAGTTCTGGATCTCAGTGCCTCCTCCTGGGAGGAGGCAGAGAGCCAGAACAAGCCCCAGCCCTGCCCACATGGCTGGGCTTTCCCTGAGAAGAGAGAAAATAAAAAAGAGATCAATGCCTGAGTAAAGTTCAGATTCTGAAATTCCCATAAGAAAACACAGCAACATATTGGCTCCATTCCAAAAAAAAAAAAAAAAAATCAAACCTGTAAGAATAAATTTGAGCTACTTTGTTTACTGCTCAAAGTCTTGATTTTGCAGTGGAGTTCCCCTATAATAAACAGGCAGGTGTTTTTTCTTTATCGTGGGTCTGGGGTTTTTTTGCTGGTTGTTGTTGTTGTTGTGGCAGGGATTGTTGTTGCATTTGAATAGCTGAAAAGTAAGCCCTCAGAATAACTGGATTTCCTTTTAATATGTCTAACCAGACTAAGTTATTTCTTCTGCTTTGTAATTTTTTCTTGACCACTTTTAACACTTCAGTGATTTTAAAGTAGCCTCTTTCTTGTTTTTCAAAATCAATTGTCCTGAGCCAGTTTACATTAGTAAGAATCTAAACCAGTTCACTCCAGATTCCAGAGTAATTCCACTGATTTAAAAGTACACGCACCAATACTGTATTTTGGTATATTGCAAGGTCTACAGAACCTGGCAGAAAACAATAAAAAGGATTTCAAGATTTTTATAAGTCAGTCCAGAGTAGTTGAACTCCATTGTGAAAATCTCTTAATATGACAGGCACTAGAAACAATTTTGCAAAAACAAGAAATGAAGACTGAATTTCAGGATTCCTCAGATCTTAACAGATGTTCTATCCATGCTTAGTCATTTTGATGTTTATGAAAATTAAAGCACATGAGATATTCTGTAATTACCTTTTCCTTTTATTCTATTAACATCACAATTTTGACTTGAAATGTTCAAAAAATACCCATTACTGAGAAATTCATAAAATTATAAAGGTGCTCCCCAACATGTCCTACATTGTAGAATTGTGTAACTTCACCACTTACATCAAAGTCTGACAGTGAACACAGAATAGTTTGAAAACAATAAATTCTGATAAATTACATGTGTCTCCTCAATCTTGTCATATTCTAAATAATGAAAACATTTTAATAATTGATCTTTTAAAACAAGACCCAGCTGCTGCATTTGTGAAATCCAGCTGTCCCTAATGTTCCTTTCCTGCAGTTCTACCAAAAGTGATTGAGATACAGTACTTTAAAAACTAAACTGTCGTCCAGTGGACACCAACAGAGCCTTTTTTTGACTCTTTACACATATCAGGAAAGCTGTCTGCCTTTGCATCCATTATAAACACATGGAATTCCTACAACATTTTGAGATCCTTCTACGTCTTTATAGTAGCCTTCTGCAGCACTGGCATACAGTGTTCGGCAACAGCTGTCTCGCCCTGTGAACCACAGGAGAGCTATGCTCTGCATTATATTTCTCTTCACATTTCAACTTTCTACTTGGTTTCCAATGGAAATTTCCACAGTCAGCCTTTTTAGCCAAAGAAACAAGCAGACAGTCTGCCAAATCTTAAGTCATGAAGCTCTTTCACAGCAAACCCAGCACACTTACCCTTTCCTCCTCCCCCTTCTTGGCAGCTCTGCCTGGCTCTGCTGCAGAGGAAAACAGTGTGGGGAAAAGGGCTGTGGTATTTATATGGCTCTTGTTTATCTCACTTTGCAGATACAGTTCAAAGTTCAGGGAGCTTTTTCTGAACGACCTTGCAAGAGAAGAAAACCCCTTTAGCATAAGGAGACAAAATATTTCCCCATTAACTCATTCCAAGTGAAATACATTTACAGGGCATAATGGCGAGGTATTTTTAATATAATGACTTCAAATATCATGTTACATGGTTTGTTGGTCACCCCAGTCAGCTGGAGGCAGTGGTACAGTCAGGGGAGGGGGATGGGCCAAGGAGTAATTATTTTCTGAACACAGTGGTAACCACAGTGAGGGGGGAAGGTACTTCTCTATTTATAAAAACGCTGAGCTAGCAGGTTTTTTCTCATATGCTTTATCTGATATTTGCCTTAGAGAATGGTGTGCTCTGTCTAAGGGCATGTGCATACTGAGCTCCTTCTGCCCAGCTGCTCTTGATTACATCACTTTGCTTTCAAACTTATATCTGTAGAATGTGTCAGTTTCTCAACTTTTGTTGAAAGTTAGAGCCCAGAACTTCAGCCATTTAAATTAGTGTATCTACATGAAAGTCATGAAGCTCTAGCAACTGGCAATAGCTGCTTGACCCTCTGTATTTTGCTATTGCATTTCCTTAACACCCTCATTACTGAGGTATCTGTGGACATTCAAGTTTAGATTATTTCCTTAATCTCTTGCCTTGGTTAGAGAATTGCTTATGTGTTTTACTTCAACAGCAGTTTGCTTGGGTTTGATTTCCTTCAGTGTAAATGTTATATGTGTTTATGGGTAAATAAATAAATGTTTAAAAACTGGGTGTGCCCTCAGAGTTCACAGTGGTGAGATTAATATTGCTTGGTTCTATGGCCTGAGACTGAGACTGTCTTCTGCACAGATAAGCTTTATGCTTCTGGCTGGGTGTAAGAAAGAGAACTGCTGACCTTGGGGTTTCATGCTGTAGAAGTCCTATGCACTAGTCAGTGGAAAGAATGAGAAAGACCTGAACTTTTATCCAATAGTCTTGAAAGATACAATGCAGAAAACAGACAGACATCATATTGGCCCTGAAGTTATTTTTAAAAGGATGAATGTGCTTATATTCCTTATATTGTTAGGGAAATATCTTTTATATTCTTTGCTGTGTTGGAACCAAGCCTTCATGTCTGTGATGATGTCCTTTACTATTCCAAATGATAGACAATTCACTGACCTCCTGCTTCAGGATTGGGTGTTGATCCTCAGTGCTATTAAAGTCCTGGAAGGTTGTCTGGAAGTAGGTATTTGGAATGCACCATGTGCATCAAATTCTACATTAGCAAAGAAGCAGCCAAACAGAAATGAAGCAGGGCCCATTAATAGCAATAATAAAATTTATTCTATCAATAGGGCTAACGCATCTATTATTAGGGCTAATAAAAATAATCCATTAATAGGTGTATTAAAATAATGCAGCTCAGTAGTGACTGACAGTTGGTTTCTTGCCAATTACTGCAGCAGAGGTGGAGAAATTCTCAAATGAAGAGCAATATTCCATCCCCATTTCTTTTCTGCTTTGTAGAGAGGATGTGGACAAGGTTTGATTAAAAAGTGCTGAACCTGTAAGCTGTATGCAATACCACTGAGTGCTGCTGAGACATGTACTGAAGAATAAAGAGTCCAGACAGAACTAAGCAGCTAATATATAAAACAGCTACCTTACTATGGAAAGCTCTGAAAAGCACACTGAGGATGGAAATGTGCAGTGGTCACTACTGAAATGTTAGTGCTTCTTCCCTTAGAGTACGAAGAGACCCCTGCAGACCCTCAGCAGCCTTACCAACAGATGAGCAGCAGCTGTTGTTAGCAATTATCACTGTGACAATAAATACTATGTTTATTATCATTTAGTATTATACTACATTATATTTATTATAAACTTTATAATTTTAAGGTGAGTTCAACTACATTCCTAGTGATAAGCCATAAGCATCTTGCTTTAAAACACTCACCTTACCTGTGATTGTTGTACTGTCTCAATATTCTGATTTAAAGCAAGTGATAGGGAATATTATAATCATGGCTGTGGATTAAGACAGATGTAATTTTTTTAGAAATGTATAAACACTAAATATGTTTGAACTTCAGTCTGAAGCACTACATGTTTTGAAGTGGATAAAAAGTCCACTTCTTTTTTTTTCTTTTTTTTTATGAACAGCATATAAAGCTGTTAATAACTGTTAAATTTGCAGTCTAAGAATCTGACCATTTCAATTCTTATATTCTGCTCATAGGTTTTGTCTATAGCTTCTAAAGAAACAGTTGTCTTAAATCTTAATTCTGCTTTCTGCTGCAAGTATTTTCTTAGTTGTTGAGTTTGTTCCAACCTCACAGCAGGAGGCAGTTATGAACTCTAATTTGGACAAGCCCTCAGTTTCAAGCAATAATTTTTATAATTATCATCCTGTTTCTACTCACTTTCTTTTTTGGGAGGAATAATAGTCCTTGTAGAAATAATAGCCCCTTTCTCTTCTTATTGAACATAAGCTCTCCCTTTTTGATATGTTTCAAACTTTTCAAAACATCAGAGCACGTTTGTTATTTTTGTTATCTAGATTAGTAATGAACACATTTCTTAAACAACCCCAAAACCAAAAACAATACTATAACTCAAATGGACAAGGAATTGTGGCTGTTTGAAATTACGTTCTGGTAAAGTCTGATGTAGTGATTTTGTAACGTGTGCAAAGAATGAGGGGACAGGGGCAGAACACAGATCCAGCACAAATCCTATCGTGAGGCCTTAGGACTTCAGTGTCTGTTTTGCTCTTGTGACTGAAGGACGTCATTAACAGGGAATTCAAAGTCCACTTGCAGATCAAAAGTCTCAATTCATTCTTCTCAGGTCTTCTCAGACAATTGTGTCAAGTCAGTGTAATTACTCATACTTTATAGTGGAAAATATTGCAACAACAGCAAGCTGTTAGTTACTTTATGCTCATACAAAGAAATTTCTATTTGTTTATGAGGCCTTAAACTCTCAAATAAATGCTGTAAAAAAAAGGGTCATTTAAGTGAAGGTTAAGAAGGTAAAGTAAATCAAATCTGTGCTCCTGTCATGTGAGATACACAGCAGTGTAAGATAACTAAATGCATACTTCTCAGAATTCAAAGGAAGGAACAAAAGCTGACATCCTGTGATCCAGGCCTAAAGTGAACAAAGGAATAGCTGCTACATGCAATTGTCTACTTATAAACCAAATGACACTTAAGGAGCCCTGATCTAGTCGAAAAGCTTTTGCCTTCTCTGCTTGGAAATTCCACTATAATAATGAAGTATCTTCCTCTTATTGAACCTATCTGTAGCACACTGTGAGTAGGAAGAGAAATATTCTTTTAGCAGGTGTGTCCTCACTCATAATCATTGCATATGATTACAGATTACAAATGCAAACAGACCCTAGTTGCTGAGTACCTACATGTATTCCGAGTTCCTTACTGGCTCTGTTTACTTTCTGCATTTATCCTGCAATAATTCTATCAACCCACAAATTCTCCATGTCATCTCAGTGGGTCTAAAACCAGTGGTCATCTTATTATCTGAAGGAAGAACAAATTTCCTTATGGTGCCCAAGAGGTGCTTAAGGAGGTAACATCACAACATCTGTATTTTTGTATCTTTATTGTTGTATTTAGTCATACTTGGCAGTCTGGTGATCTCTAGAGGAAAACTGAAAATTCTTTTGGTTTGGTGTGACTCTGCTGAGGATTCTGGTGTTTGAGACAGTAAATCAAGAAGAGTCAAATGTGATCATGCAGTGCCCAAAGCAGGGTATCTGTGCATACCTCCCATATGGATCTTGTATCCCACACAGTAAGCAGTTATCCCTCCTTCTACAGGAATGATGTAGTAGTACCAGATATTCAGCAGGCAGCTTTAGGCTCTCAAGTAGAATTCACTGAGTAAATGGATAAATAAAGTCATTAAAAATCTGGACCAGTGAATACAAAGACAGTTAAACAAAACCCTTGATTATTCTGCATTCACACAGTTCTCTTTACATTAAAAGATCAGGTCTTCAAGACAGTGTAACAGTAATCAAAACTTCAGAAATATCAACAGCAATACATAAAATTCCTATTAAACTTTTTATACACAATAATTCTCCTTAGGAGATGTGGAGGAAAAGGATTCATCAGCTACATCCCCAGTAGTTCATTCTAGGTGACTAAATTTAAACGCTTTCCACCAGAAATGCTGGTAACAGCAAGTTCTTGTTAATGATTTATAACAGGTCATCCAGACATAGTTCACTGCACTGAACCCTAGCCACAGAATGGAAGTTAAGACAGCCCAGGAAGTGGGATTCAGTGACCATATACAGTGAACCTGTCAGGAAGTTCAAGTCTGTTCTTTGTTTATCTGTTGTGAAATACATTAAAACTGAAGTGAAAACTGGATCCAGCTAATCAATAAGAGGGATTAGTTTACAAAAAAGATCTTT